>JAAMPC010001587.1:0-465132 GCA_016771965.1 Brassica carinata | reverse complement strand
GAAAGATACGTCCACCTTCATGCCATATAAAGTTCCAAACACTATATGGTTGAATCATACAGAAGAGCATGCACGATGAAAACCACAAAAGAGTATGATTGATGATTATAATGGACTTTAACTTTTAACGGAAAAAAGAAGACTATAATGATTGTTACATTCAAATAACATACGATAAACAGAACAAGCTATATTATATAAACATCGTGGCCCTGACACTCAATTATCAATTGGTCCGTCAGGTTACCATGCATGATTCTCAATATCAGAGAAACCCGAACTTTCTAAGATACCCCTTATTGTACATCAAACAAACCCTAGACTAGGGATCACTAACAACCATGATCTTGGACATATACTAAACAATCCATATAATAAAATACATACATAACTTCTTGTTCTGACAAGTTTCAATAGTTTGAAACCTTTCTGCTTAGGCATTGAATATTCATATGAGATGCTTTTCGAAGGAATCAGAATCCGTCTCATATATAAAATCTGCATGGTCAAGAAGATAATTTGACCAACCCTCAATAGTATTGTCTTGATCATCAACGCTAGTTGATGAGACTTCTTGGGACACATCGGACATAAGAAGATCATGAACATACTCATGATTCATGTTGTGCTCCTCATTGTGGTCATCTCTCCCGAAATTTTCGAGAAAATGTGAAAAGTAGTCCTGATCTATACCGAGATCAGAAGTAGTATTCATCTCATGCTCAGGGTACAACGTTGATTGAAGGAAGGGATCGAATTCAGCTAGGGTATTTATCAGGGATGCATTAGAACTATCCTCTTCATTGCGAATCTGCTCAGAGAAGCCATTGGAAAAGCTTGTATTAGCACTCATGGTACCTTTCATGGAAGCAGACAAAACTTCTTTCATGGAAATGGCCTTAGCCGCAACTTTGTTCAAAAGCCTTGATGTAGAACTGGATTTCTTAAAACGTTTCTTGCAACTCAAGGAACCGTCCTCATGAACTGGTTTCCCATCATTGCTGGTAGTCTGGGAAACCGTGTTGAAACCGGAGGAAGGAGGACGAGACAGGGAAGGCATTGAGCTTGACCGGGAATATTGCTTGTCGGAACTAGATGCATCTAGGGAATGCAAATTCTCAGGCGACGTGGTGACAGTAGGGTTTGTATTAGAAGCTAGTGGCTTGTGTGTCACGGGATCAATACCCTGTTCGATCAAACGCTTTTTGAGATGTGTGTTCCAGTAGTTCTTGATCTCATTGTCTGTTCTTCTAGGTAAATGTCTCGCTATGACCGACCACCTAAAGACATAAACAAATGAGATAATTTAAGATCGGAGGAAACCGAAAGTAAAATGATTATATTTTAAGAAACCTTTTCATGGAAGAAACAAAATCAGAATGATGATTATTGGAGGACCCATACACACATATACGTACTTGTTTCCACGAGAAGCATGAAGCATGATGATAATCTGTTCCTCCTCTGAACTAAACTCGCCTCTTTTGATCTCAGGTTTTAGGTAGTTAGTCCATCTCAGTCTACAACTCTTCCCACACCTTTTCAGCCCTAGTAAAACACCATATTCAACATATGATTTTCATACATCAAATACTAAATAAACATGTGTATATTTTTAGAAGATATTCACCAGCTTTTTGGGGAATGTCGCGCCAGCCTCCTTCTCCATGTTCATGGATGTAAGAGATGAGTTTCTTATCTTCCTCCGTGGTCCATGCCCCTTTCTTCAGCCCTTCTCCGACACAACATGGCTTTCTTGACATTTTTTCCGATATATATGAACACTAATGGGTAAACTCTCATATAACCTCTCACACAACTCACAAGAAAATAAAAATGTAGAGAAAAATATACTTGACCAAATTTGATAGGTAGTTTTTTTTTTCTAACAAGATAAGAAAGAAATAGATCGGTTGATGAGAACTCTGATGCATCTGTATATAAGACTAATCGAGAAACGCTCTTGGGTTTCACCCACAGAGCTGCTAGGTGTTTTCATGTTTTTCTCGTAGATTCCAAATTTTGCTTTCTATAAGTATTTGCAAATGATAATACTTAGATCAGAATAAAGAAGCTCATGAAGGAGTAAGAGGCGTGAGTTGTGATGGTGGTGAACTTACGAGTTATATAACCCTCTATATATAGACACGTACATATTCAGGAGTCAGAATGATATAATATACATTTTGGTAAGTAAATTATTGATTATTTAAATTGATCTAAGTTGTTAAAGCTAGCTCGTAGTTAATTTTAACAAGAAGAATTTTGAAAATTGATAATGTATATTACTATCTTGGTATACATATTAACTTTGATGTATTTTGGTTAAGAAATTACGTTTTGGTACTAGAAGAAACACTTAAATAACCTAAATGTAATAGATTCTTGCATATTCGTTAACATACGACAAAACAAATTGGAGTTGGTTCGGTGACATTAAAATAAGATGTAATTTCTTGATAAAGAATTGAATAAAGTGAAAGATCCAATGTGGATAGTCGTCGGAAGAACTAAAACTCTAAAAATAGCATCAAGATCCAATTGTATTTTTTATATCCCAGTGTATTATGCGCAAATATTTATGTAAGTTTAAGTATTTGGTTTAAATCAAATATAACAATTAATGATTATATATATATATATATATCAGACATTTAGAACTTAAATCTATTTTTATAAACGCAAATGCCAAAATAAAGCCTAAGTTTAAAAAAAAATGCCAAAATAAAAAAAACAAACGAGTCATTGGTACTGTAGAAACAGTGAAGCGAGAAAGCGATAGACACTATTGATTTTTTTGGGGGTAACAATATAGGCATTTTTTTAAAAAAAACTTTTTTTGAGAAAGGGCTTTAAAATAAAAAAAAACTTTGATGGCATTATTGATGATCATTGAATTGAAGGCAATGTTTTGAAAACCGGACCGGACAAAATTTCCGGTGTAAATTTCTTGATTATTTGGTTGGACCGGTTCAACCGGTCGAACCGGGTTTTCTATTTATGAAAATTATATATATATATATATTACATAACTTTACTTCTATATATAATATATTCTCTATTCTCTTCTATAATTAACTAAATATAAATAATAAACATAAATCTAATTATATATAGTAAAAAAATTGAATAGTGAATACTATGTAAACTGAAAATGATAAAATCATATGATTTACAATTAAAATTATCATATTTATTTATTTTTACAAATAACATCTCAAATTTTATGAATATAGTAAAATAAAAATAGTATATGAAAGTAAAAAAATATAATTTTCACATTGTTTCTTACAAAAATAAAAAATTAATTAAATAGTGATAGTTGAATACTAATTATAAAATATTAAATTTTAGTTACTAATAATTAAAAATATTTAGTTATATGTTAATTTTAAGAACCGGTTTTAAAATTGACCGGTCACCGGTTTGACCGGTTTTAGCGGTTTTACTGGTTTTATAAATCCGGTTTTAAAGAACCGATTCGAGAACTACAGTCACGGTCGGACCGATTCGACCGGCGGTCGGTCCGGTTTTCAAAACACTGATTGAAGGGTATTGTAACATCACGTCTTATTTTCGACGTAGGTCCTATTTGTTTGCCACTCTTGTCATTGTTCTATTATTGTTCGTCTCTTACCACCTCACGCATATTCCCATTTTCCTTCTCTATAATTTCATTTCTGATACAAACAAGAAGCTTCTTGTTTACTTGATTCTCTTTATAAATGCCTCTTAGTTTTTTCTTTTAAAACTGATTATCTTTATGCCTCTTGGGGTTCTCAACGTAACCTTCATGATTGGAATAGTAGACAATGTTCAGTTATGTAACTAGTCATATATTTCAAAATTTCAAAAAAAAAAAAAAACTGGTCATATATTATTAGGTTTCTCTTCTGCATCGGATCAGCCCTAAAAGTTCGCAGGGACATATGCATTTATTAAGAATTTTAATAAAATTGTTTTCAATAACTTTGTTCGTATATGCCTACATAAATTACTTTTTTGAGCAACACATAAATTACTTTTTAAAATGTTGAAAACCAATTATAAAGTTTTTTTTGGAAAAACCTCTAATAGAACATATATATGATATTTTGGTCACACTAATTAATTAATTTTTAATTAGGTTAGTATAATGTCTACGTAAATGATGAAAAATTCCATCACTAGTTTATAGGTTAGTATAATGTCTTACGTATATATATATATATTACATAACTTTACTTCTATATATAATATATTCTCTATTCTCTATAATTAACTAAATATAAATAATAAACATAAATCTAATTATATATAGTAAAAAATTGAATAGTGAATACTATGTAAACTGAAAATGATAAAATCATATGATTTACAATTAAAATTATCATATTTATTTATTTTTACAAATAACATCTCAAATTTTATGAATATAGTAAAATAAAAATAGTATATGAAAGTAAAAAAATATAATTTTCACATTGTTTCTTACAAAAATAAAAAATTAATTAAATAGTGATAGTTGAATACTAATTATAAAATATTAAATTTTAGTTACTAATAATTAAAAATATTTAGTTATATGTTAATTTTTAAGAACCGGGTTTTAAAATTGACCGGTCACCGGTTTGACCGGTTTTAGCGGTTTTACTGGTTTTATAAATCCGGTTTTAAAGAACCGGACTCGACTCCTTGTCGCGGTCGGACGATTCGACCGGCCGGTCCGGTCCGGTTTTCAAAACACTGATTGAAGGGTATTGTAACATCACGTCTTATTTTCGACGTAGGTCCTATTTGTTTGCCACTCTTGTCATTGTTCTATTATTGTTCGTCTCTTACCACCTCACGCATATTCCCATTTTCCTTCTCTATAATTTCATTTCTGATACAAACAAGAAGCTTCTTGTTTACTTGATTCTCTTTATAAATGCCTCTTAGTTTTTTCTTTTAAAACTGATTATCTTTATGCCTCTTGGGGTTCTCAACGTAACCTTCATGATTGGAATAGTAGACAATGTTCAGTTATGTAACTAGTCATATATTTCAAAATTTCAAAAAAAAAAAAAAACTGGTCATATATTATTAGGTTTCTCTTCTGCATCGGATCAGCCCTAAAAGTTCGCAGGGACATATGCATTTATTAAGAATTTTAATAAAATTGTTTTCAATAACTTTGTTCGTATATGCCTACATAAATTACTTTTTTTGAGCAACACATAAATTACTTTTTTAAAATGTTGAAAACCAATTATAAAGTTTTTTTTTTTGGAAAAACCTCTAATAGAACATATATATGATATTTTGGTCACACTAATTAATTAATTTTTAATTAGGTTAGTATAATGTCTACGTAAATGATGAAAAATTCCATCACTAGTTTATAGGTTAGTATAATGTCTTACGTATATATATATAATGTAAAATTATCTGCCATCGGCAGTTTTTTGGAAACACGTTATTTCACTTCTTGGCATTAGGCTAGATGAGGAGTTTCCAAGCGATAGTAGTTACACCATATATTTATTTGGAAAACCACACATGCTTGCCAAGACGTGTTTCTTGATTCCCCTCGTCGTGATTCCCTATTCAACTAAAAGCGTACACCAATCAAACCATATCTTTCGAAAATGACTCATACCCACTATTCAATAAGGACCAGTTTGGATTCTAACAAAGAGGAGACGAGCCTTTGGTTCTTTTTTATACACTTATTTATTATGAAAAAATTACATTGACTTTGAAGACATCTCCAATGGTTTACATCAATTTTTCCTTCAAAATGAAATAAGCTCAAAATAAGTTTACATTTTAAATGGTTTCCTTCATTTTTCTTAAAAATAATAATTCCAAAATGCTTATAAAACAAATTTATATATTATTTACTAAAGTATAATAATTTCTATGAAGAATAAAACATAAATATTGAATATTTTTAAATATAAAACAGAATTATATAAAAGTTTAAGAATTAATTTATAATTAAAAAGATTATTTATTTTGAGGAAGAACATTAAAAAATGAGGGAAAACTTCTCCAATGCTGCATCATTTTGAGGAAAAAAAATTAGTTTGTGAATAGTAAAACATCAAATTTGATGAAACACTATTCACAAACTTATTTTTCCCTTAAAATGATGTACAATTGGAGAATGTTTTTCCTCATTTTTTTATGTTTTTTCTCAAAATGAGGGATCACTAGAGATGGTGGTGACTGTTGACGTGAAGCAATAAAGAATGTGAAATCATGAACAAGTAAAGGGAAGAAGGAGAAGAAGTCATCCGGATGGTTTGAGAATTACTTGGTCCGTACAAACTTGTGAAGCAAGTATGGCCGTACAGTCTTGGACTAGAAGTAACCCATCCGACTTAGACTACTCTACAAGGCAGGAAGAAGATATTTAAGTTGCAAAGATGAGTGTGTATGAAGAAGAGGAGACCGTTGGGATGTAAAGACAAGGAGGAGGCAAGTTGCTCATTTAAATATATTATTAGTCACATGTCCTCCTTGCCGTTGGGAGCTGTCCCTCTCTCCAACCAGACATGTCCCTTTCTCGGATCAGCACACAAGGAAGACCAGCATTGTTTATTATAATTCTTCTTGTCGTGTTTGCTCTTATTTTTCTATTTAACTATGTTGCATGCTCACTGAATTAATCAAGGAAAATAGATTTTTCATTTCTACTCTCTCTCTCTACAATCTCGTCCACATCTCCCTCTCTCTTCCAGTCTCCATGTTTCTCACTTAAATCTATCTTTTATTCTCACAAAACTTCATGATATCAGAGCAACAAAGCTCTTGAACCTATTCTTAACTTCCGCAAACAAGCTTTACTGTGTTCTTAATCTTTACTCTGTTTCTTTCTCTGTTCTTGGTGTTCTTCATTTTTCTAAAACTCATACTTTTGTTCTTGAGTTCCTGGCGAACTGAAGATGGACAACAGCAGATCTCTCACCATTCCTGTGACTCTGAAAGGAATTAATTATCTTTTATGGGCCAGGATGGTAAAGAATGCCCTTGGAGGAAAAGGTCTATGGAGTCATGTCTCAATTACAGCAGCTCCAAAACAGACCGGCCCAAGGAGAAGATGGAAAGGAGATGGTGGTAGCCGATGAAGACAAATGGGGTCAGGAGGATCTCATGATGCTCACAGCCCTCCTAATCTCACTTGACCCAGCTATTATGGAGTCTTACTCATACTGTGAGTCCACCAAGCAGCTGTGAGATACTCTCTACAAGGTTTATGGAAATCAATCCAACCTCACCAGAGTCTTTGAAGTAAAAAGACCTATCAATGCTCTCAGCCAAGGAGATATGGAGTTCCAACCTCACTTTGACAAGTTTAGGTCTCTTTGGGCAGAGCTGGAGCTGCTTAGACCACACACCACTGACCCTGACACCTTGAACTCTAGGCGTGAAGAGGACAAGGTGTTTGGGCTGTTGCTGACTCTCAAACCATCCTATGGAGGACTTATCAAGCACATCTTGAGAGCTGAGAAGTTACCTGATCTGGATGATGTGTGTGCGCAAATCCAGAAGGAGGAAGGGTCTATGGGGATATTTGGAGGCAAAGGAGACTTAACCATGGCTCACCAGGCTGAGGAAGCAGTGGCAAATAAGGCAGCTTACAAGCAAGATGAGAGGAAGGCTTGATCTATGACCATTGCAAGAAGAAGGGCCACATGAAAGACAAGTGATGGATTCTCCACCCTCATCTTAAGCCAAACAAGTTCAAGGAGCAACTCTCAGGATGCAAGAGCCCACCTCTCGACTGATGGAACTGAACCAGTGACTCCGAGCTCAATGTGCTCCAACAACAATGTTGGAGGAAGTGCCATGGCCTCTACATCAATGTACTCCACAGCAAGGACCAACCAGGATGAGACTATCAGGCGATCTGACTTGGATGCTCTCATCAAGGCCTTGAAAGACAACTCGGTATACCTAAAATCCTTGGCTTCTCATTAATCGCTGATAGTTCTAAAACATTTTTAAAAATACTGACCATTAATTATTGATTCTGGTGCTTCTCACCACATGATTAGTGATTCTAGTTTAATTAAAAATGTGTAACCAGCTCTAGGAAATGTGATGATAGCAAATGGTGATAAAATTCCAATAAGAGGTATAGGTGAAGTAAAATTGTTTGATAAAGTATCTAAGGTCTTTTACATGTCCACCTTTGCTTCAAACCTGGTTTCTGTTAAAAAGGCCACTAATGATCTAAACTGCCATGTTACATTCACTCCTAATGACGCTTACTTTCGGATATTGAGTCTAGTAGGTTGCTTGGCAAAGGTGTGACCAAGGGAGACTTGTACTTGCTTGAAGACACCCGGCCAGTAGCTGATTTATCTTGCTATTTCAATTCTGTTTCTCAATACCCTAAAGATGTAATATGACATGCTAGATTAGGACATCCTCATTCTCGTGCCTTGAACATCCTGTTGCCTAGTATTTCTTTTAAAAATGATTGCGAGGCTTGTATCTTAGGAAAACATTGTAAGAATATGTTTCCTAAATCAATGACCATCTATGATAATTGCTTTGATCTAGTACATTCTGATGTGTGGAATGCTCCTTGTGCATCTAGAGAATAGCATAAATACTTTGTGACATTCATAGATGAGAAATCAATACATGGATCACATTGTTGCAATCAAAAGATAGGGTGCTAGAAGCTTTTAAGAACTTCCAAAACTATATCACTAACCATTTTAATGTCAAGATAAAGATTCTTAGATCAGATAATGGTGGTGAGTATACTAGCACAGCCTTCAAACAACATCTAGCTGCACATGGGATTATCCAACAAACTAGCTGCCCTTACACACCCCAACAAAATGGTGTGGCAGAAAGAAAGAACATGCACTTAATGGAGATGGCCAGGAGCATGATGTTCCATGGAAATGTTCCTAAGAGGTTTTGGGGAGATGCAATTGTCACTGCCACTTACCTTATCAACCGCACTCCTACAAGGGTGCTTCATGATGCCACACCATATGAGGTACTGAACAAGACTAAACTCTACATAGATCATTTGCGTGTGTTTGGTTGTGTGTGCTTTGTCTTAGTTCCAGGAGAACTAAGGAACAAGCTAGAAGCTAGGAGCACAAAGGCAATGTTTATTGGGTATTCAACACATCGGAAAGGGTACAAGTGTTACAATCCGGACACCGTGAGAGTTCTAGTATCCGGGATGTTAAGTTTATTGAAGACGAGGCTATTATGATGAGAAGAGCTGGGGAGAACTCAAGGATCTATCTCAATCAGCCTCGCATGAGCTAACAACCCGAGAGTATTAATGGAAAGACTTGGGATTAGTCTACCGATGCACCGAGAAGGTCGTGGAGGTACCAACGTAAGCCGTAGATGAGGCAGTAGAAGATGTTGAAGTATCTCACCCGATCATGAGGGGGCAAGTGGAATGCTGAGCACCGCGCAAGCTCAACCTGAAGATAACTCAGTAGTCCATGATCAAGATGAGATGCAATCGAATCGATGTCGAGACTTTAGATGAGGCCAAACAATGAACCCGAAGCAGATACAGCCTTTGAGAAGGAGTACAAAGAACAGGAAACCAGCTTCAAACTGGATCAACACAAGGGTCTACTTCAATGCTGAGGCAGTAGCTCATCCAATCAGTGTAGTATGCTCTCTTGCCCAATATCCAGAAGAGCATCAAGTCTTCATCAGTGAATTGGATTAGGAGTATATTCCAAAAACCTATGAAGAAGCTATGTAACATGAGGAATAGAAGGCATCTGTTGGAGATGAGATAGGCGTCATGATCAAGAATGGCACATGGTTTGAAAGTGAGCTCCCCAAAGGCAAGAAGACAGTAACAAGTAAACTCATCTTCACCATCAAGTATCAGGCTAATGGAAAGCCAGAGAGAAAAAAAAGACAAGGCTAATTGCAAGGAAATACACTCAAGTCTATGGTGAAGATTATCTAGACACCTTTGCACCAGTGGCCAAGCTGCATACTATAAGGATTCTCTTGTCATTTGCTGTCAACCTTGAGCGGGATTTATGGCAGATGGATGTGAAGAATGTTTTTCTTCAAGGAGAACTAGAAAATGAAGTATATATGAGACCACCTCCTGGCCTTGAAAGCATGGTTAAACTAGGAAATGTTCTCAGATTAAAGAAGGCAATCTATGGCTTGAAGTAATCTCCAAGAGCCTGGTACCATAAGCTGAGCACTACTTTGAATGGAAGAGGATTTGTAAAATCAGAAAGCTGATCATACCCTCTTCACTTTAAGCAGCCAACAAGGTATTGTGGTCATTCTGGTTTATGTTGATGATATTATCATCACTGGTAGCAACAAGGAAGGTATTCTCTCAACTAAAACCTTTCTCAAAAATGCTTTTGATATCAAGGATTTGGGAGAGCTGAAGTACTTCCTTGGGATTGAAATCTGCCGCTCTAAAGAGGGGCTATTTCTATCACAAAGGAAGTACACACTTGACATTTTGAATGAGGCAGGAAACCTTGGAAGCAGACAGGCCAAGACTCTATTGGAAGAAGGTTACAAGATGCTGCGAGAGGGGGAGTATGAATCTACTCCATATGATGATATCAAGAAGTATAGAAGAATGGTGGGCAAGCTCATCTATCTCACTATTACCAGGCCAGATGTGTGCTTTGCTGTAAACCAAGTGAGTCAACACATGGGAGCTTCTAAGGTGCATCATTGGAACATGGTGGAGAGGATCTTGAGATACTTGAGAGAGGTGCCAGGACAAGGAGTGTGGATGGCATGTAACAAGAGTACCGAGGTCAGTAGGATATTGTGATGCTGATTGACCGAGACGAGTTGATAGGAGATCAACCACAGGCTATCGCGACCTTCATCGAGGAAATCTGGTCACATGAAAGAGCAAGAAGCGTAAGATGGTGTCTTGTTCATGCTTGCGAGTACGATCAATGAGGAAGCTTACAAGTGAGCTTATATGGATCAAGGGACTGCTAAGGGACTTGGGTATTGAGATCAACATGCCAATGACTATGCATTGTGACAATCAGGCAGCAATACACATTGCATCCAACTTAGTCTTTCATGAGAGGACAAAACACATTAAAGTAGACTGCCACAAGGTGAGACAAGCAGTAGAGCAGCAAGTGATTCTTCCATGCTACACAAGAAGTGAAGATCAACTAGCTGAGATATTCACCAAGGCAGCTAGCAGCAAGGTCTGTGAGTTCATTCATCCTAAGCTTGGACTCATAGACCTCACTTGTCACTGATCCTCTTAGCCAAGAAGTGTTCTACTCTTTTTCCTTGGCTTGGTTTTTATCCCAAGTGGTTTTTCCAAGCTAAAGATTTTAATGAGGGAATGCTTCATGGTTTACCAAGCTTGACCAGTCCATAGGGTCAAGCTTGAGGAGGAGTGTTGAAATGAAGCATTAAAGAATGTGAGATCATGAACAAGTAAAGGGAAGAAGGATAAGAAGTCATCCAGATGGTTTGAGAATTACTTGGTCCGTACAGACTTGTGGAGCAAGTATGGCCGTACAGTTTTGGACTAGAAGTAACCCATCCGACTTAGACTACTCTACAAGGTAGGAAGAAGATATTTAAGTTGCAAAGATGAGTGTGTATGAAGAAGAGGAGACCGTTGGGATGTAAAGACAAGGAGGAGGCAAGTTACTCATTTAAATATATTATTAGTCACATGTCCTCCTTGCCGTTGGGAGCTGTCTCTCTCTCCAACCAGACCTGTCCCTTTCTCGGATCAGCACACAAGGAAGACCAGCATTGTTTATTATAATTCTTCTTGTCCTGTTTGCTCTTATTTGTCTATTTAACTATGTTGTATGCTCATTGAATTAATCAAGGAAAATAGATTCCTCATTTCTAATCTCTCTCTCTACAATTTCGTCCACATCTCTCTCTCTCTTCCAGTCTCCATGTTTCGTACTTAAATCTATCCTTTATTCTCACAAAACTTCAGTGACATGAGTACTATTGATTAAGTTTGACTTATGGCTATAACTCAAAAATATTACCGATCATGATTTGTTTTTTTTTTTTAGTTTGCATTTTAGTTATAGTGTGTTATATTTGAGGTACAATTTTGAGTTACCCCTATGTAAAATTGGTAACTAAAATAATTAATCAACATCAAGCAAAATCGTATGTATTAGAGTCGAGGTAGTAGTCATTTTGTTTTGTATCAGTTATCTTACGATTACTTTTATTTTTTTTTAAAAAAATTAATATTTTAATTGCATGGAATTCATTTATTACGTTTACTTTCCTTGGGTTACTAAATTCATGTAATTATTTATTAGTTAGTCAGAGATTTTCATAAAAAAATTTATTTGATTTGAATTATTATTTAAACAAAAAATTTCTCTAATTTTAACTGTTAACTATGCTTAGTAACTAAAAATTTTATATACAAAATTAGGTGAATATATAAATACCTTTGCTAGAATGTATATATATATTGTATATTTTATATTTTCAGTCTATTTTACTAAATTTATAATAAATGTTATCATTGTTGGAATTTATAAAGTTTTATTTTAATAAAACTACTACAATTTATACATCAAAATGTTACCAGTCAGTTTTTTTTTTTTTTAATTAGTAGTTCATATTTTTACAGCAAACTCACTACATAAATCTATAGTTTGTACCACATAATTTTTACTGTGAGTTACATCAGATTATAAATTTTGTTGTAAATCAACTGTAATACAACATATCACCAATCAGAGCCTTCAACTCTAAAATCGATATTTCTATATTTTTGATAAAAGTTCATGTTTGATTGCACCATCCTAAATTGTGCTACAAGAATCCAATGTCCGCCTTGATAAAAAGCCAAAGAAGCTTCCAGCCTTTAAAATTATAATTGTTTTCAACCATTGTTACAAGTAAACTGCATTAGCTCTATTGGAAAGATCATCGTTTTCATTACTTACAGGTGATAGGTTCAAATCTTATGACCAAACAATAATTTTGTTTTTCATTAAAAATAGACCCAAACTTTTTGTTTCTGCTTCTAGTCCACTAAAAGTTAAGCCATGCAATCTTCATGTTAAACCAATTTTTTTATGTAATCTGTATAATTGTTTAATAAATTATTTTTTCCTATATTTGAATTTTGAACATCCAGATGTAGAAATATTAATGAATTTCTAAATCAAACAACTAGAATAAAATGAGTCTCACAGAGTCATGGGTATAGTCTACCAAATTATATTCCTAAGAACATCTTCAAGGGTTTGCTTCATTTTTTGCTTCAGAAGTTTACTTTATTCAAAATGAAGCAAAAAAAATGAAGCACATCTTCTCCAATGGTTTGCCTCATTTATTTCTTGTAAAAAGAATATTTCAAGTATATTCCATGTGCACTTTATCATTAATTATTAATAATAGTTTATATTTTTTTTTTAATATTTAGTAGTTTTACCCAACTGTTTTGTTTAAACAATAATCCAAAACAATTATTATTTAATATAAATTAAACATTATAATATAAGAAATTTATTATATAACATAAATAAACAAATACAGAACATCATATTTTATAAAGAAAACATCATATATATATTTTTTTTTTCTTTAAATGATCAATAAAAGTGTTTAGAAATAAAATGTGAGCTTGTTTATCTTTCATTATTTTTTAAATGAGTTAACGTTCTCAAAATGAATATTCTCATGTTTTTCAATATAAATACTAACTAGATGAAAAGAATAGTCGAAATTTTGAAACTGATTGGATAATATAAGTATATGTAATTTATTTCGGCAAAAGATAAAAATAAATAAAAGTTAAGGATCAGTTTATAATTTAAAAAGTGCAGTTTCAAAAAATGAAGCAATGAACAGTATTGTTTCAAATTTGAAACCATAATGTTCATTGCATCATTTTGAAGCAAGAAATAAAGCATCATTGGAGTTAAAAATAAAACACCATTGAAGATGATCTAAAATCTGTTCTCGTTGAAGACGGTGGTCCCACGAAACTCTTCACTGACACTTAGTCTTGGTTATCTTAATATAATGTCCATTGGGACAAAACCGTTTGATGCAAGCATGTCTTTCCAAATATGTTTTTCTGCCTCTTAATCACATATAGATTCCTTAATAAGCATCTGGCTGATCTCTATAAACAATGGAAACCTTAAGACTCAAAACTCATTTGAGAATGTTATTCATTAGCTCTAATAAGGTCCATCTATTATGTATATTTAAATCAAAATAAAAATAAAACATGAGCGTTCGTTGTTCATGTGACCTCAACATGTCCTCTCCTCTATACATTATTATAAGTTTATCTCGCTAACTAAAATTCATCCTTTCACAAACCACATAACTCTTGTTGAATTTGTAACTTTTTGCTGCTGTCTAATCATATTCTTAACTATATTTTCTCAAGACAATTCGTTTCACATTGCTTTTATTTTTCTTTGTTAACTTTTTAGTGACGTTTCTCATTTTATATACTTGGACATGTTGCCTCTTGGGAATTTATTTGCCTATCATCCATTTTTCTTTGTTAACTATATTTTTCGTTCTAATCACATTTTGATGGTCTAGTGATTTCCAATAGAGGAAGAGTTGTCATGTTGTTCCATATCAGCAATCGATTTCCTTCTAGTGTAAAATTATTAATTTCACATGTGACCACACAAATATTGATCCATTGCTTACAACCATTTGAATATTCGGAGAGAGAGTCAATATGTCGACTGCACCTCCATTTAGAAACGAGTTTGACTTTTCTAATTTCCATAGATTCGAATACCCTCGTGTTAATAAAAATAACTATATTTTCTCAGTTTTGTGTAGCATTTTCTACAATTTTCCTTAATATGAATATACTTTTTGTTATAATAAGCACCACATCACAAGAAGTTGATCTTTTTGTTTACCTTTATATCGTGATTAAAAAACACTTCTTCACGACAAATAGTATAGTTTCGTTCTCAAATCTACTACTGGTTCTGAATCCGGACGTAAAATTAGGCCTCATTAATAACGTTATAAAGTTGCAATTATCTGAATTTGATTAGGATTCTGAGTTACGGTACACTTAAACTCTGTGTATTGAGAATTGAAACGAACAAGATATATGTACACTCAAATCTTATACTTATACATATATAGGCTGACATCGTTACTTTATTAATGTTAGTAGAAAAATGAAGTAACAAATATTTGAAGTAATTAGGTAGATGTTATAATGCCATTTCTAGTGGGTATTATAAATTTCATTTTAATATGAAAATGAGAAGTTTGAGTTGCAATTTTAAACAAGAAACTTGGATATCACATCGTATCATCGTGAATGTATCTAATTTTAAAATACTAGGTGTTTAGTCCCCGCGCAAGCGTGGAGTTGATGGAATTATTCTTTTATATGAAGGGTGTGGAGATTGTGTGCTCTGAAGTGGTCTTTCTAATGTAAATATTTGGAATTTGTTGCTGATTTATGGTGGTGTAAGCAATTGTAGTAAATTTGTATGTTAGTTTTGTTTTTGACTTATCTTTTTGACTTCGACTATCATTTGATCTAGCAAAATAGACTGGAGAAAAAAATCAAAAACGTAGTTTGGTGATCATTTTACACGTTCGCGGCCGCACTTGTCTAAAGTGAACCCTCTATACTTCGAAACTTTGTGGGAAGATGTGCGTCATCGGAAGGCAGCACGTTATTGGAGATTATTTATTTCAAAACTTTTTGTCACACTTTTCATGTCATTTTCTTCTAATAAATTTAATTCATTGGCAGCATGTTTTAAATGTATATATTTTTAAGTTTGAAAATGGATTTAACATGTACTCTCATTCGTTTTCCTGTGTGTGCTAATGTATTGTGTATGTTTCTATAGTTGTCAATAATATATGGGTTTTGATTTATGATGTTGTATTTATTTACTCATTGGAAAAGAGCTGACTAAACTGTAGATATTTTATTAGATACAATAACTTTACATATGCAATTTATATCATTTAATTGTTTTGGGGGGCAATTCTAGCAAATTTATTTGGTTATATTTTGTTGTCTATGTTCAAATTTATTTTCTAAAATATTGGTTGGTAAGTCAATGTTAATTATTAATTGAGGATTTTCTTGAATGTTTTTATTATTTTTAGCTTGAGTTGTGAAAGGAAACAATTAAAGATACATTACACTAAAATAACGATATATATGGGCAAGCAATATCCAGTATTTTAAAATGCCTAAAGTTTTTGTCAATTCTTTTCAGTAAATGTGATCTTATGAGGATGCATACGTACCATTTTCCATTATTTTGATAAAGTTAAACTCGTTTAACAATATATTAATGGTAAAGTATTTTGTGTTTCTTTCTGAACATGTTCGAATGGAATGAATTAAGAATATGATGAATTATGAAAACCCGTCAACACTTGGTTAAAATTCAAAAGATAAAGAAAACCTCGTTAGAGATAAATATTTACAGGGGAAAAAACAAAGTTTTACGTGGGTAACAAAGATGATAACAATTTTAAAAACTACGCATTGAAACTACGGTTGACGGGCTGATTGGAATAATAATTTCCTATCACTCATCGCGGATGCTTACTGTGTTTTCAACGTCCTCAATCTCTGGTGAATTTGTTGCGCTACATTATATTCATACCTTCTTCCCCACATGGTGTTATTGGCTTGCTCTTGGTGGGGTCTCATTATTGGAATGATCAGTTGGCTTAGTTGCAGCCGGAGTGTGATTCATCATCCGCCACAGCTAGATAAATCATGCGAAGTTCATATGATAAATCACTGAAAACGCCAGTCCAATCAATGGTGTACCCAGAAATATTTTTTACCGGCGTCATAAAATAAATTAATTATTTAATTGAAATATATTTAAATAATAATAATTTAAAATTAAAATTTTATTATATATTGATTATATATAATATTAGATTGTCAAATTCTTGATTAAAAATAAATACAAATCTTCAATTTAGACTGAGAAAAAAATGTGCACTAAAGAGTGTTGAATCCGAATTGGGGATATTAGGGGTGGTAGAAGAAGAAATTTTAACCAACTGAGTTAAAATAGATGTTTGTAAATGTTTTACAAAGAAGCTATTTATTATTTAAGAGATACCAGTGGAACTCACGTGATACTGACGTGTCGACTCAGGAAAGAGTTAACTGTCTCATTAGACTATATAGTCTGTAATATGTTTGACTCATCATTCATTTGTCAGTGAATTAATTAGATGAAAATAAAACATAAGAAGAAAATGAATTTTGTTTTAAAATGAAAAAAAAAAAGAAGAAAAAGTTTTGTTTTTGCAAGTTGAGCTAAAGCCCAAAACGTGGGAAACAACCACTCACCCCAGTGACCCCATAATAAAATCGAAGACGCTTTTGTTTTGGATTGTACTTTTCATATCAAAGAACGAATATTTTCTACTTTTAATTTTGAAGGGATTTAATGACCATTGATCACTGGTTTCTGTTGTGCTGTCAGTGGTCACAATTATTTTCTTTCTTTCATAATTGGTAGTATGGATAATGTTTTCGGAACCATGCGCAGATTAGATATCACTCTGAAAAATAAAATAAAAATTGAAAAATAAGTATCATATTACATATAAATAACGGAATTTAAACATATCTTACGTATTCATAATATATTATAAAAGATATATTGGAATTTATTATTTTTTTACTGTGCAACTTCAATTATTCTCATCGATATTTTGATTAATATATATATAACAAAATAATAATTGTGATTGCATTTCTTATTTCTATCGAAAATATATTTTTATTCCAGGTTAAATTATGTCAATAATACCCACACATCTCCTTGTTAATTCCAGTGATCAAAATATATAT
Organism: Brassica carinata; assembly: GCA_016771965.1. Classification (NCBI taxonomy): domain Eukaryota; kingdom Viridiplantae; phylum Streptophyta; class Magnoliopsida; order Brassicales; family Brassicaceae; genus Brassica; species Brassica carinata. Next base: position 447,308 of record JAAMPC010001587.1, on the reverse strand, counting down.
TTTTAAAAATAAAACAAAAATTAAATAGAATAGAACTAAACTTGAAATTAAGTATTTGATCTTTTCATTTAAGATTTTAAATTTAATTTGCAGATAAAATGTTTTAATAAATTTTCATTTGACATATTTATATGTGTTTCTCTCGATTAGTTTATCATGCAATAACGAAATCTTTTAGTCTCACTAATAAACTTACGAATGAACTTATCCTTTACAAGCACATCACCAAAAGTATTTGAAAATACCTCATGTTCAAATACATCAGTTTCCGTATACAACTATGAATGAAAATCATTTTCACAAATAGTAACGAAAGAAACGATTACCACTAATTTATGGAATCTCCTAACATTTTTCTTTATTCAGTCAAAGAATGTGCTTTCTTAATGCTGTCATTTTTCCTGTGTATTACGACCTGAACTAGCTATTTCGTGATTCATGAACAGAAAACAGAAAACATCAGAAAGAGCGACCCGTCATTTGATAAATTTCTATGATATCAATTACGACACCTTTCATAGGTAGGTATAAATTTCGAGAAAAAAATTATTTAATTCAAGCTTTGTTTATGCTACAGTGTTCATTAACTTTCTACAACTCTTAGTTACACAGACATGAAATACCAGAATAATAATTTGGTCATGTCCTAAGAACATGTTATATATCAGTAATATGAACTGTCGATATTATAGGCACATTTGGTGAATTGGGATTGGCTAAAGACCACACCATCAAGATCTGCTTTTGAGACGAGAACAAAAAATGAAAAGTAACGAAATGATGGAAAGTAGTAATGATAGGTGCTCACTATTGTAAGATTCATGTGGTTCTCTACTCTTTGCATTGTTAAATAAATGTACAATTATTTATTATACACCAAAGTTCAGGGTGACCGATGCACACCATGTCCAAAGTGAAAAACCATTCCAATTCAAGCTCATTTTAGCATTTTGAAGTCTAAGTTGTAATAAGGCTAATTTATATTTAAGATAAAAAATTATCCCTTTATAAAAAGTTAGATCAACCTGATCATCTCTTTGGTAATTAGAGAAGAATTATTTATCTTAATTTAGTTATGTCCTTCTGATTTGTGTATACTTTACAATGTGTGAATAGTATCCAAATTGGATCTTAACTAGGACAGTAAAAGAACTTTGATAAAATGTTGGTTACTAGATGGATGATGATATTATCTAAAGATACCTTTAATTTATGCTATCAATAGTTGGATCACATTAATTTTGGAATGGAACCTTGTCCACTACATATTCACGTTGTATTTATTTATTTTTTTGCTAAACTCACGTTGTATTTCGAAGAGGTCTAATTTATAAGCTGAAAAGATAACATTGGATTCAAAACAAAAACTCAGATAACAACTCGAAACACATAGATTATCACAAATACATGACTCGTGAAAATGAAAAAAGCACGTACATACAAAATCTATAAAAACAAAGAGGTAAAGTGGGCTTTGAGATTTTCATCTGAATGACCAAATCCATCACCCTCCTTGTAGAACAAATTCATCACTCGTGCAGTGTTGAATACTCGCATTACAATCTGGCGTGGCACAGTTGATAAGGCTTTAAAGAACTCGTCCATCATCGATCCTTAATTATTTTCTTCAATTCTATAACCGCTTCTTCTTGACTTACACCATGCTGCTTCATGTAACAGTTGACTCCATTTGCCACTTCCCCTCTCTCTAACTCTTCTTCGAATGTGGTTATGTCGTTGATCAAACGAAACACAACATTAAAAGCTAGGATAACTTTAGGTCTAGAGGCAAACAAGTCGTACATTATCTTCTCATCACAATCTTTCATCCCTAGAAAGCTGTAGACTGCCATGTCATCCATTGCGCCTGTGACGATTCCAACCTCCATATACTCCTCAAAGCTTGGTAACCTGCGCGTGCCCATTTTGCTATCTCTAGATACCCTTTCTTTGTCAAACTCTTTGTCTATGTTTTTTTTTTCAAATAATTTGGAATGGATCGTTCCATGGGATTCCATAAATTAGTTACCAGTTATCATGAAAGTTTCTAAAACACAATTCCACGTATTCCATTTTTGGAGTGGAACAAAAAAATAAATCCTTTGTAAAAACTAATCATTTTATTCATGATTTTAAATCTTGAATGAATATAACGTATGAAATCTCTATTCCATTTATAATTTCAGTTTTATTCCATTTCTAACATCATTCCAATTTTTTCTATTCCACAAATAATCATTCCCTTTTTTTCATAATATTCCTAATAAGAAAAACCAGTTGCACCCACAATGTTACTATGTTTCAAAAAGAAAAACATACAATGTTACTATAAAATTCAAATAATTTTAGACCTAAAAAAATACTGTGGAAATGGTAGGAGTCTCTTGGAATAAACCCTTTTCCATTGTTGACAAAAAAACTTTTCCATTACTATTATACCTCATTGTTTCCCTAAGTTAAAACACTTACGTACCTCATCTATAGTCGGTTGCACACCACCAGGTCTTCCTAGCGAGCTCATTTCACGTTCGATGTCTTGCATAACCTCCCAAAAAGTTCGGAAATTAATTTGCATATAGTTTGGTAGATCTTCAATGTTTCCAATATCCCACCTAGCCATTAACTCTATATAAGACCATATGACAAGAGCGAGCTCAAAATATAACATTAAACAGATAATACCTTTGCAAGGCATCAGTGAAACTTATAACTTCGGAAAGAGTGCCATATGCGTTATGTGTCATCAACAACGTCATGATCATGGGAATTTTGATGCCTAATGTCGGATAAGCTTCATTGCTTAGACAACAAATTATCCTAAAGTAAGTTGGATAACAAATACTAATAAATTTAGGATTAAGCTGAGATTTCCTAGATCTTGTTGTAATAGGATAAAGCTAGGTTTTCTATTACCTATATAAAGAGATCTAATGTAAGATGATCATAAGAAAGTTAAGAAAGATTAATAAGACAAAGCAGACATTTTATTAAGAAAGAACAGAGCATACACAAACACTGTGTGACTTTATTTGGTATCAGAGCCTGGTCTTCGTCGTGAGATTGCAAGCTTGATACGAGGAAGCTATGGCTGATTTGAAAGCATTAACAGACATGAAGGGAATAGGACGAAAAGAAGGAGTCTCCAACTCGATTGTCTGTCCAATGCTGAACTCAACTAATTACACCGTTTGGACAAAGAGGATGAAGGTGCTTTTATGTGTCCACAAAGTATGGAAATCAATCGATCCTGGAATCAAAGATGAAGAGAAGAATGATATTGCAACTGCACTATTGTTTCACTCACTACCTGAAAGCTTAGTCTTACAAATCGGAGAAGACGACTCACCTAAGGATATCTGGGAAGCAATTAAAACCAGAAATCTTGGAGCGGAACGTGTAAGAACAGCTCGTCTACAAACTCTGATGAATGAATTTGATCGTCTGAGAATGAATGATTCAGATACAATTGATGCTTTCTCTAGTAAGATAACGGAGCTTACTTCTAAAGCGTCTTCATTAGGTCAGAGCATCGAAGAATCTAAAGTAGTGAAGAAGTTTCTTGATAGCTTGCCATTGAAATTAATTCACATGACAGCATCACTTGAGCAACTGCTAGATCTGAATACGGTTTCATATGAAGACATCATCGGTAGACTCAAAGCTTTTGAAGAACGTATAAAGCTTAAAGAAGCTCAAGAATCTCAAGATCATCAAGGAAACCTTCTGCACTCAAGTTCCAATTCGTATGATCAACATGATAATACGAAAGGAAGTGGAAGAGGACAGAATCAGAGTCGTGGACGTGGAAACAGGGGTAGAGGCAATTCACAGGAGAGGAGCAAAGAGAAACGAGATTACTCTCAGATTGTGTGCTTCAACTGCAAGAAGAAGGGTCACTTTGCTTCTGTTTGTCCCGAAAAGAAAAAAGATGATCAAGAGTTGAATATTGCAGAAACAAAGAAAACTGATATCGCTTTACTTATGCATGAAATCGTCTTCCTTAATTAAGAAAAGATCACGCTCAAATCACTTGAGAGTAGCAGGAATGAAGAAGGAGTTTGGTACCTAGACAACGGTGCCAGTAATCATATGACTGGTGAAAGATCACTCTTCTCAGAGCTCAACGAGAAGATAAAGGGGAAGGTTAGATTTGGAGATGGTTCATGTATCAACATCGATGGAAAAGGTTCTATCATGTTCGAAGCAAAGACAGGGGAACATAAGCTTCTCACGGACATCTACTATCTTCCTGAGCTTAAAAGCAACATAATAAGCTTAGGTCAAGCCACCGAGCAGGGTTGCGATGTGAGAATGAAGGATGATTATCTTACTATGAAAGATCATAATGTGAGGTTACTTGCAAGAGTACAAAGAGGCTCAAACCGACTGTACAAGATAAGCCTTAAAGTCGGTAAACCCACCTGTCTACACGCAAAACTTGAAGAAGTACCATGGAGATGGCATGCGAGACTTGGTCACATCAGTTTCCAGACCATGAAAGCTATGTCTACAAAAGAGATGGTAGTTGGGTTACCAGAGATTAAAGGAGACAATCAACTCTGCGACTCTTGTCTAGTTGGCAAGCAAACTAGATTATCTTTCCCTCAAGCAACGACTTTTAGATCATCACACGCTCTTGGACTCCTTCATGCTGATCTATGTGGCCCAATATCACCAGCTACACTCGCAAACAACAGGTACATATTTGTTATAATAGATGACTGCACAAGGTATATGTGGTCTATATTATTAAGAGATAAAGGAGAGGCTTTTGAAAAATTCAAAGCTTTCAAGTTGTTTGTCGAGAAAGATGTTAACAAGAAGATAAGAACTCTGCAAACTGATAGGGGAGGTGAGTTCACCTCAAAAGTTTTTCAAGAGTTCTGTAGCAGCAATGGTATACGGCGTCATCTGACAGCACCTTATACACCGCAACAAAACGGCGTTGTCGAGAGAAGAAACCGTACCTTGATGGAGATGACGCGAAGTATGTTGAAAGCAAAAGGTGTACCTAACTATACGTGGGGTGAAGCGGTCCGACACAAAACATACTTGATTAACAGAGTGCCTACACGAGCTTTAAAGGATCAGACTCCATACGAGAGTTTGAGAGGAAGAAAGCCGAGTGTTGGTCATATAAAGATCTTTGGTTGCGTTGCACACGCAAAAGTTGACTCTGTTCATCCAAAGAAGCTTGATGATCGATCACAACCTCTTCTTCATCTCGGCATAGAACCAGGATCTAAAGCTTATAAGCTTTATAATCCAAGCACGAGAAGGATAATTGTAAGTAGAGATGTGATTTTCAGCGAGAACACATGTTGGAATTGGAAGGGAGTTAATCAGGTTGAAGACAGAGATTCTGGTATGTTTAATTTATCATGGGGAGTTACTAATGATGAAGGTTATGGTCCGTTCATCATTAATAACCAACAAGGAAGCAACGTTCAAGTTAAAGAAGAACCTCACGAAACAGAACAAGTCGAAGAAGAAACAGAACCAGTCGAGCAGGAAACAGAGCCTGTCACCACACAAGAGCCAAGACGATCAACTCGTGAAACGAGACTTCCCACTCACCTCAAAGACTATGTCATGATTGCAGATACTGAATGTGAGATGCTGCTTCTCATCCTTAATGATGAACCGATCAACTACAAAGAAGCTAGTAAAAGCAAACGATGGAGAGATGCCTGCTCAGACGAAATCGATTCTATTAACAAGAATGAGACATGGATATTGGTTGAGAAGCCACCAGGAGTAAAAGTCATTGGACTTAGGTGGGTGTTCAAAATCAAGAGAAACGCAGATGGCTCGATTAACAAGTTCAAGGCTAGGCTTGTTGCAAAAGGGTATGTTCAAGAACTAGGTATTGACTTCGAAGAAGCATTCGCTTCAGTAGCACGACTTGAGACAATCAGACTCTTAACCGGACTAGCTGCTGCGAATCAATGGGAGATCCATCACTTGGACGTCAAGACAGCGTTTCTGCACGGAGAATTAAACAAAGACGTTTATGTATCTCAGCCCGAAGGATTTGAAAAGAAGGGAGAAGAACATAAAGTTTTCAAATTATCAAAGGCATTATACGGTCTGAGACAAGCTCCAAGAGCCTAGAACACAAAGCTTGATCAGATCTTAAAAGGCTTGAAGTTCAAAAAGTGCTCAAAGGAAAGTTCCGTGTACCGTAAGCAAAACGAAGAGTCACTTCTGATCGTAGCCATATATGGAGACGATCTTTTCATCACTGGAGACTCGCTTACATTGATCAAGGAGTTCAAAGCATCAATGTCAAAGCAATTTGAAATGTCTGATCTTGGGAAGCTAAGTTACTATCTCGGCATTGAAGTAAGACAAGTGCCAAATGGAATAGAGATAAAGCAGGAAGCATATGCAAAGCGTATAGTGGAGGAAGCAGGTTTGGATACTTGCAACCCGACATTAATACCCATGGAGTTTGGTCTTACGTTATCCAAAGCAACAGAAGAACCAGAGATAGATGCAATGCCTATAGAAGAAGGATTGGCTGTCTCAGGTATCTCCTCCATACAAGACCCGACCTTGCCTTCTCGGTTGGACTATTGAGCAGATACATGCACTCTCCGCGAGAATCGCATGGTAACGCTCTTAAGCAAGTCTTAAGATATCTGCGAGGTACTCTGGGTTTCGGCTTGGTTTACAAGAAAGGAGGAACTAAGAAACTTGTCGGCTATAGTGACAGTAGTCATAACACCGACATAGATGATGGGAAGAGTACTACCGGTCACTTGTTTTGATTTGGAGATACACCTATAACTTGGTGTTCACAAAAGCAAGAAATAATTGCTCTCTCATCTTGCGAATCAGAATTTGTCGCCGCTATAGAAGCTGCTAAGCAAGCCATTTGGCTTCAAGAATTGTTGAGTGAGATCACAGGAAAAAGGAATGAGAAGACACTGATCAGAATCGACAATAAGTCAGCTATTGCATTAACTAAGAATCCAGTGTTTCATCGAAGAAGCAAGCACATCCACAAGAGATTCCACTTCATACGGGAATGCATTGAGAATGATCAACTTGATGTAGAACACGTCCCTGGCAAGGAGCAACTCACAGATGTACTTATAAAGGCCTTGGCGAAAACACAATTCAAGGAGATGAGGGAGAAGATTCATGTACAAGACTTAGCTCAAAAGAACATGAAGCTTAAGGGGATGAATGTTGGATAAGCTTCATTGCTTAGACAACAAGTTATCCTAAAGTAAGTTGGATAACAAATACTAATAGATTCAGGATTAAGCTAAGATTTCCTAGATCTTGTTGTAATAGGATAAAGCTAGGTTTTCTATTACCTATATAAAGAGATCTAATGTAAGATGATCATAAGAAAATTAAGAAAGATTAATAAGACAAAGCAAACGTTTTATTAAGAAAGAACAGAGCATACACAAACACTGTGTGACTTTACCTATTACTCTCGCAAGGGAGTATCGTGGCTCGAAGTAGATACCCATCATGCCGAAATAGATCTCCACGTTTCTGTCCCGAAAGGTGTTAGGTAGTTTAGACGCAAGTTCTAGCTCTTTCCACCATCTACAAGAATCAGTAGTCACATTTAACAAGATTGAATATACATATACGATTTGATAAAATATAGCTATAATGACGTTACTTAGTGACATATTTGAGCTCCTTGATGTAATGCAGCTGGCAGTAACTGAAGTTGAGTTTTGCAAACTTGAGCATATACTCCTCGTGATCTTCTTCTTGTTCGTAAAAAGAGATATATTCTCTTGCTACTGCTATTTCTACGCAATGATATCGAGGTATATACAATACGTTTTGCATATGCGTAGAGAGATGTGGATCATGAGTAGTACTAGTCACTGCCGCCAAGTGAGTCCTAGTGAAACTCCGTGCTTCCTCCATTATATCCTCATCTTTTGATTTGAGATATGATGCTTAGTACAACTGCAACATCCCTCTAACGTCTCCAGCTACACTTTCCTTGAACTTTCCATCTTGTTCCCCTCTAAATCTTTCGAAAACATCTATAATGAAACCAAGATGAATAGCCAAAATAAGTATCCATAGAAGTGAATCAAGGAATTAATGGATATAAATCTGCTTTGATCTTTAGCTCAAGGAGATTATGAATGCATGGAAGACCCATAACTCGTTGGTTATAATAATAACCGATAATTGGTTGGTTCTTGGAGCATCTCTAATCCACTCATAAATTTTCTTCTATATATATATATATTTTTTTTTTTAAAAAAAGAGTGATATTCTAATACAGAGGTGACTCTGGCCCTATGCATATTTTGAGTTTTTCTATTTTTTAAAAGAAATTTTTGAAATTTTAATTATATAAACATACTTTGGAGTAGAATTATCTTTATAATATAGTTTTTATTTTAGAAGAAAATAGAAATGGATTAAAAATGATCCTACCGCAAGACATTTTATGACCATACAATCTGAAAACCTCAAACATAGTAGAGATAGTTTCCAGGTCATGTTCTTCAGCAATTAAACCTTCTAATTTCCCAAAAGCCTTGTTTAGAATCTCTTCAATTTTTTCTTCAAAATAATGGGAGATAGCTAGACTAATAAGCAAGTGAGTGAGACGAATCTTCTCTTTGTCACAGGTGTGAGGAGACATGAGCATATCTCACACATACGGCTTCATAACCGACTCAATCTCGTGCTTATTGCATAGAACTCCTACAAACAAATGATAATAAGAAATGTATGTCAAAAATAGTTAAGATATTATATCTCATGTATCCTTAGTTACCATAGATAGTCTCACATGGGGTCATAATTTTTATGTACTTACAGAACCGTCGACGGGAACAGAGAAGAGGTGATCTCCTAGAAAAGTGGGCGTAAACTGAGCCAAAGGGACGGGTACTCTCAAGATCACCACTAGTAGCCATTACACAGAACGAATCTTGTTTTGTGGGTTGTCGACAAACCGTTTGGTTTCGAAGCAAACCGCCAGCTACAAGAGAAAGCTTGGCTTTAGAACATAGAGGGACTTTGTGAGCGCGAGGTGGAGTAATAGGATCAAAACCCATCATCATTCTTGAAGCATGCATTGTTTAAACTCTTGTCAATAATTTGTTATGTGATGGGATGTATGGTTAACTTTGCTCTCACATCTTTAGTTTGCTTTAAATAGATCCCAGATCTAGTGGTGAGCCTATGTATAACACTATATGTATTATACTATACATAACACTGCACGTCTGACATAGGTAGATCTATGATCCTCTGATCTCAAAGGAGTGTTTTGCAACTAATGTTAGATGAGTCTTTTTTTTTTGAGCAACATGTCAGATAAGTCTTTATCAACATTTTTGACATGCAAAGAAGCTCTTAAGATCTCAAAATTTCACCATTTCTAATAAAAAAAAAAAAAAAAAACTGTTTCTCCTAGGGCAAGTATGGCTTCCTTTTGCTTGAGCCACAAGATTCCCTAGGTAAAAGAACAATCCAAGCTTAACAAACATCAAGAGAAGATAAATAGCACATACATTTGGTGTCTTTCCATTACAAAGGAATCTTATTGCTCTTATTGGATGATAAAAAGAAACATCACAACATGTTTTTCAAGGCAAGAGCACAACGGAGCCAGATGTTATCCTATTCTCAAGGTCTGCGTGAGCATCAGCCACACGAGCCAACGGGTACTTGTGGTTCACCCGAGCCTTTATGACCCCTGAAGCAACATTGGCGAAAACCTCCCCAGCACACTCCAATAGCTCGTCACGAGTTTCATTGTATTGCATCATGGAAGGTCTTGTCAAGAAGAGCGACTTTGGAGCAAGATCAGATAACGGAACCGGGTCTGGAGTTCCTGAGGATTGTCCAAAGCTCACCATGTATCCTCTGTTCTTTAAACACGCTAACGATCCCTTGAAGGTGTCTTTACCCACTGAGTCATAAACAACATCGACTCCTTTGCCTGATGTAATGTCATTGACCCGTGAAACAAAATCCTCGTCCTTGTACATGACAACGTGGTGGCATCCATCTTCTTTGGCTTGAGCTGCTTTCTCATTGGTAGAGACGGTTCCAATAACAGTAGCTCCAAGAGCGTTAGCCCATTGACACAACAAAGACCCAACTCCACCAGCTGCAGCGTGGACAAGGATTGTGTGCCCACGTTCAACCTTTCCAAATACAAATAGGACTCGAGTCATTTACTGAAGAGATCTTTCATGTTGGAAGCATAGTGACTAACCTTGAAGCAACGGCGAAGGAGAAACTGTGCGGTCATACCCTTGAGCATGATTGATGCTGCAACGATAGGATCAATAGATGAAGGAACAGGAACCACTTTATCTGCTGGAAGGATTTGCTCTTCAGCATAAGCACCCATTGGACTTCCAGCATAAGCAACGAGATCACCGATCTTTCTGCCAGTCAATCCTGACCCAACAGCTACCACCTCTCCAACAGCCTCCATACCTATGATCAGAAACGGCATAATATAAGTTGAGAGATAAAACTTCTGTTTGCGTAAAAGAAAGGTTGTAGAGAGTAGAACCTGGAGTGAAGGGGATAGAGGCTGGCTTGTAAACACCTTTCCTGTAGTAAACATCGATGAAGTTAAGCCCAATCGCCTTGTTCTTCACGCGGATCTCACCATCTTTTGGCTCCCCTACTTCCACATCTTCCCATTTCAGAACCTTCCCATTAGAAACAACAACCACAACGAAATGCTTAGAATTAATATTCAAGAATATCTAGGCGCTAATTAGACAATTTATATGAGATTATTGATTAGAATACAGATCAAGCAACATGTGTAAAACAGTTCACAAGTTTACGAGCATAACAAACTTTCAAAACAGTGCCTAGACAATCCTGTTTCTTATAAGTAACCAAAGCTATGTCTGAAAACAAATCACTGATTACAATCTCTAATCATTGAAGCAACATAGAGAGACACACAAGCTCAAAAATAATTTGGTCACAATGATCCCAAATCCAACACAGAATTTTAAAAATCGAAACTTTACTCACCTCGGGACCGCCATGCTCGTAAACTCTAATACCTTTCACCATCTTCTTCTTCTCCGGCGAACCCTCCACCGCGACTGTGCTCAGAGCTTTTGCAGCAACCGTAGACAACCGAAAGCTTGATGATTCGGCAAGGCTTTGACGAAAGATAAGATTTTTAACGGGATTTCGTGGAGAACTCGAGAGAGTTTGGTGGGCGTTAACTCGAGATGCCCCTATCACTTATAAAAAATGCTCAATTCTCCCTCAAATAAAATATATTTTCTTTTATATTTATTTTTAAATCTCAAAACGTGTTAAATACATATATAACCCATAAAAAATCAGTTAATTACATGATCCAACCACATAAACCCGACCCACCCATACCCAATTGGGCATAACCCGGTTACTAAACCAAAACACAGCGTTTTGGACCTTTCTGAAAAAAGACGCCCCCCTTCACGACGGACTCCTCTCTCTCCCGGGGCTCCCCTCTCTCCCTCATTTCGATTTGTAACTCTCATCCCTCACGAAAACCCTAATCAGGTTCGTCCTCCATCGAAATCGGGTGAAATCGAAAATCCATCAATCTCTCCCTCTTTCGTGTTTCTCTTTGTCTCGTTTGAGAATTAAACCCAAACCCAGAGTCACCCGAGAACCATCTCCGCCGTAGGCTTCGTTTCATCCACCATCTCTAATCGAAGTCTCCATCTCGTTTCTTACGGTAAGTGATTAGTTTCCCTTTGTTTGGTTGTTATTAGGTTGTTTTGTTAGTAGATTTGAAAAATAATTTGGGGATAACTTGTAAAATGTAGATTAAGTTGAAAGAGAATTGGTGATTTATTAGATTTGGTATAAGTTTGACAGAAACATAAACAAAAATTGTGATTTTGTGGAGAGTTAGTGATTGACTCCTTGAACGAAACATAAAAATGTGTGGGTATTTTCTTATTAGATATGAAACCGAAATGGTGATTGACTCTTTGAATGGTAGGATAAATGTAAATTGAAAGAGAATTGGTGATTTATTAAGTGAATGAATTGTTTGAGATTAATAATTATGGATTGTGCCTAAATGTGTATTGTTGTTTCGATGTTCGTGAGGCACGAGCTAATGGCGTAAAGGTGGAGGAAAACTGGAGATCCACAAGAGCTCGAAAACCCGATGCTCCTATTGTTGAAGAGAATGTGCAAGAGCTATCGACACTAGTGATGATCTGCTGAACACCCTCCGAGGTATAATATTCTTTTGGTTTTAGTAATAAATTGTCACCGCTGCGTGTGTATTGGTTATGGTTTAATAAAGTGTCAATGTTGTGTATCGAGAATGAAGGGCCAAAAAGGAGGCGTCCATTTCTTGGAGGTGGAGTCTCGATAGAACTAGAGCTGAAAAGCGGTGTCGATGGGAATGAGCCGCCAAAAAGTAGCGAGTCCAGCAAGAGAGTGCTCCGGAGAGATACGGATGTAGTTTCATTGCCACTGATGCTGAAAGTGAAGACATGTCCGCTGTGTCCTCCAAGGTAATTTTTGCATCCATCTAATCATTTATTTACAAGTCTTATTAGTAATAAATGACTAATACATATATATATTGATTGCAGGAAAGGCAACCACCGCAGCCTCTTGAATTGTACTTCAAGAGCACTGAAAACCAAGACTTGCAAGATTCGACGAAATGCGTGGTGAAGGAGACGGTCGATGTGATTAAGGAGTTCAAGGAGGAGGTCAGCTGGTTCACAAGCCATCCACAGTTTCGTCATTTCTTCCACATGCCCGATGAAGAATTCACGAAGCTCAAGGAATGTGGATGTTACTCATCGCACCATTAATATTGAAGGAGAAGATGCTGCATGGTTTTGCGGTGAATGGTGTGCCCATCCGCTATTCTATGAGGGAGCATGCTCTCATCTCCGCTTGACTGCCATGAGTATCCGAGTAGACATTTGGAGCTCTGGGGTACTAAGTTTGTGGATTATTACTTTGGTGATAAGAAGAAGATCACCATAACGGATGTGGAGCAGAAGCTGCGGTCTATGGAGACGGCATGTGCTGATAGATTGAAGATGGCTGTCTTGTTCTTCCTTGGTCGGGTTATCAGAGGAGGGAAGGATTCTGGACCATTAGACCCGTTCATCTTAAGGATAGTGGAAGATTTGGATGTTTGCAAAACATTTCCGTGGGTCGATATAACATTTGAGGATGCAATGAAGGAGATTAAGCATGTGATGGGCGTCACGAAGGGTGAAGTGCGCTATGCAACCGGCTTCAATGGATTCATAATTCCGTTAGAGGTAAAACATACAATTTAGTGCAATTTTTTGTTATTCATAACCGCATATCTGACTCTGTAACATTTTATTTTTGTAGGTTTTGGCTTTTGAGTGCATTCCTGTCGGGAAAAATTCGAATCTCTTCGGATGGCGCCAGTAGAGATTGTCCTAGGATGTGCAAGAGCCGGTTTACAAAGAGTAGCATGAAGGGTTATCCTTTGGAAGATATATATGCTGCCTTTGGAAATACAAAGGTATATCTTTATATCATTTAGTAGAAAATAGCGAGAATATTTAAACTGATTTTTCAATGTTTTTTCGTATTATGATTAATGTTGGTTCCAACCGTGGATGAGGAAACTTTGCTGGCTCGTGATCATTGATCCGAGGCAAATCCCAGAAGGCGGCACAAGTGATAGGTGGAACTACCGGCTAAATGTGAAGCGTAAGAAGATTTGGTGGAAAGAATTGTATGAGTCGGATGTTGCCGCACGAAAGTGATTACAAAGACGAAAGACAAAGAAAAGGTGACGGTTGTAGAAGGTTCATCTTCTAATTCGGTTTGAGTCGATCTTAAAAGGTCTGGAAGAGAGGATGGTGAAGACCATGGAAGAAGGATTTTCTAGTCTAAACACAACAAGAGAGAAAGTCGGAGGCTATGTAATCGACGATGGGTGAACTTGAGAAGAACCAGCGCTTTTGAAAAGAATGGTAAGAAAATAGAAGACAGCTGACTTCTATTGAAAGTAAGGAAATGAGGATGTGGAGGTTAGACAATGGAATGATTTTGATTATGGTAGAGATGAAGGGAAGGATAACAAAGGAGAAGGGTGAGGAAGATAAGGAAAACAAGAAAAGCAAGAGCAGGAAGAGAAAAAGAGCAAGAAGAGCAAAAAGAGCAAGAAGAGCAAAAAGAGCAAGACAAAGGAGAAGGGTGACGAAGAGGAAGAGCAGGAGGAGCAAAAGAACAAGACAGTGAGAAGGGTGCGTAAGAGGAAGAGCAGGAAGAGAAAAAGAGCAAGACAAAGGAGAAGGGTGACGAAGAGGAAGAGGAGGAAGAGGAGGAAGAGCAGGACAGATTGAGACAGCGAGTCGGTGAGCATTCGGAGGTATTGATGAGCAAGAGAAAATGAATTGGCGGAAATTGAGGCTGAGAAGAAGGCTGAGAAACAAGCGTGAAAGAAGCTGAGAAAGAGGCTGAGAAAGAAGAGACAACTCCTACACCACCACCACGTGGTAGGACTAAGGCACAGGCTAAGAGACAATCCAGACTCACCAGGGAAATGGAAATTAGTGAGAGCAAATTGATAACACCAGCAATGGTAGGGAGTTCCAAATGAGGAGGAGGAGAAAAAGATGAAGAAGTTATAGAGAAGAGTTCCAAATGAGGAGGAGGAGAAAAAAATGATGAAATTGCAGAGGAAAATCCCATCGAGGAAGAAGTTGAAAAATACACCGAGGAAGAAAAGCAAGGCTGGTACATGATTGTTTATGAAGGCAGTGAAGAACAGGTGGAAGAAGCTGAGAAAACAATTGGAAGAACACGAAAAGCAGTTGAAGAAGCTGAGAAACAAGTGGAAGAAATGAGAGCATTGGAGAAGCTGAGAGGATACATGCTAGGCGAAGAGGATGGCAGTGAAAGGTGGCATTCCAAGAGCTCTGAGATTAGAAAAATGAGAGCAGAAAAACTGAAAGCACAACAAAAGCACAAGGTACAACGAAGAAGAGAGGCGACCGAAGAAGAATGCCGCTACATTGAAGCCATGTGCGCTGCGGAGGAGAAGAGAAAAGGTGAACCATCACGGTGGGTGCAGTCTCCTTTCACGAGGGAAAGACTGATGAGCTAGAAGTGCCAAAGAAGAAGCCTAAAACAAAGGCCTAAAATGTTTACATTGTATTATTATTCAAGTTAGGATGTTATGTTTATGCTTAAAATGCTTTTAAAACTTGTTAGGATGTTATGTTTATGCTTTTGGATGTTTATTTATGTTTATTGGTTGTGGTATGTTTTGGAAAACAGTGTGGTAACTTGAAATTATAGGAGAAACTCGCTAAAAATTTTGTAAAATATCGCACAAACTTGGAAAAGTACTTCAAAACTTAGAAACTTTTTGAAAAATACATCAAAAACTTGTAAAACCTTAAAATTTTTTGAAAATATTTCAAAAACTCGGATAAATACTTAAAAACATGCAAACCACATGTAAAACGTGCAGCCGTCATATATTTTGATATATTATTTTGATAACACTTAGTAATTCTTGGTAAGCTTCAAGGACTTAGTAATACTACCTTACACATAGTAATTTTTTGGGAATTTTTAGGTTTATCTAGTAAAACCATAAGAAAATGAGCTTTTTTGTAGTAATACCGATGCTTTTTCACTGTGATTATCATTAGATAATACATTTGCATTACATATTGGCCAGAAATACGTATTTTTGTAGATTTTTCTTACTATGGTCTAACCATTCACACACTAACAATGAAAGTTAAGAGAATTTTTTGGAAAACTGAAAAGTTTTTTCTGAAAATGTTGAAATAACCATCAAATATAGTCTTAATATATTAATATTAGGTAACTAGTCTACTTAATTGATAATAATCATAAAACATATATCGATAATAATCATAAAATATATGTAGTTCAAATAAGACATAGTAATACCGTAATTCAAGAATAAAATAACACATAGTAATACCAAGAATAACCATAACACATAGTAATACCAAGAATAACCATAACACATAGTAATACCAAGAATAACAATAACACATAGTAATACCATAAATCCTAATAATCCGAATAACACAATTTCAACAATCAAACACCTGAACCTGAACCACTTCCACATTCAAAATACGCTGCCATACCTTCTCCTCTGCCTCTGCACATTCACGTGTAATGCGTGCCTCTGCCGTGCTTCTGCAGTTAATGCGTGCACGTGCGTAATGCGTGGCTCTCCTCTTCCACTCCTCTTCCTTTTCCTTTGCCTTTTGTTCCTCTTCCACGAAGCTTCTCCGCTGATGGAAACCTTGTTTGTTGCGGTTGTCCTTTCTTGACTTCAAATTCGGAGGAAGTATTTTCATTGCTCTAACTTTCCTCGAATAACCCAATCGACATATGAGGAACGGGATATATTGTCTGTGATAAGCCAAAGCCCATTGCTCCACCAAATAGTACTTAGAACAATACTCGGATAGATGGAGTTCCTTCCGCTTTAGGCTGTCATGAATGTGGCAGCAGCTCTGCATGCACACATGGGTATTTGTCTTTATCAAATTGCCCACAAGTGCACCTATTCATAGCCATATCAGCGGTATATTGCTTTCCGTCACTACCATGCACACTGTACTCGAGATGGAAGCTGTTTAACTCGCCAATCGTAAGAAACCCCGCTTCAACACATCTTTTAGACATTTCGCCTCCACGATAGGAACAAGCTTAAGTCGCGGGTGGTATTTCAGCTGCCTCCTTCCTGTGTTTGTTAAACCATTCAGCAATTTTTCCAATGATAAAATCAAACATTGGAAGTAAGGTGAACTTTCTTGCATCCTTAATAACACCGTTAAAGATTCGCAGAATGGTGGTGCCAACATTGTACCTATCTCCTTCAAAGTAACATCTAGCCCATTTCTTTTGTTCACAACTTTTTCAAGATACTCCGCACAACGAGGATACTTCATGCAAAAGCGTCATAAAGGACCAGGGTTCAGCCTCATTATGGCGTTCTTTATGAAACTTAAATCCACATGTATCTCTCGTTGTTACGGACGTAACCTTTAACATTTTGAGACAAATGCCATATACAATACCCATGGCGCCTGAGGGAACACTAGGCGTCTTGCCTTGATCAAGCCTTTGTTTCGTCGAAGAAACACCAATCCGGTGACATCGGATATCATCGATTTCAGTTGTTCCATAAACCGAACCAACTCTCAAAGGTCTCACCATCTGCAACACCAAACACAATTGGGTAGTGGTGATGATCGGGATCTGGCGGTCGCGAACAAATAACACTCCACCATAAACAGTCTTGGTGTGTTGCATCCACAACGAGGACTTTTCTCATTGCTCGGAACCCTTCTATGCTAGCTCCCAAAGCCCAAAACAGATACTTAAATTTTTTCCTCATCCACAACCACACGAAGTTCTTGTGTTAGGATTCATCTGCTCCAGCATGTACATATAGCAATATAACAAAGAATAACTCTCTTGAGGGTTCAGCACTTTATTAGCGGTAGTCTTTTTCCTCTATATGCTGTTAATGCGACACTTCCACAAAGAACCCTGTGATGAACCAAATCGATCGAGCTTTGGGACGTGGTGTGTCAAAACCGCCAGATAATCTTGGGCCAGAACAGCTGCAACGATTTGTGGTGTCCCTCTCCTTCTATTGCAGTGTTCTTGTGGTAACAATGTAACATCTATGCTGCTTGATGTAAGTTCTAACCGACCAACGATCGAATTCGTTAACTTTGCAACACGACAAACCACTTGCAGCCTTCTTTGGCTCCTCGGCATTTTATCACATATCTCTTAGTATCCGACTTAATTACCTCATACTCAAAACACTTCGGATGTGAAGCCGCCCGAATATGAGTTTTCGCTTCCTCCTTGCTTCTAAATTCTTGACCTAAAACCAAATCCATACCATCATCCGTTCCTTATAGACAAGTGCGACTTCAACCGAGGTCCCGCTTCTCTTTCGCTGACATTCTCATGCATCTCAATGTCTTCGTAAAGTGTGAGCACACCACCGCACCTTCATTATCAGTTGCATCCTTCTCGCACCATCTTCATCACCACCCTTTGTCTCATTAGCCTCAGATCAATAGCTTCGTATCAGTAGCCTCTCTATCAGTAGCCTCTCTATCAGTAGCCTCTCTATCAGTATCCCTCTTTCAGTAGCCTCTCTTTCCGATGATCGCCATAGAAATCGTGTCATCATCCGCTTTGTTGAACTCCACATGTAGAACACTTCTACAATTCTCTTGATTTACTTGCATTAGATAACCAAAACGTCTTCATCCTCCCGGATATATGATGGCTTGTTCAATACATTACCATTGAAAGTAACTAATCTTCGCTTCCATCTTATCTACCTTTATCTTTCTCGCAAATACGCTCAACCAAAACAGAGCGTGTGATCTCCTCCATCGATTTCTTCAACACAATAGTGTGAATTTCATCTTCCCTACACCATCTCAAATCCATTTCATTTCAGCCCCATCTTTAATATAATATCCTCCATAATCAAAAAAATGATTGTACAATGCGATTTTGCATTTTCACGAAATAAAATGAATTATAATTACAATTAGAATTATTAAGAAGTTTATATTTAATTTCCACGCTGTACACTCTTACTAGTACCAATTTTTTCAATATTATATAAATAGTAAAACCAGTAATACTAGTAATATAAGTAATACCATTTTGCCTTAGTAAAATGAGTTATATTAATAATGCCCGAAATTATCTTTGCACTAATTAATCAACTTTTTAGTCGATTTTGTTGGATTTTGCATTTTCCTGAAATAAAATGAATTATAATTACAATTAGAATTATTAAGAAGTTTATATTTAATTTCCACGCTGTACACTCTTACTAGTACCAATTTTTTCAATATTATATAAATAGTAAAACCAGAATACTAGTAATATAAGTAATACCATTTTGCCTTAGTAAAATGAGTTATATTAATAATGCCCGAAATTATCTTTGCACTAATTAATCAACTTTTTAGTCGATTTTGTTCGGATTTTGCATTATCCATGATATATAATTCATATTAATGAAATTACAACCAAGAAATCATCAAAATGAGTTCAAGCGTACATAAAATATACCCTAAAACTCATAAACATAGTTTACAAAATCCTTTTAAATCTCTTGAAATTTGCATTCAATCTTTCTTTTGTTACACTAAATTGATATATAAACTTATTTTATAAGTATTCCAAAAATTTCATAAAAATCGGACATAAATTATACCCGAAATTAATATACACAGATTTCAAAATCGTTTTTTTCTCTCATATTTTTAACAATTCTTACTTTTTTAAAGTTACCCATGGTATAGACAAACATTTAAAAGATATTTCACATAAAATTTCATGAAAACGAACAAAATTACGATCTTGGAGCTTCAAAATCGCCAATGGAGGATGGGAAGAAGAAGTTTCACGTGGAGAAGAGGAGAGATGAGAGAAATGAAGACATGTGGTAGGAAAACTCTTATTGGTTAAGGTTGTTTGTGGGCCTTTGGTTGTTGTGTTTTGTTGGATGAAAATTAAATGAATTAATGAGATGGTAAGAAATATATTAAAGAAAGAAAGGTTAATAAGGGAATTGAAAGAAAGGGTAGTGGGAAAAGAGAGGAGATAAGGAGAATAGATTTTTTCCCATAAGGGCATTTGGAGTTACTCCCCGAGTTTGGTGGTTAAGAAGAGGAAGTGACAGATGTCGGGACGCTTGAACGCACAAGTGATGAAGACTCGATGCTGCCATCTTCATTCTCTTCCTCCTTTAACTTTATTTGCTTTTATCATCTTTATCCTTTAACTTCAAGTAATTACATTGTCGCCCTTTTACTTTTAATACATTACAAACACACACCTAAACTCTTCCACGGTAGATGAATTTTTTGACTCGTGTGTGAAATTATTGAAATGTGAGCATTTGGAACAGGTTTTGGTTTTTTGTTTCTTCACAAAAAAATTTTTTGGCAATCAAAAATTTTAAAATAGATTCCATAAAATAAAATTAAATAAATCACAAGTCAATATTTACATGACCTACAAATCTACAAAAAAAATAAAAATTCATATCTAAAACCAAATATAAAATAAATATATAAAATATAACCAAAAAATAAAATCTAAAACCAAAAACTCTTAAACAATCGAGACCTTAATTTATCAAATAATAAGCTTAGGTCTCAGTTGCAGTGATAAAAAAAGGGGAAGGACAACTAAATAATTTAAAATATTTAACGGAGAAAATTGGAAATAGTTAGATTTGATTCATCTCCTGAAAATCTTACACGTGGCACCAACAGAACATAGTATTTGTCTCTTTTTTTTGTCAATAATATTTTTTTTTCTTCTCAGCGAAGAAATTTGGAGATTAACTCCATATGCCCCTCCCTCTCTTGAAAATTTCTCTTTTCTCCCCTTACTAAAATATTATATATTGTTTATATATTTTTAAACAGAAAATGTAGGCCCAAGGTGAATAAAGACTATAGAACCCTTAATAAATCTTGATAACTACTAACCCAACCACCTCTTACTCGGTTACCCACCCACATCAAATAAAAATATATTTTTTATGAATTTAATTTAATCAGAAGAAAAAATCATAGAACTGGGACCCACACCTTTTCTCTCCGTCGTCTTCCATGGAAATAGCTTAGTTTTGATTTGCGACCGAGGTCTTCACGGCAAGCGTTTTCTTAGTATATCAGTGACCAATTTCTGTTTGATTCTCTCTGTCTTGTTTCCCGATGAGCGTTTTATGTATCGCGTCATACACCGATTTCTCTTCGATTCTCTTCAATTTGCTTGCAAACGTTAATTCCGAGGCAGAGATGATGGACATAGAGGCTAGCCATCACAAGCTACTCTTCGATCAATCTGAACATCACAAGCTCTCCAATTGAAGGAGGCGATTGCAGTGGAAAGGATTATCCAAAGAAGCAAAAGCAATGGAAGAACTAGTCTTCTTTTTCTCATTAAGAGCTCAAAGACCATTCTTCTCCATCAAAGATCCTGTATGTGCCTTTTGAAGAGGTTTTGGTATAAATTGTATGGATTTAGAGGATTTCACTTGACGAATTAGAAGACGACGGCCCAAGTGCTAAGAGGCCGACGACTGTATGTGAAGATCAGACAGTCTTAAAGCAGACCATGGCCAGGTAAGCAAGTTTCTCGAGAAGGAGAGGCAGAGAGCGGCAGAGAATTGAGTATCTGGCAGCTAAGGAGGAAGCAGATACCCTGAAAGATCGAGCAAACCAACCTGAAGTGGAAATCAGGGAACTGCGGAGAAAACATTAAAGTATTGCAAAAACTACTTTAAAAGGTGCTACGTAGTCTTTGTTGGATGATTATCAATACCATAGTGTTCTGATTATCACGATTTTCTGATTATCACAAGTTTCTGATAATCATTATGGTGCTCTGTTTTTATGAGAAGAAAACAGAGTATTACAGAAAACTAAACTTTATTAATTTATTGTTATTCACACACACAGTACTTTGTACAGATCATGTTTGATGTATATATAGAGATCAAAGGTTGTCTTGAAGAGACATGACTCTTAATCTGAGAGACACAACTTCTAAAGTCACGACTCTTACACACACCTTTTAATACAACATTGTAACTAAATAACATATGACCAAAAACTCAATTACAAACTAACAGTCTACAAGAGCAACAATCACTTCAATCTTCAAGACTGCTTCTGAGTTGTTGATACAGTTGGGACCTATAAAAAAATTACTTCTTTGGCTTGGTTATAGTATTTCCTGTTTTTCATTTACAGTGGTGTTTTATGACTAGAACAACAACAATATCTGCAACGTCGAGGACATGAAAGACGAAAGAATCTATCTTAACTTTAACCAAATTATTTTTGAGCTCTCTGTTTTTGCATATTTTTCGTACTAATAATTTTGATCAGACGGTTTTCTTTCTAATCATGAAAATCAAGTTAAGTAGACTTAATGAGATATTGATACAAAATCACAAAAAAATTTTTTTTATAGATAATCACAATAAAAGATCATAGAAAAACAAATAGAATAAGATAAAAGAATAAAACAAAAATTACAAGAGTAAAAACAAATAGAATAATATTCTAATTACACTTAGTAATTCTTGGTAATCTTCAAGGTTGTAGTAATTCTACCTTACACATAGTAATACTTTGGAAAATTTTAAGTTTTATTAGTAAAACCATGTCCAAATAAAATATTTTGTAGTAAAACCAATGATTTTATACAATGAATATCATTAAGAAAGAGTATTACATAAACAGTTTACGAGAAATAAATATTTCTATAGATTCTTCTTACTATAGCCTTACGATTTACACAACAACCATAGAAAGTTAAGGAATCATTTTGGGAGAATGATAAATATTTCTAAAATTATAGAAAATAATCATTTAAATAGTTTTAATAGTCTTATTTACTATATACATAGTCTACTAACAGATAATATATGGATTATATATGTTAAATATACGTACTATTTGCAATATACAGGGGTTTCATAATTACACATAATAAAACCAAGTAATCCTAGTAGTCCGAATTACACATAATAAACCCAGTTATCCTAGTAATCTGAATTACACACAGTAAATCCAGTAATCGTAGTAATCTAATTGCACATAATAAACCCAGTAATCCTAGTAGTTGGATTATACACAATAAACCTAGTAATTGTAGTAGTCCGATTACACACAAAGAAAACATAATAAAATTACACATTCAAACACCAGAACTACTTCCTCATTTAAACCAATGTCCCATACATCTCCCTTATATGTGCCTCTAGCTCTCTCTCTCCCCGCCTCTTTTTTCTCTTCCAAAACATTTTCCAACGGATGGAAATCTTATTTGTTGCGATTTTCCTTTTTTTGATTTTATAATCTAGAGTAAATACTTTCATTGTTCTAACATTTTTGGTATAACTCAATCAAACATACGAGGAACATGATAAATTGTCTCGTAATAAGCCATTATATCAATTTTTAATGATATCTAATATTTTAAAGTATAAATAGTATTTTAACTTAAAATATACTACACTGTTATAACGCATAGTATTACAAAAAGAAAGATATTGTTTCTCTTTTAATACTAGTTATCCCAATAACTTGCATAAATTTTATTTATTATAGACGAGAAGATATGTTTCCCATGGCTTGAACGACATCTTATGTTCTTTCATTATTTAAAAAAATTATTAATATATTATTATAATAGTTTTTTCATTGTCTCAAGTATCTAATTATCTTGTTAATATAAACTGTTCTAATAATATTGTGTTGTCTTGGTAAAATAGAAGTTATAACAGTAGTATCAGTATATTTAGAAAATAAATTCAGCAAAAAAAAAAACAAAATACTATATTTTTAACTATGCTAAAAATATATTAAAATTTATATGAAACCATATATATATTATTTTATAAATTTATAAAATTATCAATTCAATGATAAATATAAATATAAAATAAGTTTAAGATATAATAATTTCAAGATATTATTTTAAATTTTAATCTTTTAAAATTAATTAGTGGTAGTAATTAAAATGTCTAAAAATTATTTTAAATGATTTATTAGATTTATTTTTTTAAATTATTTGATGATTGAAATATAAAAAATCATTTATTCTACTATTTTATTGTTTATAAATATTATTAAATATAAGTAGAAAATTTAAGATGAGATACATATAAAATTATTTATTTTTGTTGCAAGATAGAAATAAAAGCGTAAGAAAAAACAATATGATGTAGAAACATAAATAGTTTGAAGAAAAAATTGGTTCCATGAAGAAAAAAATAAAAAATTTATAATAGTAAAGGACCCACCAAAGTTTTGACCGCATGAAAATAGAAAGGGATGAGAAGAAAGAAAATGGCCCCCACAAGAAAAGTAAACAAAGAAAAAAGAAAAAGAAGAAAAGATAAGGGCAACGATGGAATCAAAATAGAAGAGGGGTAGTGAGAATATGACAGGGGTAACAAGAATAAATTTTGGCCTATAAGGGCATATTGAGTTACACTCCAAGAAATTTTGATTTCCTGGGGAGCGATCAATTACTTTTTTTCATCAATCCGCTTACCCCTTTGATTCTCCTGGTCGTCTTTGATCGTCTCGACGAACGGGGTTTCGTTCGATTCGATCAAATCCAAGGACTTTTAAAGGTTTGATAATGATCGATTGCTTTCTTCTTTTGATCGTCGTTGATTGATTAGATGATATGGGTTTAGGGTTTGTGTTCCTATAAAGTTACCTCCTTTTGTTTTTTTTTTCAAGAAATTGATTTCATCGTTGACGATGATAAAGTCAAAGTCTGGGGGCTTTAAGGTTTTCGGTTTTCTGTAAAAGCTTGTATATGATTGGTTTGAAGCTGATGACTTTTAGATGGTTTATATCTTATGAAATTGATTACAACGGATAGTAGTTGTGCCTAAAGTTATCTTCTCATTTATGTCTTAATCTAAACAGGTTTTATTCAAGTGGGTTGCTTGAAGTAATTGGTCAATAGAAAATGTCTTCTCTCATCTCACAACAATGGCAGGAGAGGACTAGTGGGTTCTTTTCTTCATCTGGTTAGTTGATTTCTTTTACTAAATTTTCTTAATCTCTGTTTGTGTGTGTGTGTGTGTGTGTGATTGTGGTGTAAAGGCTTACTATGTGTGTTGAATTAGGAACGAAGCTTAGGGAAGCCAGGCAAACAGCTGGTAGTTTTGTCGGAGAAGTGGCTAAAGATGCGAAAGTGAACGTTGCTGATGTTGCAGAAAGAGTTGGGTCCTTGTTCAAAAGCAGGTGGGCGATTCTTCAGCAGCCTGCAACTAGACACGCCGTGCAAGAACACCTGATAACAGCTGCTGCCACCACCGGGACATTGGTCAGGAAGGGTTTAACTGAGACTAAAGAAAAGGTTTCCGTTGGAAAGATCAAAGTGGAAGAGGTAAATATTTAGTCAAAAAGACAAGAACGGTTGTTGTTTTCATTTTCTAAAATTTCTGACAGCTAAGTAAGTTCTTTGATCA
Organism: Brassica carinata; assembly: GCA_016771965.1. NCBI lineage: Eukaryota > Viridiplantae > Streptophyta > Magnoliopsida > Brassicales > Brassicaceae > Brassica > Brassica carinata. The sequence goes on along the minus strand of JAAMPC010001587.1, from coordinate 422,245 downwards.
TCTGTCTTTTATTTAGGCGGCGAAAAAGACTGCTCAAAAGAGCAAGACTCTTTTGACGGATATCGAAAGATGGCAGAAGGTATTTTGAGCTTTAGATCTCATTCTAGCCGTTGATTTGAGTTTGGTCTCCTAATTTTTGTTCTTTATAAACCTACAGGGAGTTGCCAGCTCAGATGGTAAGATAGTTTATACGCAGGGCATATGAACCTACTTGTCCTTTCCTTGAGATATGGTAACTTTCACTATATGACAATCTTTTTTGTGCTCAGTGTTTGGTGTTGCGATTGAGATTACTGTCCAGCGGCAGGAGTCAAGCAGGCCTATTCCTTTTATACTGATGAAATGCGCGGATTATCTCATTTTAACAGGTAGAAGAACATTCCAACTAATCTCCCCTTAGTGGTGTTATAGTTCTAGGGCCGGATCTAAATTGTAGGGACCCTAAACATTTACTAAAGACTTCAATAAAAGAAATATAATTTGAAGACTTATTTGTATGTAAGTAACCTCCAAAAGATTTAGGGACCGAACTCAAATCCTAAGAGTGGTATTGTTGTGGTTATCTCTTCTTCTTCAGGACTTAACTCACCAAACTTGTTCAAAACCGAAGGAGACAAAAGGCTGATCCAACAATTGGTTTCTACTTACAATCAAGGTAACCGTACATTCTAACAAGTTTTCTTCTCAACTCTTATGGCTCAGAGAAAAATTTATGTTAAACTAATCACTTGTTTTGACAGATCCTAGTGCGTCAATACCCGAAGGCGTGAATCCAGTTGATGTGGCCGCACTCATGAAATACTATCTTGCTAGCCTTCCCACACCACTAACTACTTTTGAGCTTTACAACGAAATCAAAGATGCAAGGTCGAGCGTAGCCAGACTCAGAAAGTCACTCCAGAAGCTCTCTAGTGTGAACTACAATACACTTGAGTTCATAACAGCGTTGTTGCTTCGTGTGAGCCAGAAAGCACAACTCAACAAGGTATAGGAATGTCTTATCTATAATCACTTTAACATTAGTTTTGGACAAGTAGCACAAGTCATTTTTATTGCATTTTGGATCAGATGGATTCACACAGCCTAGCTATGGAAATGGCTCCGGTGATCATGTGGCGAGAAGAGAAGAGACCTGAATCTTATAGGGAATATTGGAGACGGCCATCGAGGAGTCCTAAGAAAAGCATAGACTTTGAAACTGCTTCTCCATGGGACTTGCTCTCAGGTATGAACAGCTTTTATTACTTTGACCATTGAAACAGAGTTCTATTATGGTCATTTTGCATCTTTAATGGTTTACAGATGAAGGAGAAGGTGTGGATGCATCTTCATCGATCTCTCTGGAGGATATTGTTCAAGTTGATTTTGGTGCGGTCGACGTTGTGCAGTGCTTGATTGAACATCACAATGCGGTTTTCACTGATGCAGGGGAGACTGTGTGGAGGTGAAAAAAACAACAGTTTTAACTGATCTTTCTCTGATTGATTCGAGATTTCTCAATTTCTGGACCAAACCAGAAGAAGATACTTACCATTTTGATCTGGATAATGAATTAACTAATGGTTTCAGTAAATAAGCTTCGTTTCATATGGTTCTTGTGTAACATTGCTGAGACTTCAGAAGCTGTTCAAAAATAAGTATTATTCTTTTTGGCTTTATAAGAATTCAATATTCGGATTGTTTCATTATATACAAAAATAAAGCAATCACCTGGCTGAAAGCACACGTTGCCAACTCTTAACTCGAGAAGAAGCTTCAGCATTTGCAATCTCCAGAGTTGACGTTGTAGGAAGTTTCCTGTTCTTGTTGGGGGTGGTGGTTGTTGCAGTTGTCAAGAACGGGCTTCACACAGGAGCTTGGCATTAGCTGCACGTTCCAGTACTCAGTCCAGAACCCTGACATGGACGATGTTCAACTCTTCACGGTTCTCCCATGAAACGTGTAAACTTTTATGAGAATCATACAATATGATCCTCATCATCTTGACATTTCTAGAATGAAACTTTAAAGGTTCTCTTATAAGTGGTCATGGCTTTAGGATAAAGAAACGGCCAGAAGTTCATGTCTGTAGATACGGATCGGCAAGCTCGTTTTTGAGTATTCAGTGACATTTTTCTTTAATTTTAGTGATTACAAACATTTTTTTTTTTTAATTGTGAACACACGAGCACAGAATGTTAGAAGAATTCCTCAGTATATTCTCTACGATTCTATAAGATTATATCTCAAGTTGTTGCCAGGTTTTTGATTATCTTTTTTTTTTGATCGAATGCCAGATTTTTGATTATCAAAAGCTAAATATAGCATGATAAATGTATCATCACCTCAAAAAGCTCCAAAACATGTGTTTGAACTTAAAAACTAGTCCATAAGAATAGAAATAACCCAATTATGTTTCATTAAAAGAGTAAATGACAATTATATGTCTTCTCTACAGATATGTTAAAAATAAATATTTAAATAAAAAATCATAGAATTTTATTTCAATTTTTACTAGAAATTTTTTGGAATATATATTATTTTTGTACTTGTTGTTAAGACTGAATTTAGGATTAAAAAAAATAATTCTCATCAAGGCTAATATTATATGAAAAATAATATATTAGTAGTTTTATTTTTTTGTTTAATTATGTGTAAATATTTACATTATTAATCGTAAATTTGAAGAAAAAAATCTTATTTTAAAATATTAAATATACCTCTTTTAAATTTTTGGATAGTAATTTTTAGCACCAACTGTAAAATATATTTCGGTTATGTTAAGTAACTCGTACTATAACTTGATATATAATTTAAACATAAATTATATTTCGGCGATAGTGGATTTTGAGCTGTATAATAATTTAGTATAGTAAAATGGTTGTTACAGTTTTTGATAAATTATGTGATGCCATGCGTGGAATTCTGAAACTCTCAGGACTACCTTTTTAGTATTTATAATTTAAATTGTATACTATACATGTAGGTAAGTGCTATATAAAGTAAATTCGTATAGTATGAATGATAATGTGTTCAAAATGTAATTATTAATAACTATTAAAAATGTCTAGTCGACAAAAAAAACTATTAGAAATTTCTTTATAATATTCCGTACAACTCAAAACTATTGTATAAAATAAAACCTATGTCCGTAATCATGCTTAGAGAGAATCTAATCGTTTGTTATTGAAACAAATATTAGATTGGGTTCTGAACTTTAACTAATGGTAATAAAAAAGGTGTAGTCTCTATTTTTTTAGCACAAAAAGGTGTAGTCTCTTACATCAATTACTTTGAGAAATCATTTTCTAATCTCTATTTCGATGTCTTTAATTAAATTAATAAAAATTAAATCTTTTATTTGTTTGACTATGTTTATTTAAAACCAAAAAATGCAACATGAGGGATATACCAACGTAGATCCTTTTACGACAAGTTTATAGAAACTAATCTGTTTTATTATTTCTAGTTTTCGATGTATCAGAAAAATTAGTTAACTAAAAAGAAATTAGTTAACTTTGAGCTTGACTATAACAGTCTAAATTAAAGGGTTGTGGCGGCAACAACGTGCTTTCTTCTTTCAATTCTTTCATCTTGAGAAAATGTCAAAAACTCACCATACTTGGAGTTTGTCTTCATCAAATCCTCATTGTTCTCTGCTCGAACAGAACTACTTGGTAAGTTCTGTATTGCCTGAAATCTCCATTGCTCTGTTAGCTTGGACCGTCTGCGTATAGCTCAATAAAACATTCGTCTTACCCTCAATTTTTTAAGAATTAATATACATAGATGTTTACAATTCCTTTAATTTTACATTTGCATCTTTGTTGAAATCCCCTCCGGTAAATTATCCTGCAAGTAACGTTTCCTCTTCTTGCTAGAGTTTAATAAACATTGCCTAAATCAGGTAAAGCAATGGAAGCAGCAAGAGTATTAAGCGACCTATCTTTACCTCCTCCTCCTCCACCACCTCCTGTTATAGCTGTAGCCATTAATGGAAAGAAGAAGAGCAAATACCCCATCTCTTGGGCTCTAGATAAGTTCATCCCCGACGGCTTCTCTGATTTCAAACTGCTCTATATTCGTCCTCCTATCACTCACATCCCTACCCCAAGTAAGTTGTGTGTGACAACAAGATTCAGAATACTGTAGCTTGATTGCACAAGATATATGTTACGAAGATCGAGTCTTTCTTTATTCGGTTTCAGTGGGGAATGACGTCATGATAACAGAGCTTAGAGATAATGTAGTATCAGCTTACTTAAAAGAAGTTGACAGGAAAACAAACGAGATGCTTCTTCCTTACAAGAAAATGTTCGAAAGGAGAAAGGTTCAAGTAGAGATTCTTGTACTGGAATCAGAAGAGACTGCAGAGGACATAGGAGAAGAGATTGCTCGAACAGGAATCACCAAACTCGTTATAGGAATGTCTCTTCGTGGATTCTTTTCAAGAAAGATCGATATGTCTTCCATGATTGCAACCGCGGTTCCGAGATTCTGCACGGTCTTTGTTATCTCAAAGGGAGGCTAGCTTCTATGCGTCCTTCCGATTCACAAACTAGTGTACGCATAAGATACGAGAGAAGCAGTACCACTAGTGAATCCACTGATAGTCCTAGAGCCCATTCTGGTAAGCTTTTACTTAAATTGGAATCTACATGAATATTTAAACATGTCAGTTACGTACTTACTTGCTCTGGCTGAAACAGAGTACCAAGACTCTGTTTCGTTTGTTTCGGAGGAAACGCAGTCTCGAAGTGAGGTGGTTCAGATGGATACGAGTTTTAGCGAGACGGACCAGTCGGAAGTATCTACAGGGAGAGGGATGCAGATTGTACATAGCAGTAACGAAGGGAAGAAGAGTATCAATAGAAATAAGAGCTTTAGTGCGTCGTTTCCAAAGGGGGTGGAGGCGTATAACGCAATGAGCTGGACTTCTAAATGGAGAGACCATGAGGAGAGGAGAGAGATCGCGAGCTCGTGTTCGAGCAATAGCCACGAGAGAGCCAATATGGATTGGGGAGCAGTGGCTCCTGGGAGTGAGAACTGTTCTTTTGTTTCTCACCAAGCTTCTAACATGTCTGAAGAAGTTCTCAGTGTTAATTCCGTGACCGATAATCAGGTAAGTTCGTTGTCTTGATTCGGTTCTCATCCAGAGAGATGAGAGCCAGAGTCTAGAGTCATCAAATTGTCTTCATCATGATTCTGTTATTAGAGGCAGAACAAGCTTTTGGGAAACTGAAACTAGTATTAGGGACAATTTCCTCTGAACTATATCTATCTATCGTCAATTGATTTTAAGTTGGAAGTAAACCAATAGTTCATTATCTAATGGATTTTTCCGTTGTAATACTCAATCTGAGAGTTACCATTATTTATCAAATTTTGTTCCTAGGATCACATATAGCATGATAAATGTATCATCACCTCAAAAAGCTCCAAAACATGTGTTTGAACTTAAAAACTAGTCCATAAGAATAGAAATAACCCAATTATGTTTCATTAAAAGAGTAAATGACAATTATATGTCTTCTACAGATATGTTAAAATAAATATTTAAATAAAAATCATAGAATTTTATTTCAATTTTACTAGAAATTTTTGGAATATATATTATTTTTGTACTTGTTGTTAAGACTGAATTTAGGATTAAAAAAATAATTCTCATCAAGGCTAATATTATATGAAAAATAATATATTAGTAGTTTTATTTTTTTGTTTAATTATGTGTAAATATTTACATTATTAATCGTAAATTTGAAGAAAAAAATCTTATTTTAAAATATTAAATATACCTCTTTTAAATTTTTGGATAGTAATTTTTAGCACCAACTGTAAAATATATTTCGGTTATGTTAAGTAACTCGTACTATAACTTGATATATAATTTAAACATAAATTATATTTCGGCGATAGTGGATTTTGAGCTGTATAATAATTTAGTATAGTAAAATGGTTGTTACAGTTTTTGATAAATTATGTGATGCCATGCGTGGAATTCTGAAACTCTCAGGACTACCTTTTTAGTATTTATAATTTAAATTGTATACTATACATGTAGGTAAGTGCTATATAAAGTAAATTCGTATAGTATGAATGATAATGTGTTCAAAATGTAATTATTAATAACTATTAAAAATGTCTAGTCGACAAAAAAAACTATTAGAAATTTCTTTATAATATTCCGTACAACTCAAAACTATTGTATAAAATAAAACCTATGTCCGTAATCATGCTTAGAGAGAATCTAATCGTTTGTTATTGAAACAAATATTAGATTGGGTTCTGAACTTTAACTAATGGTAATAAAAAGGTGTAGTCTCTATTTTTTAGCACAAAAGGTGTAGTCTCTATTTTTTAGCACAAAAGGTGTAGTCTCTTACATCAATTACTTTGAGAAATCATTTTCTAATCTCTATTTCGATGTCTTTAATTAAATTAATAAAAATTAAATCTTTTATTTGTTTGACTATGTTTATTTAAAACCAAAAAATGCAACATGAGGGATATACCAACGTAGATCCTTTTACGACAAGTTTATAGAAACTAATCTGTTTTATTATTTCTAGTTTTCGATGTATCAGAAAAATTAGTTAACTTTGAGCTTGACTATAACAGTCTAAATTAAAGGGTTGTGGCGGCAACAACGTGCTTTCTTCTTTCAATTCTTTCATCTTGAGAAAATGTCAAAACTCACCATACTTGGAGTTTGTCTTCATCAAATCCTCATTGTTCTCTGCTCGAACAGAACTACTTGGTAAGTTCTGTATTGCCTGAAATCTCCATTGCTCTGTTAGCTTGGACCGTCTGCGTATAGCTCAATAAAACATTCGTCTTACCCTCAATTTTTTAAGAATTAATATACATAGATGTTTACAATTCCTTTAATTTTACATTTGCATCTTTGTTGAAATCCCCTCCGGTAAATTATCCTGCAAGTAACGTTTCCTCTTCTTGCTAGAGTTTAATAAACATTGCCTAAATCAGGTAAAGCAATGGAAGCAGCAAGAGTATTAAGCGACCTATCTTTACCTCCTCCTCCTCCACCACCTCCTGTTATAGCTGTAGCCATTAATGGAAAGAAGAAGAGCAAATACCCCATCTCTTGGGCTCTAGATAAGTTCATCCCCGACGGCTTCTCTGATTTCAAACTGCTCTATATTCGTCCTCCTATCACTCACATCCCTACCCCAAGTAAGTTGTGTGTGACAACAAGATTCAGAATACTGTAGCTTGATTGCACAAGATATATGTTACGAAGATCGAGTCTTTCTTTATTCGGTTTCAGTGGGGAATGACGTCATGATAACAGAGCTTAGAGATAATGTAGTATCAGCTTACTTAAAAGAAGTTGACAGGAAAACAAACGAGATGCTTCTTCCTTACAAGAAAATGTTCGAAAGGAGAAAGGTTCAAGTAGAGATTCTTGTACTGGAATCAGAAGAGACTGCAGAGGACATAGGAGAAGAGATTGCTCGAACAGGAATCACCAAACTCGTTATAGGAATGTCTCTTCGTGGATTCTTTTCAAGAAAGATCGATATGTCTTCCATGATTGCAACCGCGGTTCCGAGATTCTGCACGGTCTTTGTTATCTCAAAGGGGAGGCTAGCTTCTATGCGTCCTTCCGATTCACAAACTAGTGTACGCATAAGATACGAGAGAAGCAGTACCACTAGTGAATCCACTGATAGTCCTAGAGCCCATTCTGGTAAGCTTTTACTTAAATTGGAATCTACATGAATATTTAAACATGTCAGTTACGTACTTACTTGCTCTGGCTGAAACAGAGTACCAAGACTCTGTTTCGTTTGTTTCGGAGGAAACGCAGTCTCGAAGTGAGGTGGTTCAGATGGATACGAGTTTTAGCGAGACGGACCAGTCGGAAGTATCTACAGGGAGAGGGATGCAGATTGTACATAGCAGTAACGAAGGGAAGAAGAGTATCAATAGAAATAAGAGCTTTAGTGCGTCGTTTCCAAAGGGGGTGGAGGCGTATAACGCAATGAGCTGGACTTCTAAATGGAGAGACCATGAGGAGAGGAGAGAGATCGCGAGCTCGTGTTCGAGCAATAGCCACGAGAGAGCCAATATGGATTGGGGAGCAGTGGCTCCTGGGAGTGAGAACTGTTCTTTTGTTTCTCACCAAGCTTCTAACATGTCTGAAGAAGTTCTCAGTGTTAATTCCGTGACCGATAATCAGGTAAGTTCGTTGTCTTGATTCGGTTCTCATCCAGAGAGATGAGAGCCAGAGTCTAGAGTCATCAAATTGTCTTCATCATGATTCTGTTATTAGAGGCAGAACAAGCTTTTGGGAAACTGAAACTAGTATTAGGGACAATTTCCTACGAACTATATCTATCTATCGTCAATTGATTTTAAGTTGGAAGTAAACCAATAGTTCATTATCTAATGGATTTTTCCGTTGTAATACTCAATCTGAGAGTTACCATTATTTATCAAATTTTGTTCCTAGGATCACATATAACTTTATAAATGACCTATAAAATGTAGGCGAATCTGAGCTTTGAGATAGAGAGGCTTAGAGCCGAGCTGAAACATGTTGAGGAGAAGTATGCGACGACTCAAACTGAGACTGTCGATGCCTTGGAAAAGGTCTAAACAAAGATTTTTGAACTGCATAGACCGTAGCATTTTTGTATTATGTTACATTTATTGTTCTTATTTTTGTTTTGGTTGAAGCTAACTGAGCTAAACCAGAGAAGATTCGAGGAATCAGAGAAGCTTGTGGAGCTGATTGATGAGGAAGAAGTTGCTGAAGATACAGCCTCAAAGGATAAGCAGAGTTACGAAGAGATGATGAAGGAGGCAGAGAAGGTTAAAGAACTCATGATGCATGAGGATTTACATAGAAGAGAAGCCGAGATAATATCAGAAGGTGATGCTAGAGAGAAAGATAAGCTCCAGGCTTCTCTTGTCTCTCCCGGGATTCAGTACCAACATTACTCCTGGGATGAAATCACAGCCGCCACATCTGACTTCTCTGAAGATCTCAAGATCGGAGAGGGAGCCTATGGAACAGTTTACAAATGCAATCTGCATCACACAACCGGTGCTGTCAAGGTCCTTCACGCAGGAGAAACTCAGCTCTGTAAACAGTTTGATCAAGAGGTGAGAAAATTCTTACAAAACTCTCTTAAACTGCCAAAACTGTTGTTTTTGGATTTCCAACTTAAAACTAATTGACGATTAATCCAAATCATTAATACACTATATATATATATATATGTATATATTACGTAGTTTTTTTTTTAATTTTGAATGTGAGATTTTTTCTCCAACAAATACCTACCAGAGTCTGAATGTTTTGCATCTATGTTTTGAAAGCTTGAGATCTTGAGCAGAATTCGTCATCCTCACCTCGTCATTCTCCTCGGGGCATGCCCCGAACGAGGCTGCCTTGTCTATGAGTACATGGACAATGGAAGCTTAGATGACCGTTTGATGCAAGTCAACGACACGCCTCCTATCCCTTGGTTTGAGCGTTTTAGGATTGCTTTAGAAGTGGCCTCAGCGCTCGTCTTCCTCCACAAATCCAAGCCTAGACCCATCATTCACCGAGACCTAAAACCAGGAAACATCTTGCTTGACCACAACTTCGTTAGTAAACTTGGTGATGTTGGTCTCTCCACAATGGTTAACCAAGACGACGCTGCTTCCAAACTAACTGTCTTGAAGAAAACAAATCCTGTTGGAACACTCTGTTACATCGACCCTGAGTATCAGCGAACCGGGCTCATCTCACCAAAGTCAGATGTGTATTCTCTAGGTGTTGTGATTCTGCAGCTGATAACTGCGAAACCTGCGATAGCCATTACTCATATGGTGGAAGAAGCTCTTGGGGACGATGCTGAGTTTATGGGATTGTTGGATATGAAAGCAGGGTCTTGGCCTATTAGTGAGACTCGTGAGTTAGCTGCTTTGGGACTGCGTTGTACGGAAATGAGACGCAGAGACAGACCAGACCTTAAAGATCAGATCATCCCGATGTTGGAACGGCTTAGAAAAGTCGTCGACAAAGCTCAGAAATCGCTCTCGAGGACTCCGTCTGGTCCTCCATCTCACTTCACTTGTCCACTTCACAAGGTCTGAACCAAATTTCTTGTACAACACGAAACCTAAAATGGTTACTTGCTTATGAAGAAACATTGCTATCTTCATGATTTAACCTAATTTGTTGGTATTGGTTACAGGGAGTGATGAACCAGCCGTGCTTAGCAGCGGATGGGTTTACTTACGATCGGGAAGCCATAGAGGACTGGCTGACAGAGAAGGATACGTCGCCGGTGACTAACCTTCCGATGCCTAACAAGAACCTTCTTGCTAATTACACTCTTTACTCAGCAATCATGGAATGGAGGAAATCTAATAAACTATAGAGAGAGAGAGATTCAACAATATTTATGGAATTTTGTAGGTTCTTGACATTTTTCTTACGGAACTTTGTAGAATCTTGACATTTTTATTATGTGACTGACATTGTGCACATTATATCATTAATTAATGTATTATTTTATTTGTGATTGTTGATTAGTTATCTAAAACTAATGGTACAATTGAAAATTTTATATAATATCAATTAAAAATAGAAATTAACATTTATAATGATGTTAAAAATTAATAAACAATAGTTAATATAAATCAGATTGAGTAAGTATTCTTAAAAAACCTGAGGAAGTTCATGTCTGGAATATGGAATGTCTGTTCGTTTGGACAATTCTAAAATATTCCATTTGTTTCAAGCTGATACATGTTTCAGATTTTTTACATATATTTAATGAATATATTAAATTTCAATTTTAAATGTACATTTTTGTGATTCTCTATTTCTCATAGTTCTAAACCGATAAAAAATTAAATACAACTAAATTCTAAAAATTTACAATTAATCATTACTAATTGATAAAAAATGTATTGAAAAAAAAGTATTTTTAAGACAATTTTTTTTAAAATATGTATCTCTATATAACGGAGAGATTACTATTGTTTCTTTTTAGATATACTAGATCGTTTTCCGCGCTACGCGCGGATAATTACTTTTTAAATATGACAATTAGTTTTGTTGTGTGAATACAAACTATTGCAAAATAATCATATGTATATAAACTATGTATTATGTCTGATATATAATATATGAGAGGAGACATGGTCTATTTTCTTTTGTTAGAATGTTGCATATAGATTTTAACATTTTTGTCATAAATTACTTTAATTAGTTTGCAAAAAAAATGTAAACTTGAGTTTAGAATAAAAAAACAGTTTGGATGATGTCGGAAGTTTCTCTTAGATGTGTTTTCTCGGTTGTTATCTTCTGAACTAAGGTATAGATGAGAGAGGTGTAGCTCTAACTCATGTATTTAATCTCACTCTTATTTTTTTCTTTGAAGTGGTTGACTATTTTTATTGTATTGTTAAAATGAAAATTGTATGGCCTATCATGAGAAAAGTATTATTTTCCTTATTAATAAGGGTTCTAATCAGTATTTATTAGACATCCGAGTTTGTATTTTTTTTTACCTTTATATAGTTGGATAGTGTTTGTCAACACGACAACTTTATATTTTCGATTATTTATGCTTTACAGTTCACTCAACAGAGATGTTAGGTTGTTCTATAATGTATATATTTTTGTTATATATTTAAGAGTTATGTATATAATATTTTAAAGTACATGGCATGGCTCTCCATTCATTTTTCACAAAAATAAAAATACTTAATTTTAACTATTAAATATTTTATATTTAAATATATAATGTATTTATTTAACTATATGCATTAAAAGTAAATTATTTGATAAAATTAGAAATAATGAAATTAAATATTGATTGTCAATATAATATGTAAATTTGGAATAGTAAGTACAAAGAAATATAGATAAAAAGTTAACTAAACTTTGTTATGATTCAACTATTCTTTTATATTCAGAATATTTTGAAGTTTTCTCCATCTTTCTCCTTTTAATTTCTACATAAATACTGTTTTGGACAATAGACACATTTTCTCTATATGAGATACTATAATTAAAATCAAAATATAGATATTATAATTTTTTGACTAAAGATTTTCAAATTAAAATATAAACAAACGATTACATGAAAGGACGAAATATCTATATATACTATAATTGTTAACTGGAAAATATGATATCCACCAACAGGTTATTTCTCAAATCTTTTAAAAAAAATTTAATATGTATTTTTCTTGTTTTCTTTCTTTCTTTATTTGCATCATAAAATAAATGATTAAGTGTTTATGTTTAAGTCAATGCAATTATTCTTTTGAGAAGTTTATAATTAACGACATCATTTTTGCTCTGATTTTAAAAATGTTATACATAATGATTATCCGTCAGTATGCTTTAAGTGTATAATCTTAATAGCTTGTTGATAAAAAAAAATGGAACTGTTAAAGATGTTGAAACCAAACTCCATTTTCACAATTTTTTAATGATGTTCAAATATTGTTGCAAGCTAAGCCATGATTCATCATCAATATTTTTTTTGTTGCGAGATTGAAAACGCCAGTAAAAGAACCTTTGTGGTCGTTGTAAATGTGACCAATCTTCTCATTCTTGTAATATTTGAACGGTTTTTGGTAGAAGATAAAATTGAGGGGGTAAGCAATTAAAAAGGAAAATTTTAAGTGAAAGAAGGCAAGAAAAACCTGAAGTACAGTATCTCTTAGTATATTAATAGTTAACTCCATTACAACTAAGAATAATAGTGTGTCGTATGGTCTTCTAAAATCAGAGCATTGTTTTTCTTAATTTGGTTCTTTTTCTGTTGCATTTTCTCCCAACCTCCCCACCCTTACAATGTCTGCCACCATAAATCTTCCCTCTGTCGAGAAACCGGATACAATACAACAGCCTCAGGAAGCTCTACATAATGTGTTTATATCAAAAACAAAAAGAGTCTCAAATAGGAACCAAAGAAATTGATTTGCATAGCCATTATTGGAAAACATAGACTCATTTTACTCACATAAGCGGAAACCTGGCTAAGTTTGCAAAGATCATATTGCTGTTCAAGAATTCCAGCTCTGGCCTACTCTATTCTTATATAATCAAGAAAACCACAAACAAAATAGCAGTAAAAAGAGAAACAAAACACATGGAACACAAGAATTTTAAGATCATAAATTGGGGCACACAAAATCGTCAACATACCAAGCAATGAATCAGTTTTATTCGCTTATGACTCTGTTAAGTCCTCGATAGGATCCAAAATGACAACTTTCATCTTCTTCTTCTTGGTTGGGTCAAAGGGTGCGAGAAAACAATGAGCAAACAATTTAAACCACAAAATCAGACAAAGCATTAAAAAGACCATAGTCTAACTTGAGCTATGTCAAAATAATTAAGATATGAAAGGACCTCTTACATAGCAATAACAACACAAACAGAAACCCCGCGTCAATCTATGGGATGAACGATTGATGCACTATTTGTCATGTGTAGCACGTTTGGCTTCCTGTGCTTTGCCACTGTTACTTGAGCCATTACCCTCATCAGCAAGGTCTCCACATCCTTTTGGAAGATACGCACAAAACATTAGCAGAGAACATGGGCAATTCAGCCGTTGCAGCAAATGTGGTTTCATCTCGTGGACTGTGGTTGTTGAAAGAGACAACTTTGTAACAGTTATAGACAAAAAAAACGCCACCTGCGTTTGTCAACGACCAGGTGATATACGTAGGTAGGCATGTTGATTTGAGTGGCATACCTACAGCTCAAGTTCTAGCTACCTTGGCGGATTCTTTGTCTCAGCCTTAGTAAACTCCTCTCCATTCACCAGCTTAGCAATCTCGAGTTACAATCCTGCAACAATAAGCAAAATAAATAGATAACAAAGGAAGACAGACGACTCTTCTCTTTTCATTTACCCTCTCTGTCAAGAGTGAGATGATAGGAACAGACAACAGCAGCATCTGCAGTCCTCCTCACGTCCTCCTTTCCTACAAATTAAAAATAATCCTTTCCTACAAATAAAAAATAATGAAAATCCATCGATTTAAGTAAGTACTTTCGATTCCTACAGTTTCTAGAGAGAAACAAATACAATTTGATTAAGAAGAAATCAATATCCAGAAAACCTACGATCTGTAAATTAACAGAGGAAGTTGAGAAATAATAGATCTATCATATGGTAGGGACACGAAAACTCAAAATATTCAGACAATATACGCTTCGTGATCAGATCTCCGCTTCCAGATAAAAAGTAAAGAAATGAAAAACAAAAGAAATACAAACCTTAATCGCTGTCACTGCTGCTGCTGTGGTGACCATCATCATGGTGTTTCTTCTCCTTCTTGTCCTTTTTCTTTTTCTTCTCACCGTCATGTTTGTGGTCTCCGCTGCTGTGGCCTTCTCCGTGGAGCTAGAGGACATATACATGTTCATCAATGAGAGCAACCTAAGACTTCCCGGAAGCATGAGCGGATATCATGGCTGCCGATCAATGTTGTGGAATGGATGATGTAGAATATGGTTTGAAGTGAACTGATACAAAAGGATTTATATATGTGAATAAAGAAAGGGAGGTGGAAGGATGCTGATGATTAATGTAAGAGAAACGGCGATTTGCAGTCGAATTGATTCCGATGAATTGGAAGAGTCGAAGACGTCCGTGCTTCTTAACGATATCGATTAATAGAGGGTGTGACATGGCAGATTTAAGCTTTTTGATTGGGTAATTTTTTTAGTTGACGTGGACACCCTAAACACTCAGGATATTTGGCTTTTAGTATAGTAAGATGTTCCTCATTGGCAATTACTCCTATGATTCTTTAGGACTTGTCTGAATTGATCAGACAAATTTAGGATCTTTTTCCCAGCAAACAACAGAACTTATGAATGTAGTTGACTTTCTGTAATTTTAGTGATTAAATTGCACGAGCACATACAGCTAAGGGAATTCCTCGGTATATCCTCTACGATACTATAAAACTGTATCTCTAGTTCGTGCAAGTTTTACTATTTATTAAAATAATGATAAAACTAGGTAGTGACCCGCGCCTTGCGCGGGATGAGATTGCTATTTAACATATATAAATTATATATTAGTGATTTAGTATATAAAGTTATAATATGAGATCAAAACCATATATATCGGTGAGTAAATGTGTACATATTTTATTCACTGAACATTGTATAAATGTGTATGATATACTGCAAAGTTAAATTAAATTGGACCATATGTTGGTTTCGAGTTTTATTGTGTATTGTTCCCAAGTGGGCTTGTGTTTGAGTTCAGTCACATTGGGTGAGATTTTTTTCTTTCCCTCAACTTACCTTTTTAAAAAAACAATAAAAGATACGGCCATATTGGACCAAAAAAAAAAGATAAGGCCATAAACTCAGTTTAGGTTTTTCTCAAAAATCAAATCGATCCTCTCCACTTTTTTCCCCAATTTGATTCATGTCATCGACAAAGTTAAATAGATACAAATCTTTTTGACTTCTTTTCCTTTCTCTGATTTCAACTCTCCTCTAATGTTCCCAAACGGGTCTTCAATTCATATTTTTGGGAAGACAGACTTCGCGAAGGAAGTCGTATGTCGTGATTTACTCCAAGCAAAAGCGATTCATTTAATTGAAGGTGAAAACCCAGAAATTAACTGTTCAGATCTTACGTTGAGTGATCTATACATGCTTCTTGTGTATAGATTTAATTAATTATCCAAGTTTTTCTTATGTGGATAAATCGATTCAGGTGTCCTGTCCAACGAACTCATCAAGTGCCTGAGCGGTAGTATCTTTGCAAGAAGGAGATTATTTAATTGAAGGTAAGAGTACATACAATATATATGATTATGTAGACCTCAACAAATGGTTCTTTTGATTATGATGTCACTATGATTATCATAAATTTTTAACTTCTGAATCTGTTTAGATTCTGCGTGGCCACCGAAGAGGAACACTCTTTGTATAGTTATTCCAACTAACATATCTATAAGTATAAGCTTAGCGAATATATTGGTTTCTTAAGGTAATTTTAATCTACCAGCTGAGCCATCTATTATTCTGTACATTCTTTAAAGCTAATATGAATAATTTACTTATGGAGATCCATCCTTGTCAATCAACTCTGGAAAAAACAGGTTGGCCTGAGAAATCCCAGCGGCAAAAACATATACAGATGGAATGCATAAGGAAGAGTTCTCCTTTCTTACATAGGTTTGAATTCTATCTTTGAAGTTCTTGTTTATGTTTACTTGAGTGGGGTAAAACAAAACCATAAACGACTCAGAAATAAGTATAATATAAGACTTGTAATACTTGAAAATAAGTAAATAAACAGTATTAGCGTACAACAATTGAAGGTTCTTCAACCTTCTAAAACACATACGTTGTTTTTAATATAAAAAACCCAAAACCAAAAGCTTAATATAAAAAAAAAACCAAAACGAAAAGCAGAAATAGAAATTTCATATGATAGTAGATAGTAAATAAACGTCTTCCACTCTTGCTTAGACTCAAAACGTAGTGAATGGAATCCTGAAAAACAAAAATTTACATTACCAATGAAATATGTTTATAGACTCTGTATACATACTATTCACATTATATAATGTAGGTTTCCTCAATTATATTAAACTTACATGGATTTGAAGTAATTTATTTCAGGAATTTCAGGATCAAATAAAATATCTGAACAGCCTTCAATGTTTGTAAGATGTCTGATGCGACCTATAAAACGCAACAACTCAGTTCAAGTTAGAAACAGTAAATATATATTTTCAGTTAAGTAATCTAAATAGTAAAACTTACCATTACCCCACTCAATTCTCCATAGCTTTAGCACACAAACAACAACATTTGCAGTTGTAGAAGACCAGTGTTCATACAACTTCTCAGCAACAGATCCATAGGCTACACATTTAACTTGCGTGAAACTGGCAAATAATTAAAGTGTTAAGTTATCTAATCTGAATTGCTGTAAACAGTAAAGATTTAAAAATATATCACACACTCAATATTTAATATGGAGAACCGAATACGATACGGGATTGATTTCCAATGTTAAACTGGTATGCTTGTGCTTCTGTGAAATCTTGGATATCACCTACTTCAACCAAAGCTCCACATAGGCCTTGATTTATACATATGAAACAATAATTAAACATAACCCAACCATAGTATAATTTTGATTCTATTACGAAAATAAAATAAGTCAGTTATGAAAACTTGTTTTAAATAAATTAGCATACCAATACAGAACATAGGATGTGATAGACCACGGAGAATGGTTTTGTAACTTGCACAATTGAGAAAGTTACACTTGGTGATGGGCTGAATCTTGGTAACCACCGAGTCATGAGTGAGTTTGATATGGTATTTGTTCCTTGTTGTCCGAATCAATCCAAAAGCATGATTTAGTTTAAAATCTAAGATCTCAAACCAATCACCTTCGTCAAGGGTGATTCCAAACGGCGATACGACACCCCAAGGCAAAGTTGCTTCAATCATTGAACCCTATTGAAATAAGTTAAACACTACATCAGAACACTATATTAGAAAACAATAAACTAAGTTAGTAAATAGAGTACTCACTTTTTCATCTCCAAAAACCAAACATGTATTGGGTCGAATTGAACCAAAAGGTCCCATCCATGTTCTGACAACCTTCACACGAATTGCAGGTTGCTTTTTGCTTGGAACCAAGGCAGCCAAACATGCGTAGGTCGACATCTAGAAGGACATGTAAGCTATTTTATGTCTTTGTTCTTGAATGAGTTTATGAAATAGGGTTAAAGACTTAATATACTACAGAAGCTACCATATATTGATATAATTAACTTGGGATGCAAATTTTGTAAATATAGAACGTGCATAACAATATGGACACAGTATATATTATACCTTCCTATAGTAAGAATATATATAGTCTTTCTGTATATGTATCCATAAAGTATATATCGTAAGATCTTCTCATTAATGTTTGTTCTTTGCTTACTTAGGTGACAATAATTTGCACAAGTAATTCTATCATTATTTATTAACCTTTCAGGAAATATATATAATGATGATCTTATTCAAATAAAAATATTCTTCTTATAATGAATAAGGATGGAAAATTGAGAATAAAACAGAAAATTTAATCAGAAAGAGAAGTATATAACACAGTACAGTCCAAGTTATAATTAAAAACCCGTTGCATACATAATTTTGCATTAACTATTTTGATTACTAATTTGTAATTAACTTGTTTTATAGGAAATGGCCAGCAAAATTTTCTTCTGTAATGGACCTCTACGAATTGGAAGCCCAAATGTTAGAACACCACGAAGCCATTCGCTATCTCTTGACATAAGGTTAGTTAAAAGCCATGCAAAATCATGAATAATCCAATAAATAGGCAATTCTGATAGATTTTTGTTCACAAACTGCTAAGATAAATTTTCTGATTAACTAAAAAGTAAAGTTGTTCTCATAGCCAATGTTTGAATTGAATAAGAAAATTAGGTAGTATGTGTAGACTTGCTAGATTTTGTAGTCCTCGAGCTTCAGGTGTACATCGTCTTTTCTTGCAAATTGGATTTTGATATATTCTGCGGTGTCCTGAAAAAGATTAGATGAGATTGTTAAAGGAGATCATAACTTCATTACAAAATATTATCCGATTAAGATATTCAGCAGAAACTGTTATATCTAATCACTTACCGTTATGAGATGATAATAGCTTCATCGCACGAACTGCTTATCAAAACAAACTTAAGTAGATCCACTGTAAAAAAAAATAAAAAACAAATAAAATAGGTTAGTAGACGACATTCATTATTGCCCATGCTTTGTAAAAACATGCCAACCCAAGTCTGAAAACATAAACGAAACACATACTCACTTATCCTTCCTTATCTTCAAATAAGTTCTGGAAAATTTCCTTGTAAACAACATTCATAGTTGAACTCTGTGGTTTCCCTTCCTTGTCAGTTATTAGGATCTTTAATCCCTTCCTTGATTTCACTCGAGACACAGCCACATACAACTGTCCATGTGAAAATACAGGTCTAGGAAGATACAAACCTACCTTTGCTAATGTTTGACCCTGACTTTTATTTATCGTCATTGCAAATGCAACTTTCAATGGAAATTGCCTACGTCTCATCTTGAAAGGAAGCTTAGTATCAGTTGGTGTGATTAGAACACGATGTAAGAATACCCTTTCACCAACTCTAGTTCCTGTGATAACTTTTGCTTCAACAATGTGAGTAGACATCTGAGTTATCTGCAACCTTGTCCCGTTGCACAAGCCTTCATCAGGATCAAAATTCCTCATTAACATCACTGGTGTTCCAATCCTCAACCTCAAACAATGATTAGGTAACCCTGATACTTTAACACTATTGAGAAATTCAGGCGTGAAAACTGATTCATCTTTTGAGTTTCCATCAGCTGGATCAATGCTATCATAGCTTAAAAATATTCTTTCATCACCTACATGGGAAACGTAAGACATAACTTAAAGGGCAGTATAATAGAATGAAAATAAAATGTTAGAAGCTCTCAAAAATAGCAACCATTCAAAACCGACAGAAATATATACTTACCAACCAAGTAATCCGAGCTGAGCGTACCGTCAAGAATCTCGCGGTAACTAACAGGTCGAAATCCATCTAATTCTCTTGGCAATTCCTCACAGTTTCTGAGACGGGTAGTCTCAAGGAAACTTATCTTGTAAAGATGATCTGTTGTTCTGTAGGAACCGCATGAGTGATTTAGTGAGAAGTTGATCATGATCTTTGTTATCCCTTCAGGAAGGAATGAATCGAACTGGTTAACCAAATCTTTCCTCACACTTGCATGAATCTTATCACCCTTCATAAATATAAACGACAATAAGAATTAGTACAAAATAATTAGGGACATAACAGAACATATATAAACGACTTTGTCAAGTTGTATATAAACTCACGTTAGCATCAATGAGAACCATCTCTATGGTTAAACAACCAGCAGCAGTAAACTGTTTCCAAAGTCGTATGATCTTTACCCTGATCTTCCACATTGATTTGAATGGTTTCAGATCAGCAACTGGGTTAAAGGCGGCCATTAGAGAAAGGTTTAAGTTGATAGGGAGTGTTACTGGGTTGCAGAGATGAATAGGAATGATGAAGGAAACGCAGAGAATGGGTGATCTCTTTTATAGTCAAAGCTAGAGATATTTAGTCGATTTAAAGCTTTCCATATAGAAATTAAATCTAACATTAGCATTATAATGAAACACCTATATTATTAAGGAAACAATGTATTTTGTATATTGAGCATCTGCAGAATTTAATAACATAAGTCTATATCGATAATAGAATATACGCAAGTTACCACATTCTAATAAATATAATAACCATATACATCAACCATTTATTGTCTTTAGTTAATGGAAAAACTAATTAAATGGTATACTTGGACAATAATCCAAATTAAACAATGGATCACTAACACCAATATTATGTGTTATTAATGCGTAGACTTGGACAAAAATCTTACTACCATAAACGCTAATAATTCCGAATAATATGTTATTAATGTTTCTACTTGGTCATCACATTTTCTTAACTTTGCCTTGGGGTGTCGTATAATCAAAAAAGCAATAGACAAATATAATTTCTTCTACTTGGACAGCACACAACATTAATAACATGGTGGAACTTTTACATTCAAAGTCGGATTGGTTTGGCTTACATAGAGTACCAAAAATTAAATTTAATCATACCATATAATAAAGCTTTTTTATTGATTATTACTGAAGCCCGGATTATTACTGAAGCCTGGATCAAAATACATGTATGACTATCAGCTTAAACTTTACATGACAAATGGTATAGATTGTATCCTAATTACCTTTAACAGTTAAACTTATGAATCATCGACTGGTATAACAAAAATTATACGGTATATTCTTCAAATATTCTAATTCAAACATGAACTGGTTTTTCAAAAACATTATATATTAACATTAACATTATGCCTTGTAACATTTAACCATCATTAAGAAATCCCAGTCAAACGAAATCTATTATTTTATTCAACGAACTATTATCATCGTCAACGAAAAAGAATAAACAGGTGACAAATTAACACGTATGTACTAACGAAGCATGCAAGAACATGCATAAAATTTCGTCTGTAATGTAATAATGCATGATAACATCCCAAATATTTCGTCTTTAATGTAAAAGTAACGATGCGCATTTTTTATAATCATATCATAAGTCTCAATAATAGAAAGGAAAGTCCACTGTCCAAAAATGTAACTTTCTAGTAATATCTAAGTTTTTAATGTGAGGCTGTGAGGCTCTGGAGTCGACACGCAAAGACTGAGCAAGAAAGTCATAACTTAAAAATGTTTCTCCTTTAATATATAAGGGATATGTGCATTAGATGTTATATTATATGTTATGCTTGAATAAATAATGATAAAATATAGTAAGAAAATGGTAAGAAAATAAAAGACGTGACAGGCAACTAAATCCTAAGAATCTTCTTTTAAAAGAAAAAATCCTAAGAATCTTATCCTAGAGTTTCAAGTTTAATCTTAATAATGATCCATAAACTCAAAACTATAAAGTATAAAAAATATAATACAGATGTCAAAGCTCATAGAGAATCCAATTCTTATTGAAACAATAATAAGTTGGCTTGGTAATAAAATAGTGTAGTCTCTTACATTCATTATTTGGATTTTTGAGAAACCATTTTCTAATTTCTATTTCGATGAAATTTTAAGGTTTGATAGGTCCTTTATCCTGATATGTAAGACATTATGTTTTTTTTTCTTTAGAAACAATCTCAAAAGCTTGTATTGTTTGATAAGAAAAACTTATGATTTAAAAAAAAAAATTATGTGTGTGTGTGTGTGTGTGTGTGTTTTTATGTGTTTGACTTTGTTTATTTAAAACAGAAACTACAACCTGAGGGATATACCAACGTAGATTCTTCATTGACAAATATAACGATAAATTATAGAGAAACAAAACAGAGAAAAGTTTGGCTTACATAGAGTACCAAAATTAAATTTAATCATACCATATAATAAAGCTTTTTATTGATTATTACTGAAGCCTGGATCAAAATACATGTATGACTATCAGCTTAAACTTTACATGACAAATGGTATAGATTGTATCCTAATTACCTTTAACAGTTAAACTTATGAATCATCGACTGGTATAACAAAAATTATACGGTATATTCTTCAAATATTCTAATTCAAACATGAACTGGTTTTTCAAAAACATTATATATTAACATTAACATTATGCCTTGTAACATTTAACCATCATTAAGAAATCCCAGTCAAACGAAATCTATTATTTTATTCAACGAACTATTATCATCGTCAACGAAAAAGAATAAACAGGTGACAAATTAACACGTATGTACTAACGAAGCATGCAAGAACATGCATAAAATTTCGTCTGTAATGTAATAATGCATGATAACATCCCAAATATTTCGTCTTTAATGTAAAAGTAACGATGCGCATTTTTTATAATCATATCATAAGTCTCAATAATAGAAAGGAAAGTCCACTGTCCAAAAAATGTAACTTTCTCTAGTAATATCTAAGTTTTTTAATGTGAGGCTGTGAGAGGCTCTGTGGAGCTGACACGTCAGCACTGATAAGAAAGTCATAACTTAAAAATGTTTCTCCTTTAATATATAAGGGATATGTGCATTAGATGTTATATTATATGTTATGCTTGAATAAATAATGATAAAATATAGTAAGAAAATGGTAAGAAAATAAAAGACGTGACAGGCAACTAAATCCTAAGAATCTTCTTTTAAAAGAAAAAATCCTAAGAATCTTATCCTAGAGTTTCAAGTTTAATCTTAATAATGATCCATAAACTCAAAACTATAAAGTATAAAAAATATAATACAGATGTCAAAGCTCATAGAGAATCCAATTCTTATTGAAACAATAATAAGTTGGCTTGGTAATAAAATAGTGTAGTCTCTTACATTCATTATTTGGATTTTTGAGAAACCATTTTCTAATTTCTATTTCGATGAAATTTTAAGGTTTGATAGGTCCTTTATCCTGATATGTAAGACATTATGTTTTTTTTTCTTTAGAAACAATCTCAAAAGCTTGTATTGTTTGATAAGAAAAAACTTATGATTTAAAAAAAAAAATTATGTGTGTGTGTGTGTGTGTGTGTGTTTTTATGTGTTTGACTTTGTTTATTTAAAACAGAAACTACAACCTGAGGGATATACCAACGTAGATTCTTCATTGACAAATATAACGATAAATTATAGAGAAACAAAACAGAGAAAAAGTCTGTCTTATTATTTCAACGTATGAAGAAAATTAACTAATTAGTGAGCGGACTATAAATGTATAAATGGGGGTTACTTGAGGCGGGGCAAACAACGTGCTTGCTTGTGTCAACTCTTTCGGCTTAAGAAAATGTCAAAGAATCACCAAACTTAGGGTTCTTCATCATTGTTCTCTACTCGAACACAAACTACTGGGTAAGTTCTGTTACATTTACATCTTCTTTGAAAGCTATTATTGAATTCTAAATGCGCGTTTAAATTCTTCTACAAGTTATTTTTCGTCTTCTTGTAAGAGATTGAATGATAAGATCCAGACTCGTATTATCCATCACACGAACTAGGCCTACGGTTTATGTCTGAACCGATCAAGCTGAACCGAACGGAACCAAAATTTTCGGTTATGGTTTTGATTTCAGTTTAGTACGGAATGGTTTTGAAAATTGGTTTGGTTATCGGTTCGCTTCGATTCGGTTTTTGAATTGTTTTTTTGAAAAATATGAGAAATCCGAAAATAGCCGAAAAACCAAACCGAATTTAACCAATAGCAACCAAGTTTAACCGAATTTAACCAAAAATATCCGATTTATTTTGTAAAATTATACCGAAATTAACCGAAAACAAAAAGGTTATTTTCGAAATAAAAGTGAAAACCAAAATAACCAATAACCAAACCGAACCGAATTTAATTTGAATTTCGAATCGATTTTCAAAATTTTGGTTAACCGAAAACCGATGGTTCGGTTCGGTTTCAGAAAACCGAACTTGCAGGGCTAACACGAACAATAAAGATTCACGAACATATGGTTCCTCTCATAACAACATAAATGATAAGCGATATCAAAAACAAATACAAACACTTTGGACAACACAGAGTCTTATCTTTATTTGAATTTTCTCTGCTTGTTCTTTTCCCTCGCTTTGCTTGCTTCGCTTGTAAACCCGGAACCGTAAAAAAAAAAATCGCTAAAAATTGTAATTTTGGGGCCTATCTTGTATAAAAAACAATTTTTAGGACCAGTGTCAATACTTCACGGCTGTGCCGAAGCCATGGGATTTCATTTCATTTCAGATTTTTATTGGTAAACCGTTAACATAAAAGACTGAGCAGGTAAAGCAATGGATGATAAAAGACCAGCAAGAGCGTTAAGCGAACACTTAGATCGACCTCCTCCACCACCTCCTGTTATAGCTGTAGCCATTAATGGAAAGAAGAAGAGCAAATACCCCATCTTTTGGGCTCTTGAGAAGTTCATCCCGAAGCTTCTCCGATTTCAAACTGCTCTATCGTCCTCCCATCACTCACATCCCTACCCCAAGTAAGTTGACAACAAGATTCAGAAAACTGTAACTTGATGCACAAGATATACGTTACAAAAGAATCGAGTCTTTTTTTTGGTTTCAGTGGGGAATGCCATTATGATAACAGAGCTTAGACATAACGTAGTATCAGCTTACCTTAAAGAAGTTGACAGGAAAACGAACGAGATGTTTCTTCCTTACAAGAAAATGTTCGAAAGCAGAAAGGTGAGGGTAGAGATTCTTGTAATGGAATCAGACGAGCCCGCAGATAGCAGAAGAGATAGCTGGAACTGGAGTCACCAAACTCGTTATAGGGACGTCTCTTCGCGGATTCTTTTCGAGAAAGATCGAAATGTCTTCCATGATCGCACCGCGGTTCCAAGTTTCTGCACGGTCTTTGTTGTCTCAAAGGGAGGCTAGCTTCTATGCGTCCTTCCGCTTGTGTAAGCATAACATACGAGAGAAGCAGCACCACTAGTGGCTCCACTGATAGTCCTAGATCCCGTTCTGGTAAGCTTTTAGTTAAAATAGAATCTATATGAATCCTTAAACATGTAAGTTACTTACTTGCTCTGGCTGAAACAGAGTACCAAGACTCTGTTTCGGAAGTCTGGAAGCCAGGTGGTTCAGATGGATACGAGTTCAAGCGATACGGACCACTCAGAAGTATCTACAGGGAGAGGGATGGAGATTGTACAGAGGTGATGAAGGAAAGAAGAGAATCAATGGCAATGAGAGCTTTGGTGCATCGTTTCCAATGGGAGTGGAGGCGTATAACGCGATGAGCTGGACTTCTAGATGGAGAGATCATGAGGACAGGAGAGAGGTCGTGAGCTCGTCTTCGAGCAACAGCCACGAGATAGCGAACATGGATTGGAGCAGTGCCTCCTGAGAGTGAGAACTCTTCTTTGGTTTCTCAGGAAGCTTCTAACATGTCTGAAGGACTCCTCAGTGTCAACTCCGTCACCGATAATCAGGTAAGTTCATTGTATTGATTCTGTTTTATCCACAGAGATGAGATGAGAGCCAGAGTCTAAAGTCATCAGGTTGTCTTGATCTTGATTCTGTTATTAGAGACATAACAAGCTTTTTTGGAACTGAAACTAATATTAGGGACAATGTCCCACTATATCGTCAATTGATTTTGAGTTGAAAACAAACCAATAGTTTATTAACTAATGAATTTTTCCGTTTATACTTAATCTGAGAGTTACCGTTATTTATCAGATGTGTTTCTATCTAACGGAACGCTATTGGATCACATATAACTTAACAAATAGACCTATAAAATGTAGGCGAATCTAAGCTTTGAGATAGAGAGGCTAAGAGCCGAACTGAAACATGTTGAGGAGATGCATGCCATGACTCAAACTGAGACTATTGATGCCTCGGAAAAGGTCTAAACAAAAAAAATTTAACTGCATAGACCGTGGCATTTTTTTGTATTATGTTTTATTTGGTGTTCTTATTTTGTTTTTGGTTGCAGCTAACTGATCTTAACCAGAGAAAATTCGAGGAATCAGAGAAGCTTGTGGAGCTGAAAGAAGAGGAAGAAGTAGCTAAAGATACAGCTTCAAAGGAGAAGGAAAGATACGAAGAGGCGATGAAGGAGGCAGAGAAGGTCAAAGAAAGCATGATGCATGAGGCTTTACATAGAAGAGAAGCAGAGATCAAGGAGAACGACTGATGAAAGAGAAAGATAAGCTCCAGGCTTCTCTCGTCTCTCCAGGGATCAATACCAACATTACTCCTGGGAGGAACTCGGCTGCCACTTCTGACTTCTCTGAAGATCTCAGGATTGGTATTGGAGCCTATGGAACCGTCTACAAATGCAATCTGCATCACACCACCGGTGCTGTCAAGGTCCTTCACGCTGGAGAAACTCAGCTCTCTAAACAGTTTGAGCAAGAGGTAAGAAAATTCTTACAAAACTTCTCTTAAACAACAAAAACTGTTACGTTTTTTGAATTTGCAACTTAAAATTAATTGGCAATAATTAGATTAAATGGGTTCTAAAGTAAAATTAATTGATGATAATTCGATTGATCCAAGTCCGTTTTATATTATATATAAATATTATTTAGTGTCTTTTTAAGTTTCTAATGTGAGATTTTTTCTCCAACAAAACCGACCAGAGTCTAAATGTTTTGTATCTATGTTTTGACAGCTTGAGATCTTGAGCAAGATCCGTCACCCTCACCTCGTCCTTCTACTTGGGGCCCTGAACGAGGCTGCCTCGTCTATGAGTACATGGACAATGGAAGCTTAGATGACCGTTTGATGCTAGTCAACGACACACCTCCAATCCCTTGGTTCGAGCAGGTTTCAGGATTGCAGAAGTAGCTTCAGCTTGTCTTCCTCCACAAATCCAAGCCTAGACCCATCATTCACCGAGACCTCAAACCAGGAAACATCTTGCTTAACCAAAACTTCGTTAGCAAACTTGGCGATGTTGGTCTCTCCACAATGGTTAACCAAGGCGACGCTGCTTCTAAAATTACGGTCTTGAAGAAAACAAGTCCAGTGGGAACTCTCTTGACCCTGAGTATCAGAGAACCGGTCTCATCTCACCAAAAATCTGATGTGTATTCTCTAGGTGTTGTGATTCTTCAGCTGATAACCTCGAAACCAGCGATAGGCATTACATATTGTGGAAGAAGCTACTGGTGACGATGCTGAGTTTATGGGACTGTTGGATGTTAAAGCTGGAACTTGGCCTATTAGTGAGACTCGTGAGTTAGCTGCTTTGGGACTGCGTTGTACGGAGATGAGACGCAGAGACAGACCAGACCTTAAAGATGAGATCATCCCGGCTTTGGAACGGCTTAGGAAAGTCGTCGACAAATATCAAAACTCGCTCTAGAACTCCGTCTGGTCCTCCATCTCACTTCATTTGCCCACTTCTCAAGGTCTAAACCTAATTTCTTGTACGACAAGAAACCTAAATTATTACTTGCTACTCAAGAAACGTTACTGTCTTCATGATTTAACCAAATTTGTTGGTATTGATTAAAGGGAGTGATGAACCAGCCGTGCTTAGCTTCGGATGGGTACACTTACGATCGCGAAGCCATAGAGGACTGGCTGAGAGAGATACGTCGCCGGTGACTAACCTTCCATTGCCTAACAAGAATCTTCTTGCTAATTACAATCTTTACTCAGCAATCATGGAGTGGAAGAAATCTAATAAACTATAGTTAGAGAGAGATTCAACAATAATCACGATTGACAATGTTCAAGTCCTCACGGTTCTTTTCTAAAAAATGGTCTTCACTCTTCACGGTTCTCCCATGAAGCGTGTAAACTTTCTCGACTTCAGAATCATACAATATCATTCTTATCCAAAAAATTAGGTTCTTGACATTTTATTATGGAACTTTGTAGGTTTCTAAACTCCCTCTGAAAATGTTGTTTAAGATTTGTGTACATGTATTTAACAAATATTCAATTCGTTTATCATATCTTTCATCTTATATATATTAAAGCAGTCTGGCGATTGGTGATTTTTAAAAATGGATCTAATAAACCTATTCCTAGAAAATCATGTTACATTTAATCTCTAATATGTTGTAATACTATACCTCCATATGTTAATTATTTAAATATTTTTGATGTTAACTTTTAAAAGATTTTTTAAATAACAAAAATCATATTATCTAACAATGATTAATCTTTACTACCTTAAACCAATGAAAATAAATTTAAAACTATATATTTTATTTAAAAATTAAACAAAAACTAAATGTTTAATTATTTACTCGATAATATAAATCTATGGCGAAAAATTTAATTTTTTAAACTTTCTAAATGTGTGAAATGTTACAATATCTTTGAATATGACAACAAAATATTTTACTAATCTTTATATATAT
Organism: Brassica carinata; assembly: GCA_016771965.1. Lineage (NCBI taxonomy): Eukaryota > Viridiplantae > Streptophyta > Magnoliopsida > Brassicales > Brassicaceae > Brassica > Brassica carinata. The sequence goes on along the minus strand of JAAMPC010001587.1, from coordinate 393,784 downwards.
AGTTCGATTTTAATAATGAAATAATAATCCGAAAATATATATATATAGAAAAAGATACAAATACATGTGATGTTTGAAACAATCTAATCTATAAAAAATATACCAAAAATATATGTTTTTAAAATTGATAGACACATATATATTATAATATATATTTAATTTAGAATTGAAAAAAAATTTATATAAAAAAATGAAAACAAAAACTTCGGACGGTTCTTGTGGTCAATATCTAGTTAATGTATTGTATTATGTGTTTCTCTTTATCAATACTATAAACTAAAGGGTAAGATTGAAAAATTTAACTTAATATATAAATTTAACTTAATGTATTGTATTATTTTGTAACTTAATATATAAATTTAAATTTTAAAATACATTTATAAAAACAAGTTATATAATATAGAACAACAACGATGGAAGGAATAAGTGCTATTAAGAAACGCAAGGAAGTTCATGTTTGGAAGTAAGAACGGCTGGAAGTACGGAACGGCAAGTTCGTTCCTAATTGGCCAAGTTTCTTTTGATGACTTGTCTGAATTGATCAGACAAACTTAGGATCTTTTCCAGTAAACAACAGAACATATGAATATAGTTGACTTTCTGTAATTTTAGTGATTAAATTGCACGAGCACAGACAGCTAAGGTAATTCCTTGGTATATCCTTTACGATACTATAAAACTATATCTCTAGTTCGTGCAAGTTTTACTATTTATTAAAAGCATGATAAAATATAGTAAGAAAATGGTAAGAAAATAAAAGACGTGACAGGCAACTAAATCCTAAGAATCTTCTTTTAAAAGAAAAATCCTAAGAATCTTATCCTAGAGTTTCAAGTTTAATCTTAATAATGATCCATAAACTCAAAACTATAAAGTATAAAAAATATAATACAGATGTCAAAGCTCATAGAGAATCCAATTCTTATTGAAACAATAATAAGTTGGCTTGGTAATAAAATAGTGTAGTCTCTTACATTCATTATTTGGATTTTGAGAAACCATTTTCTAATTTCTATTTCGATGAAATTTTAAGGTTTGATAGGTCCTTTATCCTGATAAGAAAGTCATAACTTAAAAATGTTTCTCCTTTAATATATAAGGGATATGTGCATTAGATGTTATATTATATGTTATGCTTGAATAAATAATGATAAAATATAGTAAGAAAATGGTAAGAAAATAAAAGACGTGACAGGCAACTAAATCCTAAGAATCTTCTTTTAAAAGAAAAATCCTAAGAATCTTCTTTTAAAAGAAAAATCCTAAGAATCTTCTTTTAAAAGAAAAATCCTAAGAATCTTCTTTTAAAAGAAAAATCCTAAGAATCTTCTTTTAAAAGAAAAATCCTAAGAATCTTCTTTTAAAAGAAAAATCCTAAGAATCTTCTTTTAAAAGAAAAATCCTAAGAATCTTCTTTTAAAAGAAAAATCCTAAGAATCTTCTTTTAAAAGAAAAATCCTAAGAATCTTCTTTTAAAAGAAAAATCCTAAGAATCTTCTTTTAAAAGAAAATTGACATGTCACATTCTTTGCAGGGTCACAAGTTTAACCGAATTTAACCAATAGCAACCAAGTTTAACCGAATTTAACCAATAGCAACCAAGTTTAACCGAATTTAACCAATAGCAACCAAGTTTAACCGAATTTAACCAATAGCAACCAAGTTTAACCGAATTTAACCAATAGCAACCAAGTTTAACCGAATTTAACCAATAGCAACCAAGTTTAACCGAATTTAACCAATAGCAACCAAGTTTAACCGAATTTAACCAATAGCAACCAAGTTTAACCGAATTTAACCAATAGCAACCAAGTTTAACCGAATTTAACCAATAGCAACCAAGTTTAACCGAATTTAACCAATAGCAACCAAGTTTAACCGAATTTAACCAATAGCAACCAAGTTTAACCGAATTTAACCAATAGCAACCAAGTTTAACCGAATTTAACCAATAGCAACCAAGTTTAACCGAATTTAACCAATAGCAACCAAGTTTAACCGAATTTAACCAATAGCAACCAAGTTTAACCGAATTTAACCAATAGCAACCAAGTTTAACCGAATTTAACCAATAGCAACCAAGTTTAACCGAATTTAACCAAAAATATCCGATTTATTTTGTAAAATTATACCGAAATTAACCGAAAACAAAAAGGTTATTTTCGGAAATAAAAGTGAAAACCAAAAATAACCAATAACCAAACCGAACCGAATTTAATTCGATTTAATTTCGGAATCGATTTTCAAAATTTTGGTTAACCGAAAACCGATGGTTCGGTTCGGTTTCAGAAAACCGAACTTGCAGGGCTAACACGAACAATAAAGATTCACGAACATATGGTTCCTCTCATAACAACATAAATGATAAGCGATATCAAAAACAAATACAAACACTTTGGACAACACAGAGTCTTATCTTTATTTGAATTTTCTCTGCTTGTTCTTTTCCCTCGCTTTGCTTGCTTCGCTTGTAAACCCGGAACCGTAAAAAAAAAAAAAAAATCGCTAAAAATTGTAATTTTGGGGCCTATCTTGTATAAAAAAACTTTCAATTTTTTAGGACCAGTGTCAATACTTCACGGCTGTGCCGAAGCCATGGGATTTCATTTCATTTCAGATTTTTATTGGTAAACCGTTAACATAAAAGACTGAGCAGGTAAAGCAATGGATGATAAAAGACCAGCAAGAGCGTTAAGCGAACACTTAGATCGACCTCCTCCACCACCTCCTGCTGTAGCTGTAGCCATTAATGGAAAGAAGAAAAGCAAATACGTCGTTTTTTGGGCTCTTGAGAAGTTCATCCCCGAAGGCTTCTCTGATTTCAAACTGCTCTACGTTCGTCCTCCTATAACTCACATCCCTACCCCAAGTAAGTTGCGTGTGACAACAAGATTCTGAATATTGTAACTTGATGCACAATATATATGTTACAAAGATTGAGTCCTTCTTATTTGGTTTCAGTGGGAAACGCGATATCGATAGCAGAGGTTAGAGATGATGTAGTATCCGCTTACAAGCAAGATGTGTATTGGAACACAGACGAAATGATTCGTCCTTACAAGAAAATGTTTGAAAGGAGAAAGGTGCAAGTAGAGATACTTGTACTGGAGTCACAAGAGCCTGCAGCTGCGATAGCGGAAGAGATTTCTGGAACCGGAGTCACCAAACTCGTTATAGGAATGTCTCTTCTTGGATTCTTCTCAAGAAAGATCGATATGTCTTCTATGATCGCGACCGCTGTTCCGAGATTTTGCACAGTCTACGTTATCTCAAAAGGGAAGCTAGCTTCTGTGCGTCCTTCCGATTCAGACTCTAGTGGAAGCATAAGGCTCGAGAGGATCGAGAGAAGCAGTTCCACGAGTGGCTCTACTGATAGTCCTGGAGTCCATTCTGGTAAACTTTACTTAAAACAGATATGAATCTTTTAAAACATTAGTTATTTACTTGCTCTGCTGAAACAGAGTATCAAGAATTTGCCTCGTTTGTTTCGGAAGCGCAATCTCGAGTCTCTCCTTTCTCCCCTACTCCGAAACATTCAAAATTCCCGGAGATGAGTGGCAGCGAGGTGGTTCAAATGGATACGAGTTCAAGCGAGACAGAGCGATCGGAAATATCGGGAGAGAGCGTGATGCAGATTGTACGGAGCGGTTACGAAGGGAAGAGGAACAGCAGTAGCAGTGAGAGCTTTAGTGCATCGTTTCCAATGGGACTCGAGGCGTATCATGCCATGAGCTGGACTTCTAAATGGAGAGATCACGAGGACAGGAGAGAGATTGTGAGCTCGTGTTCAAGCAACAACCACGAGATAGCGAATATGGATTGGGGTGCAGTGGTTCCTGATAATTACTCCTTTGTTTCTCCTCGAACTTCTAATATGTCTGATGGACTCCTCAGTGTCCATTCCATGACCGATAATCACGTAAGTGCACCGTTGATTCTAAGTTCATTTCTTGATTCGGTTTTTATTAAGTTAGATGGACTTCCAACCTAAATAAATTGGTTATAAGTGGATTGATCTATTTCTCTTAAAATTATTTAAATTTCTTACGATTTCGATGTAAGATTTGTCTATAATATGCTCCTTCAAGATGATTTTTTTTTTTACTCAGTCCCGGAATATTTGAAAAAGGATTGATGACAACTTTGGGCTTGATAGATTATAGATCGGATTGGACTGCATGATTTACCATATTAAGTTAGATGAACTTATAACTTAAAAACCAATTGGTTATAAAAGGAATAGCCAAATTCTCTTATATATTGTTTAAGATCTCTTTCAACTCAAGATGTTGGACTTTGTCTCTAGTAGTTTTTTTTATCCAGAGAGATGAGAGCCAGAGTCTAGAGTCATCAAACTATTATGATCTTGATTCTGTTTTTTCCGAAGAGATAGAACATGTTTTTGTTTGGTTCTGAAACTAGATCTAATTGTGTAGGTGAATCTGAACTTTGAGATAGAGAAGCTGAGAGCCGAACTGAAACATGTTCAGGAGATGTATGCCAAGGCTCAAAGCGAGACTGTTGATGCATCTGAAGAGGTCTAATCTGAATTTTGAAAAACCGCATTGACCGTGGCATCATGCTACATTTCCTGTTCTTATTTGAGTTTTGGTTGCAGCTAACTGAGATAAACCAGCAAAGATTGGAGGAATCAGAGAAGCTTGTGGAGCTTAAACAAAAGGAAGAAGTAGCTAAAGATACCGCTTCAAAGGATAAGCAGCGATACGAAGAGGCGATGAAGGAGGCAGAGAAGGTTAAAGAACTCATGATGAAAGAGGCTTTGCAAAGAAGAGAAGCTGAGATCCAAGCAGAACGCGATGCTAAAGAGAAAGATAAGCTCCAGGCCTCTCTTGTCTCTCCTGGTATCCAATACCAACATTACTCCTGGGAGGAAATCACAGCTGCAACTTCTGACTTCTCTGAAGATCTCAAGATAGGAGTTGGAGCCTATGGAACAGTTTACAAATGCAATCTGCATCACACAACCGGTGCTGTCAAGGTCCTCCACGCAGGAGAAACTCAGCTCTCTAAACAGTTTGATCAAGAGGTGAGAAAATCCTTTCAAAATTTCTCTTAAATGTCCAAAATAAAAATTTTAAGTTTTATGGATTTCCAACTTAAAACTAATTGATGATTGACTTTAAGATCTTTATATATTACTTGTATATATTGTTCTTAGTCTCTTTTCTTTTTTAAGTTTCCATTGTGAAATTTTTTTCTAAATGTTTTGTACCTATGTTTTGACAGCTTGAGATCTTGAGCAAGATCCGTCATCCTCATCTTGTCCTTCTCCTCGGGGCATGCCCCGAACAAGGTTGCCTTGTCTATGAGTACATGGACAATGGAAGCTTAGATGACCGTTTGATGCAAGTCAACGACACGCCTCCTATCCCTTGGTTTGAGCGTTTTAGGATTGCTTTAGAAGTGGCCTCAGCGCTCGTCTTCCTCCACAAATCCAAGCCTAGACCCATCATTCACCGAGACCTCAAACCAGGAAACATCTTGCTTGATCACAACTTCGTCAGCAAACTCGGCGATGTTGGTCTCTCCACAATGGTTAACCAAGACGACGCTGCTTCTAAACTAACCGTCTTTAAGAAAACAAGTCCTGTTGGAACACTGTGTTACATCGACCCTGAGTATCAGAGGACCGGGATAATCTCACCTAAGTCAGATGTGTATTCTCTAGGTGTTGTGATTCTGCAGCTGATAACCGCGAAACCCGCAATAGCCATTACTCATATGGTGGAAGAAGCTATTGGGGACGATGCTGAGTTTATGGGAATGTTGGATGTGAAAGCTGGATCTTGGCCTATTAGTGAGACTCGTGAGTTAGCTGCTTTGGGACTCTGTTGTACGGAAATGAGACGCAGAGACAGACCAGAACTTAAAGATCAGATCATACCGGCTTTGGAACGGCTTAGGAAAGTCGTCTACAAAGCTCAAAACTCGCTCTCGAGAACTCCATCTGGTCCTCCATCTCACTTCATCTCACTTCATCTGTCCCCTTCTCAAGGTTTGAAACCTAATTTCTTGTATAACAAGACACTTAGTGGGTACTTGCATATCAAGAAACCTAATGGTTACTTGCAGATAAAGTAACCTAGTGGTTACTTCATGATTTGACATAATCTTTTGGTATTGGTTACAGGGGATGATGAACGAGCCGTGTGTAGCTGCGGATGGGTATACATACGATCGTAAATCCATAGAGGGCTGGCTGAGAGAGAAGGATGTTTCTCCGGTGACTAACCTTCCATTGCCTAACAAGAACCTTCTTGCTAATTATACTCTTTACTCAGCGATCATGGAGTGGAAATCCAGTTAACAATAGTGAGAGAGAGAGAGAGAGAGATTTGACACTAAAGCACGATCAATTCTACCAATGTGTTTACTTTGTTCTTTTTGTGTGTTTCATTCTGTTCTTCCTTTTTAATTCTGGTCCCTCTTGAAAACTTGTTCATCTACTCAATTCTTTGATTCATACTTTTTGAACATCTCAACTAATTAATCGTATCAACGCGGAGTTGGCTAGTGGTAAAGGGAGTGATAGTAGCCTTCCGCTGCTCAGGTTCGATACGCATTCGGAAGGAATATTTAACAAATGCAAAAGCTATCAGTAAAGAGATGAAAACATATTTTTTATTCAAAAAAAAAATCTTAAAGAAAAAAGTCTTTAGTAGATTATAAAGTTTTCCTAAAGAAAAAATATATCGGGGTTTTGAAGTCGTAAAGTTTACATAATCAATATACAAATTCTAAAATGGTTATTTGTCTCTTATCATACTTTTTTCAAAGGTATATATTCTTGCTTTCTTTGTATTTTATTCGAGTTTGTTCACAACAACGTGTAAACAGGGGCGGACAGACGCCTACGGTAACAGGGTCACGTGCCCCCTACTATTTTTTATTTTCCTTTGAATGTTCTTGTTAATTTGATTAAAATGTTCTTATCCTAGTGAATAAGCAACAAAAGTGCCCCCAATTCAATTTTATTTCAGTGGATTTCAGTATCGTGCGCCTAACTCAAAATGTTTCTAGATCCGTCACTGCCTGCCTGTAAACTCTATAAAAACCGAAACTTGAAACCTTTCTTGAGCAAGAACTTGTTTCGAGAACCTGGTTATCTCTAAGACATGGACAACGCAGAAGTTCCATTGTTACAGGAAATCTTTAGTACGTATTCTGCAACACTTATTCACTACACTAATCTAACATTTTCTTGGCTCTATCTATACATGATGCTTCACATACTTAGATATTTAGCTATACATTAAATAAACTTCTTTTTTTACACTAAAAAAACTTAAGCATCACTCCCATTAGTTTATAACGATGACGAATTACTCGTAGTTGTTCCTTGAGGCTCCAGTACATCGCTTCTTCTCCTCTTCCGGCAAGAACTGATCGGAGCATCATACTTACCTGCATCCAAAGGAAAGTTGAGAACAGCTTTTCTTCCCCTGAGCTTAAAAGCTGCGTAGTCATAAGCTCTTGCAGCTTTGATATCAGTCTCAAATGTGCCCAGCCAAAGCCTAGATCCTTTCTTGGTCGGATCTCGAATCTCTGCTGCAAATTTTCCCCATGGCCTCCTTCTCACGCCTCTGTAATGTCTTGTCTCTTCGACCCTCTTTAGTCTTTTCCGGTTTGTGACAGTCTCAGCCTCAGGTGATGTTGTAGTTGTTGTTGTTGATGATGATGATGATTCTGCTTCCATTTGAAGAAACTCTTGGACATAGGAATCTGGATCAAGAACCGGTGAACTAGGCTCTATTTTAGGAACTGGGTTAAAGGGTTCTAGAGACAAGAGTCCTGAGACAAAAGCAGCATCATCAAAGACAAAATCTTCCATGAAACCATCAGGGATCATCAAGTCCTCAAAGAGATGCTTGTGTATAACCTCCAAATCATAGCTTTCCTCAAAAGTTGTCATGTATATGTTTATTTTCTTTAAGAAAACTCTGCAAGTGATATGTTTTGATCTTTCTTCTGTGTATATAAAGAAAAAAATCCTAAACATGTGTTTGGCAGCCATGAGTGTAAGGTGTCACAAGTCTCTCTATGTCTCTCTGGTTTACTATGTGGACCCAAGTCTTATCCATTTATCATTTATGGAGACAAGTTAAGATCATTTGTCATGACTCATTCAAGTTGTGTCAACTTGATTTTGTCTGTGATGGTGACTAATTTCCGCAACATCTAATTTGAATCTTATAGAGTATATTCCTTTATATACCCCATGGTTCAAATCCTAAGTTATTTGCTTAAAATGTGGTGGTTTTAATCTTTTCAATGGATTGTCTTAATTATCACTTCATTTGTTTTACAAAAAACACAATGGGTTTAACTGGTGACCAAAGAATGAAAGGGAATATTGCATTCCTTAATATTCCTAATTTATTTTACCATTTATAAGAAAATGTTTTTCCTTTCCATTCCTTGTCATTCCATTTATTCAAGAGGAGTAGAGAACCAATTTGTTCCTCACCAAAATTGATAAGAAATAATCTTCCTCTTCATTCTTATAATTTAATTCCTCTGCATTTTTTCCCTATTCATTCATAATGTTCCTACGATGGTCACAAGTTAGACCCAATGTATGTTTTTGCACTTACATGATATACATTTTTAATCCATTTTCAGCATATTTACATTTTTATAAACATTTCTAGTGTTCATAAAATATTTTGTGAACTATAAACGCAAACGTAAAATTTTTGTTTGTATTTTACGTTTACAATTACCATTAACAAATAAGTTTGATTAAATTGGTTGAGGTGGATTCATTAAAATAAAAATGAATAAATACATGACCTTTGCTGATAATATACCTGAAATTTTTCTGTAGTAATGACTCAAAAATAAACTATCAATTTCAAAAGATATTTTTGTATTTTTTATGTGAGTAAAAAATTTAGATATAATTTATGTATAATAACTACTTTTGCCAAAGAGGAGAGACAAATTCATCAAATTGCTTTTCTTGTAGGGCTATCTTGCTAGCTACTTGCTAGGATATGATTTGTAGCAACTTGATTTTTATTTCGTTCTACTTAATTATCTAGGGATCCACATATATAACCAAACCTTACCCCTTTTGCTCTGTCGCTTGACAATTATACTCGTTATCTAATATTAATAATGTTCTCTTTTAACGAATATGTTAAGTAATCCCTTAATGTTTTTAATATGCAAGATAATATTGATTATATACATTTATGGATGCTTTCTAGATAATCTTAGGCGGCATTATCCATTGATTAGTGTGTTCTACTATTGAAGTTTTGAATTCTACACTTGACGTCTAGATTGTGTGTAATTAACTACTTATTGTGTTTTTTTCTTACATTACTACGTAGCTCCGACATATTTGTTTCTTGTCCCAGTTTTATACTCTATTGACTACTAGCAGATGGGGAGTAAGATACGACTAAGTGAAAAAATAGATAATTGGATCAATCTTTTCAAAGAATCACGGTTTAATTAGGGGTCTGGTTGTTGATGGTTCTTGGGCTTGTTTCTGAGTGAAAGTCGTGAACTCGGCTGCTAAACGGAGATGGGTTATCTTCGTGAAGAGTGAAATTGGAAACTTTGGTTTCCATGAAAGCAAAATCTGTGACAAGGTGTTCGTTTAGTGCCAGAGCCGGTTTTGAACCCACTCTCAAGAAACAAATGCATGGGGCCTTTGATTTCTCAAAAAAGCCTAAGTCTATTTTTTCTTGTGTTATTAGTTTGTATTGTAAAACAAAATCGTGAGAAATGTAAAAAAGTTGTGGGTCTTCTTATCTTAGATCGCAGAACAAAACTAAAATTTACATATCATTTTAATATGAGAATGAATTAAAAAAATTAACTAAGTTCTATTAAAATGTATCTGCTTGAGAGAATAATGACTTTGGGTGATGCTAGTTTCTTAGAGATTTCCGGTGTAGTTTACCGGAATCTTTCCTTAATGCTTATTTTCATATTCCTTCTTTGGGATGTTTTTACCAGTGAGTTCACTGGATTCGGATTCTTTTCGATCATCTTTCTCTTTCGAGGAAAGATCTCTACCATCATACCCTTTTCTTTTGAGAAGAAATGTTTTCTCGGACATGTAACCAAAAGTTTTCTTCAAGTTTCTCATCATTTTGTTACTTTCCATAGCAATCTCAATATGATCTGAAAGTGCAATCGAGTTTACTTCGGTAATTCTTGTAGATGAGGTTTGGACCTCAATGTCATTGTATTGAACAAGATTGAGTCCTAACGAAAGTAAGCATGTGCTAAAAAAACACAACTGTCTTTCACTCTTTTTACAATTTACACAACTGAAATATTTTCAACTTTTTTGTTATTTAACTTTTATGTTTGTTGATTGAAATTAACTTTCATAAAATCTTACTTATAAGTTATAATACATATATCATAAAAAAATTGATTCATTTAGTAATGTTGTCCACCAAAAAAAACATGATCAAAAATTTTGATTACAAAGAATTGATGGATGATTTTTTTGAATAAATATTAGAAGTCTTATTTTCTAATCTTGATAGAGTTTTATTATCTTTCAGGTTTGTACTTTATTTTATTTCAGTTATTGTTTTATATTTGAATATTTATACACTGTTTAGAGCATTTATACAAGAAATTTCTTTTTGAAGGTAGGGTGATCTTAAAATCAGGGTTTGTGGTTGACTTGTTCTAGCGAATAACTTCAATTTTTGTTTTATATATATTAAATTTTAATCTTCAATTTTCTTTTAAAAATAACTAAAATCACTGAATTTTTATAAATAAGTAATAAATACACACAAAATGCAAAACAAAATATTTATAACTCATCTATAAATATTTTGATTTTAACAAGTGATTAAATCCTTAATTTATTTTGAAAATATATCAATTATTGAAAGTTACAAAATATTCCAATTGCATATACATAATATCTCTATTTTACATAATGTTATTTTCTATTAATAATTCAGATTTTAATTTTAATATTTTTCTATATCTTACGTATGAAAAACATATATACATATACAAATAGTTTATTTTAATATTTTAATGAAATATATTATAAAGATTAAAGCGATATAAAGATAAATACTTGTAGAAATATATGTAAGATATATAAATTATAGGGAGTAAAATGAAATTTAAAATAATAATTTGAGGTTCTAAATAGGTTCTAAAAAAAGTTTGAAGGTTTGCTGAAAAAATATACCTCCAAATTTGAGAGTTTGTGAACTTATTAGAGATGGCCTTATAAATTTAGTGGCTATAAACACCGTAAACACTTTCATAATAAAATAAAAGAAAAACAATTAAAAACCATAATCTTTTGTTTGGTTAGCAGAGTCTAGATAGATCTGTTTATATTGATGGAAAAAAAATTGGAAACCAAGAAATTGGTTAGAGAGGTTTCTCATTTAAGAGATTTTGCAAAAGCTCAAATCACATTTGTTTAAAATCTATTGATCCGAGTATTTTTATAATATTAAAAATAATGATATAATGAAATAGTTAAATTTTTAAGTTTTTAAGTTTTTTTAAGAGGTTCACATGGGTCTTTTTTCTTGTTTAGTTGCCATTTTTTTGTAACTTTTGTTTAATATCATACATTCATCTTCTCTTCTCTTCTCTTCCCATCAGGGACAATATTTACAAAATATTTAAAGAGCAGAGAAAGACAGACATACAAAAGCTCAGAGAGAAAAAAGAAGTGAAGCAAGACATATGCATATGAAAAGAGAGGTTAGAACTGAAAGTACTAAAAGTTCGGGGAAATAGTAACACTTGAGACGCGTGAAGATTTGAGATGAGATTCCTGGTCCATCCCATATAATTTTGTCTTTAAAATAACTTGAATTTCCTTATCACCACATGAGTTGGTTCTACTGGTAGAATTATGCAATCTACTAGTTCTTTCTTTCCAGATGCCATACATTACTGATTGAACATAGAGCAAACACAATCTTAATCTTGCCATTTGGAGTGCAAACCTGAACCCAAGAGATCGATCCCCTCGAAATCCAATGGATGGTCAAACCTTGTATACCGGAAAAGGACATAAAACCTCCTTTGAGAAATCACAGTCGAAAAAGATATGGTCACGAAATTCATCACAACTGTCACATAACAGCCAAGTGAAAGAAACATTCAATCAGTTATGAACTGAAACCCTTCCCAAAAGGCATGTTTTGGAATCCTTGATTTAAAACAAATAGAGTTAAACGATCTTCACTCCTAATTAACCCTTTGATCTTTGTTTCTACGTGTATGTGTGGAAGTGTGACAAAGTCTATGATCAATAAGAACAGATCAAAAAGATATATTTCAAAGATAAAAAGAGAAAAGATGCATGTGGAAGCTTGTCAATGGTATTGAACACAAAAACACAATTACGACAGACATCACTTTATTTATTTTTCGGTGCAAGTTAATGGTGATCTAGCTGGGAATTTCTAGAGTACAAGAGGATTGCGACAAGGATGTTCACATTCGCCTTACATGTTTGTCTTGTGTATGGATGGCCTTTCTCATAAGATAGATAAAGCAATGCAGGAGAAGAGTATCATGTTTCACCCGCGTTGCAAAGCTCTGTCTCTCACTCATCTTTGCTTTGCGGATGATCTGATGGTTTTTGTAGAAGGATCAAAGGAATCTATTGAAGGTGCTCTATCAGTTTTTGAAGAATTTTCAGTTTGGTCAGGCTTAAATATAAGTCTGTAGAAATCAACTATGTATATGGCTGGAGTCTCAGATGTGGAGAGGAGTAGAATTCGGACAAATTTTTCGTTTACAGAGGGGGATCTCCCTGTTCGTTACTTGGGGCTTCCACTCATTACTCAGGTGATGAAGAAACAAGATTATCTACCTCTGGTTGAAAAAATCAGAAACAGGATAAGTACATGGACTTGTAGGTTCTTGTCTTATGCTGGAAGACTTCAATTGATCAAATCAGTATTGATGAGCATTGTTAATTTCTGGGCAGCTGTATTCAGACTTCCTAGCAAGTGTATGAAAGAAATTGAGCAGCTCTGCTCGACTTTCCTTTGGTCTGGTCCAAAACTGAAGGCAACAGTAGCTAAAGTGGCTTGGAAGGACATTTGTAAAGAAAAGAATGAAGGGGGGCAGGGATTCGACCTCTTAAGGAAGTAAATATGGTCTATGGGTTAAAACTCATGGAGAATGTTATCAGGAGAATCTCTGTGGGGCAAATGGATAAATACCAATCTCCTCAAGCAAAAACGCTTCTGGGAAGTGAATAAAAACACTCACACGGGATCTTGGATGTGGAGGAAAATGTTAAAACTAAGGGAAGTGGTGAAGATTTTTTATAAAAAAGATGTGGGGAATGCCCGTCGTACCTCCTTCTGGTATGATAATTGGTCAGAACAAGGAGTTCTCTCAGATATTCTGGGTGATAGAGGGATCATTGACATGGGAATCAGAAGAGAAGCTACAGTGGAGGAAGCAGTTCTAAACGTTAGAAGAAGAAGAAGAAGAAGAAGAAGAAGAAGAAGAAGAAGAAGAAGAAAGCATCATTCTGGCGTGTTGAACGGTATTGAAGCTGAACTCACTGTGCTAAAAGAGCATATTCGCAGTTCAGTAGAGGATACCAGTCTATGGAAAAGGGAATCAGGGTTCAAACCACATTTCTCAGCTCATGAGACTTGGATGATATTGAGAGAGAAGTGGACCAAATGCACTTGGACGAAAGGCATCTGGTTCTCGCAGGCTACTCCTAAGTTTTCCTTTATGGCTTGGCTAGCGATGCTAGATAGAATGTCCACAATGGACAGAGTTTCAAGATGGAGCCAAGGAGTTGACACTGTATGCGTTTTGTGTAAGAGTGCTCCCGAATTAAGAAATCATCTTTTTCGAGTGCTCATTTACTACTCAGGTATGGGAACATCTTGTAAAAGGGATCCTGCGTAGTGACTACAAATGACTGGCACGCCATAGCACGATTGATCACTGATCAAACCATGGAAAGTAAGAAGCTATTTTGCATCTGTTATGCATTTCAGGCATCAGTTCATGCATTATGGAGAGAGAGAAACAAGATAAAGCATGATGATAAGCCACTGCCTTTGCCGGTTTTGGAAAAAATGATTGATAAAGGAGTCATAAATAAACTCAGTCTGCTAAGAACAAAGGGAGGAAAGGGTTCAGAAGGTGTGATGCAATTTTGGTTCGGAACTAGACTGTGAATATTCGTTTTAAAGTTGAAGTTTAAGTTGAAAAGGAGTAGGTTTTCGTACACAATGGTGCACTTGATGTAAAAAGATTTTTTGATGAATAAAATTTAACATTCATTCAAAAAATAAATAATAGTTTATTAATATATTTATTTTATAATATTTAAACAACTTTATTGAGATATTCCACATGAATATATTCTAAATCCTTCTTGAAATGTTCTAAATCCTTCACGTTTCTTAAGCCACTCAACGAGCTGGGAGCTTCTTGCAAGCAGCCATACATTCTTCTTTCTTAACCCAACATTTTAATGTTTTCTCTCCTTCGAGACAGCAAGCACAATACCTTCCTACTCTGGGTAAAGAACATTCTACAGGGAGGCACTGTCTAACTTGTGCTTCTAGACTGCATGCATCTCCCACTATAATAAAAATAACATTTATTAAGAAAATAAGAATTAAAATAATAGCATACTCATAGTTACAATGTCTTTGATGATAAATGATGGAAAATAGAGTATCTTTTATATATGCATCATTGCATAGTACATACATTGATGTAGAGGAACGAGAGAAATCATGATGAGGCACATGATATAAAAATGTGATGATGACATTATCGTAATACTCTTTAAAAAACGATATGTTTGTTTACTATTTGATGGTTGTATTTCCTACTGGCATACAACAGAGACTATATATATATATATATATGAGACCAACCTTATCACTCTAGTATTTAAATGGGGTTCTAAATCATATATAATTATTATTTTAATAAAGTTAATTAATTTAATTTAAATGTTTATGCTAGATAAAGTCATATATACATTAACAAATGTAATTAAAAGTCTTATAAGAATATCTCATAATATCTTGAATAAGATGTAAAAAAAAAAATTGTCTCTCCTATTTTTCTTAAAAATTATTGGATTATATGGATGAAATTTCTTTAATTAGTTATGCATTCATTGCATGGTTTACTTATTTTAGTTTCTTACACACTGACAAATATTTTTATTAAAAATTTATTAAAATATATTAAAACTTTTCCTTCATGAGATACATAATACCTTAGAATATTCCCATAAGAAGATACAATATTTTGATTAAAAAATCTATCTTCATTTAACTTATTACTTAGGAATAGGAAAAACTAAAATAAGTAAACCATACAATGAATATTTAAGTAATAAAAGAAAAAATGAGTTGAGAAAAAATATATATATTATTTAAGATATTATGAGATATTCTTTTAAGACTTTTGATTACATTTGTTAATTTATAGGTGCCTTACTCTATTTTAAAGATTTAAATTAAATTAATTATTTAATTTTTATTAAAATAACAATCTTATTTGATTTAAAGCCCCATTTTAGATACTAGAGTAATAAGGTTGCTCTTACATATTTTTATATATATAGTCTATATTGCACGTTTCTAGGAAATGCAACCATCAATAGCAAACAAACACATCGTTTTAAAGAAGCCTATTACGATAATGTCATTATCACATCTTTCTATCATGTGTTTCATTATGATTTCTCTCGTTCCTCTATATCAATGTATGTATAATAATGCATACAAGATATTATATTTTCAATCATTTTATCATCATAGACATTGCAACTATGCATATACTATTCAATTCTAAATTTTAATCTTATTTCTCTTATATAGTGGGAAACGCAGATGGATTAGAATTCAAAAGAAAGTGCATCAATTTCGTACGCTGGGTACCTGCATGTAAGAAACCTGAACTGGGTAGAGTTATTTGAATGGCTTAAGACACTTTAAGAAATTAGAGTATACTCATGTGGAATATCTCAATAAAATTATAAAATATTACTATAATATAAGGATGTTAATAAACTATTGCTTTGGGTATCACTATAAATTGATTAAGAATACTACAAATTTATGTTAGAGAAAAAATAAAATAAAATGATGTTTGTCGTCATTGTGT
Source organism: Brassica carinata (assembly GCA_016771965.1). Taxonomy (NCBI): domain Eukaryota; kingdom Viridiplantae; phylum Streptophyta; class Magnoliopsida; order Brassicales; family Brassicaceae; genus Brassica; species Brassica carinata. Next base: position 377,632 of record JAAMPC010001587.1, on the reverse strand, counting down.
TCAGTACCATTGACAAGCTTCGAAATTCATTTTTCTCTTTTTATCTTTGCCTTTTATCTTCTTAATCTGTTTTTTTTTTCAATTTGCAGTTTGTATTCGATATGTTCTATTTTTATGAATATTTTATCGTGCTTTCTTTTGCTAGATCGAAGATCAAATACCAAACCATAACAGATTTATGGGATAATCATGGCTTTAAGCTTCTCAGTAAAAATGGGTTAGCATGGTCTTCTTTATATATTTAGTTTTAAAAAGTTCGGATTGGATCTGACCAGCACTCACGAGTACTGGTCTAACGTGAACATTTGTGAGGCCACGAGTGAGAGAACAACAAAGAGATTGGGGATAGAAACAACGAGGTGGATATTGCCAATTGCTAATGAGTGAGACTGCATAGTTGTAAAACAAGATAAAAATCTAGAACCACAGGGTCGGTTCAATATGAACATGTCCGCAGAACTGGTCTTGGACATAAACAAGGAAAACATTGGTATTGTTCCTAAATTTTAAAAGAGAATTTACATTGATACAGGTTCTTAAAATTCTAAGAAAAATATTAAACTACATATAGCTTTCAAAGTTTTAGGACTGGTAATGCATGTCCCTAACAATATGCAGATATTTGGTTCACTAATTTTGTATATGTGTATACCTGGATTTGAGAAGAGCCAAAGGACAAAGAGCACATGCAAGAAGCACAAACGGAATAATGTGAATAGCATTTTCTGCGAACTTGGCACGTCACTTCTCTTTTTTAACCATCTCTTCTGGTGGATTATATTACAAGAAGGTGGTTCGTCCTGGACGAGGGGACCGACCATGGAACCCATCCACAATCCTTTAGGCGGTGCGGACGAGTAGTCTTCCGTCCCACGGTTCCAGCTAGCCGATCTACATGATTTTTTTTCCTTTCTGATTCTTTGCTTCGATTTAGTTTGCTACAAAACTCTATATAAAGTGATTTTCGTATGATGTTGATGTTTCGTAAACGAGCTTGATCAGTTTCTTTGTTACATTTTATAGTAATTCGTTGATATGTTCACAAATTTTTTTTAGTTTCTTTGGAAAAATATCCTCATTTGATTGCTAATTTATAGTCTATGGTTTCGGTACATCCGGATCGAGCTTAGGACTTTGTCAAATCGTTCAATAGTGTCTCACGGTTTCTTCTTTTCAATGTTGTTCAGATCTTTTTGTATTTCTATCGACTTTTGGGATAATAATAATTTATGCTATTACGTGATGAATAAATATCGGGGCTCAAGTAACCATGGGTCCATTTTTCCACTATCTCTAATCAAAGTGTGTAATGGGTTCTTAACGTATACATGTGCATGTAGCAGAAACATTACCATTTATATGATAAATTAAGGCTGTAACATACAGAATAACTGCAATGCAGTTTTAATAATAACAAAAACGTGTATAGATTCTGTGCAGTTTTAACTATTACTATTCAGAAACTAAGTTTAACGATTGTATAAAACAGAGCTTACACAAGAATACTTTCTTGAATTTAAAGGCAAACCATAATTTAACAAATGAATTAAAAACCTACAGTCATTTTTGAATACAAAACTGTTAATACCGGTACGAGTTTCTAAACTAGAATATTTTTTTCTTTTGATTATCTAAACACCCGTGTGGATACATTACAAATACACTAAAGGATATCACATATGCAAAGAGGTTCATAAGATATGTCGACCACACAATCCATACCATATTTTAAGCATACAAGACAAAGGAAGTTACATTTAAAAGGGTACCAAACCTAATAACCTTGATATTTCAAACACTTAAACTACTCCCGAAACCTTTTAAGTTGGGAGAATTACAAGCTTATCATCACGGGTGAGACTTACCACCGTGGCCCAAAGAGGCGACTTCACCATTAGAACCACCACCACCACCTCCAGACCGACCATTTCCGCTTCCATAACCATACCCACCACCACGTGCTCCGCCACCTCCGGAACCGTACCCATATCCGCTACCTGATCCAGATCCAGACCCATACCCATATCCGGATCCTCTTCCCCAACCCGTGGGAGATCTACCTGAGCCCGACCCATAACCCCATCCGGATCCAGGAGCAGAACCCCAACCCCAATTGTACTCCCAGTTAGGCCCACGGCCTGACCCACTTTCGTCTTGGGTGTTTTGGCCTGGTGACATGTTACCTTTTGACCATGCGAATGGACGAGAAACAGAAGTCTTGACAGTGATTAAAAAGAACAAAACCAGCAAGAGCCCTTTGATCATTTTCTAATTTTGTTGGTAAGTTTTTTGTAAATGTTCTTCAACTTCTAAATCTTGTTTTGCTATGAAGTTATTGTAACAAAGCTTCTCGCAACGTTTATATAGGCAAAACAACATGAAGCATTTCTGATAGACAACGGTCTGACAAGTGGGTTTAATAGTGTGAGATGGGACAACCCACCCTTTCTGAAATTTTTTTAAGAAAAACTTATTTTCTGAGGAAAAACAAGTAAAAAGAAGAAAAATACATTGCAAATGTATCCCCTACACATGTTGAGCTATACATTTTTTGGTTAAATAATTTTTCACTTTAGACGTCGTTATCAACTGTAAATAGGGCGCGCACTACCGCCCTAAGAGCACGATTATCGCCGTCCTTATGGACATATCTTAGCAAAATGTTAATTTAATTTAAATCAATAATAAGGAAAAAAGAGAAGGACGTATGCTAATTAAGAAGTTTTTGTGCTTGTCCTTAAGGGCACGTGTCAGCCGTTGAGTATTTCAGTGTCTCTTGTTTTCATCGTCTCCTTCTTCTCTCCCGAAGGCTATTTGCAACAACCAATATGTTCTCGCTCAATCCACACCGCTCTGTCGTCATATACAAACCTTCTCCGCCACTTCCAATCAAAACCAGGTATGTGTTCTTCCTCTTTCCTCCTTTTTGAGAGTTACATGAAATTTTTGTCATTCTCGATCAATCTCCTCTGTTTCGGGGATTGGTTGGATTTTGTTGTGACGATTTGATTGTATGATTTGTGTAATCTTTCTTCTTGAATCTCTTTGAACTCTCTCTAAAACAGCTTACTGAATCCTTCTTTTCCAGATGAACAGCGACGGAGGAGTTGGAGGATCTCGTCGCATCCGATGGCTGCTAGGTTTTGGCTTCTTCGTTCAAGGATTCAGAGGTTTCCCATGGCTCGGAGCCAATTTCTTCCTCACAGACGAGCTCCGCGTCAATCCTTCAGTCTTGCAGCTTCTCCAGAACTCTGCGAATCTCCCGATGGTCGCTAAACCTATAGACGCCGTCTACTTCTTTGGCCAGCACCGAGTCCCTTACATCGCTTTTGGAGGTAAATGCAATACTATTCAACCCGATCACAATCATCGCTGTGAAAGTTGTTTCTTTTAGATGATTAGACGTTTTTATGTTTCTTCTCTGTTTGCAGCGTTGCTACAAGCAGTCTCATGGCTTTCTATAGCTTTCTTGGCGAGATCAAACGTGTCGATCCTACCTTTATCGCTCTATCTTCTCCTCAGTAATCTCGGCGCTTCGGTGGTAGAGGTAGCAAACGATGCTATTGTTACCGAAGCAGGGAAGCAGAAGAGCCCTTCTGAGCTACCTTCGTTTGTTTGGATGGCTTCTTCTCTCGGTGGAATCCTTGGTAACCTGTTAGGTGGTCTCGCTATCAAAACGTTTTCCTCTCAGTCGACGTTTTTAGTGTTCGGCCTCTTAGCTCTTCTTTAGTTCTTTGTGACTATAAACATCAGAGAAAAGTCTTTGAACCTTCCTGAGAATAATCCATCGCCTTCGTCTGGTGGTGTCAAGAACCATGTCTCTGACCTCTCGCGGGTGCTGAGGAAGCCGGAGGTAAAGTTTCCATTTGCGTTTTTGTTAAAAAATAGAATGTGAGAATTAGACAAAGCTTAAGACACTGTTTCACCATTACTAGCTTATGTCTGAATCTTGGATGAGTGAGCTACATAACAGGTTGTGTTTATTCTGGTGTTCCTTGTAGGGAGGCTTTGACAACAATGCAGTGGCAACAGCAAACCATACTATTACTTGTCGCTGTTGACAAGAACAGTCGATGGAGACGAAGGCGGTAAGCATCAGCTGATCACAGCCACCGTGAATGGAGGCAAGCTTTACATCTGAAAAGCACAAGCTGGAGACACGATGTGGTTCAAGGGAGCCAACAAATTTGTCGAGAAAGCAGCTACTTCTTTCAGCGTTGCTTGAATGTAAAGTCTTTTCACATATGATCATTTATGTAGCTAAGGACAAATTTAAGTCCCACCAATAATCACCACATTTAACAAAGTCCCATAACAATGTCATAACCATAACAATATTAATAAAAAATTCTAAGGACTCAGCTTAAAGTCCTACCAATAATGTTGCCCTAACAATATAAAGATGATAAATCATGAAGCCACAAACTGTGAATTTTCTTACCTTTTTGTTTTAAATATCAATTACCATAACTAATCATAGATATTATCTTTATTTTCTATCCTAAAGTAGGCATTAAATTATGTAAGAATGTCAACAGAATGATTAGATGTTTGGTATTACTGAGCTACTCGAGTTTCTTTAAAGTAGAAAATATTATCTTCAACAAACCCTCTAAGACGCGTTAACGCCATTCGCATTTATATTTTTTTACTAATTACGGCCTGTGATTATGAAATGTTCTGCATTATCATCATCACTACAACAAAAATACATCCATAAAACAAAGCTATAAACATCAACACCATCGATAATTGTAGATAACCTCTAGTTCATCATTAAAATTAATTAGTCAAAGCGATCTATTGGATTTTTCAAGATATATCGTTCATCTATCCTCTCTGTTTTCTGATATCGAATTTGTCTTTGTACCACGAGAAGCCAATATATCCGCTGATTTTCTCAAGTCTATTGTAATGATTTGTGGTAAGTTCAATTCAGGTTTAATGAATGTTTTTGGATCAAAATTTCAGAATCATCGAACAATGATGAGCGAACCAGATATATAATGTTTCTTGAAGAACAAGCGAGCATATATAGGTCTTATCGATTGACACAACGAACTGAATTGGAACCTTCCAAACTAACATTAAATATTTGCTATATCAAGTTCAAATGGTCTACACTTTTCTAAGACATAATTTAAATTTAAACACTGAAATCAGGAAACTATTCAAGCTTGTTCATGTGTGAATTTATTATCATATCATAATTCTAGTACGTAATTTATTACATATGTAAGAGGTCATCAAATGGCCCTACATCGGTTAGGTTTATTCATAAAATTGCTTATATATTAGCTCGCTGTTTTGTAAAGGTCTTTTTATATGATGATATCGTTTCGCAAGTATGAAAAAAAAAAAGTGTGTGCATAGAAACTAGATAGAATTCAAGAAGTAAAACTTAGATGCAGAGGCAATAAAACATAAATGTTTAATGACACGAAAAAAATAACAGGCTTAATCATCTCTGACCGATTCATCTTGTACGTGCAACATAAATATAGTATATTAACTTAGTAAATGGAGCAGACATTTTTTTTTTTGATCAACCTGGAGCAGACATATAAATTGTTAATTTCGGTGATTTAAAAATGCATTTATAGATCGAAAAGAACAATTTATTTCGTATTTTTTTCTGTAATTGATAGTTTCGTTATTTTTTTTTTTTGATAACCGTGGGGATCCCAAAGGCTTTCTAGGCCCAAAGACTAATCCCACGAGACCCATAGAAATCCGGTAGTTTCGTTATTTTCTGATGCTGATCATCATTGTTTTACACTAACTGCAGATTTATACTTTAGTAATTGTATCCAACTATCTATTCTACAAAGTTTACACTAACCCACAAGTTCTACACTAATTTTGTTATCCCATGCAACGATTTAATTAGCTCTATAGTGATACTCGGAAGTTTTTGGATCTAAGAAATATCTAAAGGATCCTTTTTGGAATGATGGCAACTTTTAACAAATTTTCAACGGTGAAGCGGTCCACACGCACAACTTCCAACGGTGGAGCAACTCTACCATATGTTATGTCTCTTTTCGGATATGATCGAATATTCATAATCTATATTGTTATTTGTTATACATATACAATTGCATACATATAACGGACCTAAAAATATCTGAAAGCTCACTACCTAGATTCAAAGTCTCAAACTATTGGAAATTAATAGGGGTTCACATAGAGTTTCTTACAACATTCCTCTAGCTTGTTTCAAAATATCTAGAAAATGGATTACGTATATGTGATGTGAATGGATCAAGTTGTGTAGTGGAGTGAACAGGTTTGGAATCCGGACTGATACATCCAATCCATGTAATTTTTCTGACAAAAAATGTCGCATCATGTATTATAAGCTTATGTGCCGACAAAAAAAAATATAAGTAGTATTTATATAATACAAATATATCGATGAGCACTATAAACTTTCAATATTTTTTATAAGTAGTCGTTTTAATTACTGTATATTCAACTATAACAACATTTTTATTAGAAATTTGCAATATTTTATAGAATATAGTTATTTTAAATTTCGTTGGATTCATCACCTACCATCAACACTATTGCAGTTATTAAGTTTTCGATATTTTATATTAATTAACTATTATCATATGATTTGTTAAGTAAAATCTAATGTACATTTTAAAGTTTCGATTTGTAGGGTTTTTTTTGGTCCATAGGTTTCTAACAAGTTAACATAACATTATGTGACCCTTACCTTCTGTCACGTGCTGGACCTCACTAGTCACTACTATTTCCACTCAGATCCCCCAATATTACATACAAAGTTAGACCTTGATTGGTCTAAATGCAATAGATGTGAATGCAATATATGTGAATGCAAATATGACAATCGTCCGTTTGCAGTTTTAAGTTTTACTAAACCAAGAATCAGTTCAAAAAAGAGAAAGTTTTGTCAAACCATTTATGTGACTAATGTACCAAGTACATGTTGCGAACAAACGCGAATTAACATTGAAAAAAACAAAAGAGAACAAAACGTATTGAGACAAATACCCATTTAGGATTTCTTATTATTATGTGAATGGATAATCTTACAAACCTTTAGACCCGTATTTATAAAATCCGATTTTCTTTTCCCTATAAGAATAAATATTTATCTAGAAAAAACAAATTTTCCTAAAATCTAAAGAATATTTTTTTTAGTGAGAGAAAATTTGATTTTCTGTGAAGAAATATAGAGATCTTGGGATCATTTTACAAGCTTAATTGGCTGAGTAAATTTTCACTTAATGGTTTTGGATCCATGATGAAAAAGACTTAAGTCTTAAGGGGAAACTTGGTAACCAAATTAGAAAACTTAGCAACCAAGCTAAGTCACCTCGGTGACCAAGTTTAGCCAACTTGGTTTCCAAGTTTAGCCAACTTGGTTTCCAAGTTTAGCTAACATGATCTCTCCATGATCTCATCATAGAGATTCATCTCTCTCACTACACACAAAAACCAAGCTTTCTCCCACTAGAAAAGAAAAAAAAATACTCTTTAGATTTTCTCCTTTTAAAGTAAGTGTCTCGAGAGTATATTGCAGTTGTTAAGTTCGTAGATTCTGTTTCGGATGTTGCAAAACTGTCTCATCACGGTTGTATCCTGGGATTCAAAAATTGCATCAAACCGTCACACATAACGGGCAATTTATTGAGTTAAGGAAAAAGATCAAATCTCGACTCCGTGAATTCGTCTATTTCCTTACGATTTATTAAACGTTGTAAGTCTTTATATTATCGTTTTATTCGCTTTTAGTTTCGTAGTTTTCAATTAGGATTTTCGCGGTCCTACAATCTTAACTCAATAAATCCGTTTTTTTGCTTATGGCTTGATTGTTGAATATTGCAAACAATATTTTTAAAAGGATTTATAAAATGTTTTTAAATCGATCTAAAATGGTTCTAAGAACTTTCTTTAGCTACTCTCTAGAATGTTTTGGAATAAAAGACGAATCAACTTCAGAAAATAATTTACGTGACATTCATTGAAAGGTTCACGATCTCATTTTTCTATTAATAAATAGCGTTTAAGAACGTCTTTAAGACGAGTTATGGGAACGACTATTAAAAATTTAATCGCTTATTGAATTGAGTTCTCAATACTTACTACAATTTGTGTAATTTGAGAATAGATTCAACAATGACTAATGATCTCACTAACGAGCTACAAATTTTAAGCTCTTAAGATAAGTCTTGTAAAATATAGATTTATCTTAGAAGATTGAGTTCATAATACTTTGAATAAATCTTAAAAGATTGAATTCATTATACTTTTCAACAAATCTTAAAGGATGGAGTTCATAATATTTTCAAATAAATCTTAAAAGATTGAATTCAAATAATTTTTGGATAAATCATGTAAGAAAAAGCATCTTAGTACCTTCGGTAAATATGAATTTTAAGACTGAGTACAAATAACTATTATGGATAAATCAAATATAAAGATTATGTCCATAAGGATAAATCTATTATATAAAAATTATGTTTAAATGACTATAAAATATTTATTTTTGAATAAATCTAATCTATATTTAGATTGTATTTCAAATATTTTATTTTGAATAAATCTAAATCAAAATATTAAAGATTGCGTTCAAATAATCATGAAATATTTTGTTATCCAAATAAGACCAGTGAGACGACAACCCTAATTGGGAATGGTCATACACATTAGGATCTCTTTGTCTAAGCCTAGTAAAACCACTATGGTGAGTTGAATACTTCCATGAAACTTTGAGTTTCGATATGGAGAAATCAAGGCTAAGAACACAAGCTCAAAGAAGTTTGAAATGACAAACTATCTAATCAAAGAGTTGTGATTCTTCATGCATGAGATAAAGACTGCATGTATGACAATTTATTTGCATACTAGGTCTATAGTTAAACTAGAAAATTTCCATAAAACTATCTCTCTTAATCAAAGGCTGAGTGCCAATATTATAACTTGATTGTCAGGCAAGACAAAAATATGCAAATCACAAAATATATGTCATCACAATTGTGAACATAAAATGAAAGTGATTGAGCAAAAGAACTAGAAAAGCCTAAAGTTCATATTGAATTATACATTAGCTTTATAAAGCAACATGCTTAAAAGAAGTACAATGTATAGTTTCGAAAAACTGACACACATCGCAGTAGGACTGGCGGATGTTGTAGTAATATTGGTTTACATAGAGACGAAATGAAATCTCAAACCAATTTGATAAGAACTGACGCATAAAATGTAGTTTTGAGTCAATATTCCCTAATGGAATATAATGTGGCAACTTAAACGAGAATAAATATTTTCTTAAGTGAATTAACATTATTACTCGCCTCCTTGTTCACTAAATCCAAATGAAGTTGCGGAACAAAAGTTCTAAACTCTTAACGGATGATTGTAAGCATGCATGATCCTGAGTTATCTCAGGAAATGTGAGGGGGGGGGGGGCGCGTTGCTTATCATGTTCAAATATTGGCAAATGACCATGTACTTTGAAAAGGTAATGTACATTCATACAAATACCTAAGTGTGGAGGTGCTTAGCAATATCTTGGAAAACTTCCAAATAAAAATTATTGACCAGATTTATAATGTAATCTGAGTTCATTTCTTTTTGTAAAAGCAGCAGAAGAAGCATAATGGCTTCGTAATTTTTTGGAAGATTTTTCTATGTTGGAAAAACCAGTCCAGTTCTACGTTTAGTCAATCGGCTATAGCTCGGGCACTGGATATTCTCTATAATGGTAAGTCGTATCACATAAGGCGACATAAAACCATTAGAAACTGTGATCTCAAAACATAAGCCGACAACCGTATGGATTTTTACCAAAGGTTTAATATGAGATTAAGTTTTGAAATCATCGAAGGGAATGGGTTTATTACCTACGACTAACGATGTTTATCATGTTAATGGCGCGTTGCTTATCATGTTCAAATATTGGCAAATGACCATGTACTTTGAAAAGGTAATGTACATTCATACAAATACCTAAGTGTGGAGGTGCTTAGCAATATCTTGGAAAACTTCCAAATAAAAATTATTGACCAGATTTATAATGTAATCTGAGTTCATTTCTTTTTGTAAAAGCAGCAGAAGAAGCATAATGGCTTCGTAATTTTTTGGAAGATTTTTCTATGTTGGAAAAACCAGTCCAGTTCTACGTTTAGTCAATCGGCTATAGCTCGGGCACTGGATATTCTCTATAATGGTAAGTCGTATCACATAAGGCGACATAAAACCATTAGAAACTGTGATCTCAAAACATGCCGACAACCGTATGGATTTTACCAAAGGTTTAATATGAGATTAAGTTTTGAAATCATCGAAGGGAATGGGTTTATTACCTACGACTAACGATGTTTATCATGTTAATGGCGCGTTGCTTATCATGTTCAAATATTGGCAAATGACCATGTACTTTGAAAAGGTAATGTACATTCATAGAAATACCTAAGTGTGGAGGTGCTTAGCAATATCTTGGAAATCTTCCAAATAAAAATTATTGACCAGATTTATAATGTAATCTGAGTTCATTTCTTTTTGTAAAAGCAGCAGAAGAAGCATAATGGCTTCGTAATTTTTTGGAAGATTTTTCTATGTTGGAAAAACCAGTCCAGTTCTACGTTTAGTCAATCGGCTATAGCTCGGGCACTGGATATTCTCTATAATGGTAAGTCGTATCACATAAGGCGACATAAAACCATTAGAAACTGTGATCTCAAAACATAAGCCGACAACCGTATGGATTTTTACCAAAGGTTTAATATGAGATTAAGTTTTGAAATCATCGAAGGGAATGGGTTTATTACCTACGACTAACGATGTTTGATGGAAATCCTATCCTACCAACGTGATTGGAGATCCCAAGAAGTTGGTTCAAAGGGACAACTAAATCAAACAAAATCCATTAAAACACTGAAACCTACCCATATTCCAAGATGATAACAGTGCTCATGTAAATTTAAGATTAAGCATTGGCTTTTAATGAGATAATACCATGACCTTCATATACATGTATATAAAGTAGTATAGGGTATTTTATTGTGTATATGATAGGTGCGCATGACAATCACCTAATGGTATGAATTGGGGCCGTTTCTAGGAGAATGAAGTTTAGGTTATACTCTTCAAGTTCACTCATGACCCTCGCTTGTAAAATGACCCCAAAATCTCTATATTTCTTCACATAAAATCAAATTTTTACTCAGCCCATTAGACTTATAAAAAAATTTCTATTCACACATTCAATTTAATACTCAGCCCATGGGGCTTATATTAATTGAGTCCAACACTTATTTTTATGGTGTTGTTCTGTTTCTTTGTGAGTTAGTTTAAAAGGTTCTTCTCTTTTGTGTTCTTTTGTGTAATAGGACTTAGTTTCCGGGGAAGCTTGTTTCCTCTGGCTCAGGTTCCGGTATTGGCAAATGACCATGTACTTTGAAAAGGTAATGTACATTCATACAAATACCTAAGTGTGGAGGTGCTTAGCAATATCTTGGAAATCTTCCAAATAAAATTATTGACCAGATTTATAATGTAATCTGAGTTCATTTCTTTTGTAAAAGCGTGAAGAAGCATAATGGCTTCAGAATTTTTGGAAGATTTTCCTATGTTGGAAAAACCACCAGCTTCTACGTTTAGTCAATCGGCTATAGCTCGGGCACTGGATATTCTCTATAATGGTAAGTCGTATCACATAAGGCGACATAAAACCATTAGAAACTGTGATCTCAAAACATAAGCCGACAACCGTATGGATTTTTACCAAAGGTTTAATATGAGATTAAGTTTTGAAATCATCGAAGGGAATGGGTTTATTGCCTACGACTAACGATGTTTGATGGAAATCCTATCCTACCAACGTGATTGGAGATCCCAAGAAGTTGGTTCAAAGGAACAACTAAATCAAACAAAATCCATTAAAACACTGAAACCTACCCATATTCCAAGATGATAACAGTGCTCTGTAAATTTAAGATTAAGCATTGGCTTTTAATGAGATAATACCATGACCTTCATATACATGTATATAAAGTAGTATAGGGTATTTTATTGTGTATATGATAGGTGCGCATGACAATCACCTAATGGTATGAATTGGGGCCGTTTCTAGGAGAATGAAGTTTAGGTTATACTCTTCAAGTTCACTCATGACCTACTGCTTGTAAAATGACCCCAAAATCTCTATATTTCTTCACATAAAATCAAATTTTTACTCAGCCCATTAGACTTATAAAAAAATTTCTATTCACACATTCAATTTAATACTCAGCCCATGGGGCTTATATTAATTGAGTCCAACACTTATTTCTATGGTGTTGTTCTGTTTCTTTGTGAGTTAGTTTAAAAGGTTCTTCTCTTTTGTGTTCTTTTGTGTAATAGGACTTAGTTTCCGGAGAAGCTTGTTTTCTCTGGCTCAGGTTCCGGTATTCTTTCCGGCTTTGTATCCATCCTTATTTTAATTAATGTGTTTCAAAGTGAAAAGAAAAAAACAAGGCCTTCTTTTTTTTATTATCATAAACAAGGCCTTCTTTTTTTATTATCATAAACAAGGCCTTCTTTTTTATTATCATAAACAAGGCCTTCTTTTTTATTATCATAAACAAGGCTTTCTTAGCTAGAAAAATGTTTGCAAAACCCACCAAAACTTTTAATAAAACTTGAACGAGCCCACTTTCGTTTTATAATCCTATGTATTTTGTAAAGACCTCTACAGATAATATATTATCTATAACGAAAAAAGAAATCCCAAGTGTGGAGAAATAAATTCCTGCTACCACAAGTTTTATATGTTTGAGCTAAATAGGCCTTGATTTAAACCTACCGAAAATAATAAAACAAGTGTGAAATAAACAAACACAACAACCACTATGAACATGACACGTGCAATTTGTCAATACAGTTCATAGTAGAGTTGTCTCTCTCTCGGTCTCGATTTCTGATTTCTCACTGTACGACCAAAACTATCACCACACACACACATAGACACACAAAAAGAACAGGCAAACACTAATTGATCTGCTCCTGAAGATCTCGGAACCATGTCTTGTTTGGGTAGGATCTTGTCTGTTTCCTACCCGCCAGATCCGTACGCTTCTAGTTTTCCAGTTTCAAAGCTGTCACCACTTAGACCAAATCGAAGGCTGAGATGGCGTTTCACGGCCTTGGACTCAGACTCTTCCTCTCTCGATTCTGATTCCTCCGACAAATTCGCTGCCGGGTAATCAGATTAAGCTCTTTTAAATCGATGTTTTGTTCTTCTGCCCACGAGAGTATTGAATCCGTAAAGTTACAGACTTTGGAGTTCAATCGTTTTTGTATTTGTTCTACGTTTTGATTATTTGTTTTGTGTGCAGCTTTTGTATCATAGAAGGACCTGAAACAGTACAGGACTTTGCCAAAATGCAATTACAAGAGATTCAAGATAACATTCGAAGCAGACGAAACAAGATCTTCTTGCACATGGAAGAGGTTTTAGTTTCGTTTCTTAAAGTGGAAACCTTTAGTTTCTAAAACTGTCTTCCTCCTTTGTTAACCAACTGTTAATATAGGTACGGAGGCTAAGAATACAACAACGGATTAGAAACACAGAGCTTGGCATCATAGACGAAGAGCAAGAACACGAGTTACCTAACTTCCCGTCTTTTATCCCATTCTTACCTCCATTGGTAAGAGTATTAAAACACTTTCTATAGAAGGTTTGTGTGTTTTGTATTGATCATAAATAACATTTTCATGTTGCAGACTGCTGCCAATTTGAGAGTCTATTACGCAACTTGCTTCTCGCTCATCGCCGGGATCATCCTCTTCGGTGGCCTACTAGCTCCTACTGTAAGCCCTTTGCTTCATGATTGGCCTATACTCCCTCCGTTTCGAAAGTATCCACGTTTTAGAAAAAAAATTGTTTCAAATAGATATGTTACATTTTTCAGTTCACTATTTAATGATAAATTATAAATTTCAAAAAGATAATTGTGTTTATTGAAATTTATTGGTTACAGTTGTGGAAAGTTGTTAATAACAAAAAAAAACAATTCATTAGTAATCAGTATTTAATATGTGTGAAACTCATTTTTTTTTAATCCAAGGGAGTATGAGTAGAGTATTACTTTGCTTTCTGTAATATAGTTTTGATTTGTAACTTCTGCAGCTAGAGCTAAAGCTTGGTATAGGAGGCACGTCATATAAAGATTTCATTCAAAGCCTTCATCTACCTATGCAATTGAGGTTTAATAACATCTCTATTTATGCATTTGCGCCTTTATAGAATGGATGCTTAACTATGTGTGTGTTCACTTGAATGACAGTCAAGTAGACCCAATAGTAGCTTCCTTCTCTGGAGGAGCTGTTGGTGTGATCTCCGCTTTGATGGTAGTTGAAGTCAACAACGTGAAACAGCAAGAGCACAAGAGATGCAAATACTGTCTAGGAACTGGTTATTATGCTTCCTCTTCTTATTCATAAAGAAGAGATTTAGATTTTTTTGGTTTTAATGACTTTTCTTATGTAACAACACAGGGTATCTAGCATGTGCTCGTTGCTCTAGCACTGGTTCTCTTGTTGTAACTGAACCGGTCTCAGCTATTGCTGGTGGGAATCATTCTGTATCAACATCCACAACCGAAAGATGTTCAAACTGTTCAGGAGCTGGAAAGGTATTTAACCATAGACCTAAATGCCCAAAACCAAAGATGTGGATGCTAAGTTGTATGTGTGTTGTTGTTTAGGTGATGTGTCCGACGTGTCTGTGCACAGGAATGGCTATGGCTAGCGAGCATGACCCTCGTATCGATCCCTTCCTTTGATTCCACTTCCCCCACAAAATCTCTGTGTCATTGTAACTAAAAAATGGTATGTACTGATGAATAATGAGAACTGCTTCCTTTCATCTGTATATACACACAAATGAAGTTACTATATAATGTTAGATAAACACTCTAAAGCTCAACACTCTCCGTACACTACTTAGTAGCTTGTTGAGTAAAGTCATGTTTTAAGATGATAATCACTAAGATTCCAACTTACTGACGTTAACATTGTTACTTCTTCAAGCACCAATTCTAGTTACTTTCTTGGAAACTTCATTAAAACTCATATGAAAAGTACAGTACAATGGTTCGGTTCAGTAGGACATAACCCAATTATACAATTGAAAGGGACACAAGACTATGTCCAAACACAGTTAGTCCAAGGAAGGAAGAACCGGACATTTTATTTGAAGGAAAACACGAGTCCCTAGTGCCCATTTTCACAGCAGTTCTCTGAGCTCTCAAGTATATCTTGTATGAACTTAATGAAAGAGCAGAGTCCACCAAAGAAGTTATGGTCAATAACACCGTTTCCATCAAGAACATGCGCGAAATCCACCAGCTTCACTCGTGCACGCGGTGCATCATCACCTGATTCATTCTCATAAACCATCAAGATCGAGCAAGAGTTGAAATGGTAAAGCGTCTGCGTCTCAAACCAAGCCTTAAGCCCCAACAACTGCGCCAAGATCCCATTAGAACCTCCATAAACTTCTGACGCAAATGCACAGTCCGGTATCGAGTCAGCAACCGAGTTTGACGACACAAACTTCCTTAGAGCCGTTCTAGCACCATCAGCTTTGTACGCAAGAACAACCCTCTTGTCCGGCCTCCAGAACCTCGACTCCTGGCGGTCAAAAATCTTCAAACCCGAAACCCTAAACCCCAAAGAAACCGTGGTGGTCGCTCTATCTTTCTTTATACATTTGTTGAAATACTCTTCGGACACATCAGGGTACCAAGTCCTAGACCCGATCTTGACATCCATAACAGAGGGCTTCACGTAACCAGAAACCACGTCTTCAAGAACCATATGTGGAAGCTTGCCAGATCCATCAGATGCTTCAACGAGCTGAACGCCGTGGTACACAGGGAAGTATCCATGGATGTGATCAGGAACATTCTTGTTGGACGAGAAGGACTCGTAGAACTTGGCCTCGTTTTCGCCACGTGCGTCACCTTGAAGTGGCTTGAAGAATCTGCCTTGGTCGTCTACGAGGGGACCTAGCCTCCCATCTTTGGCAATGTGACCAGCAACTTGGTGTTCAGGGACCTTGAGCATCTTTCTGCAACACACACAGTAATCTGAAGGATGACAAATTAGATCATTGATGTTAAAAACAAGTAAAGTTAATCAGAAGGAGAAACACATAAACCAAACGCAGAATCCAGAACGGCGTCGTTTTAAAGAGATAGTAAGTTCCTCGAGTTCGTCAGGGGAAGAGAGGGAAAATGAAACAAAACCAGAATCACACCATGCAAAATATAATTAGAATTGAAATCTCTAAAAAGTAAAAAGCGTATCGAAAAGTTAAAGCTTTCGATTAAAATATGCACTGAATCGAAAAAAGTGCGATCTTTGTTAATTGAGTAAGTGCAAGACGAAGAACATCAACCAATGGTTAAGAGATTAATCGAAGAACATTGAGGAAGAAAGCATTACCAAAGAAATCCACGGAGAGAGAGGGAATCAAACAATGAGCAACGACAGAACAACAAGTTGTGTGATTGTTGTAATGGAAGAAAAATGCTAAGCTATCTTGTCGGGAAGACGAATAATAACAACTGAATCAATTCGCTTTATGAAATTGGTTTAGATACTAAACCGGACTCGTGGTGAGATAACTGTTGAAAACCGGGTTTTAGAGAAAACCGGTTTGATTTAATTAATTCGTAAACCGGTTTGTTTTTTTTTAATTATTCGCTAACCGGTTTGAGTATATAGGGTTTATCTTCTGATCACCTTCACGAATTGGCCATTATCATCTTTTACCTCCGGCTGGCGAAATTAGGGTTTATGTAACGATTTCCAATTCGACTGTCTTCCTTGATTATCGTTTTAGTTCAATCACCAGTGGTTCTGGGTTTTTGTAAAATCCCTAACTTTAGAGCTCATTGTGCTTAAATGTATCTTCTTTGTATTCCAGAATCTGTGAAGCTTTACTGATAAGAAGTAAATGGGTCGTTTCAAAAACGTAAGTGGAAACACTTCTGTGTTGAATTTCCATGCTAATGATGTGTATTTTAATGTGTTTCGTAACACTTTGTGATGATATTAGAATAAGAAGGGTAGGGTCAGTGTGAAGCCTATTGTGATGAAGAAGAACAATCAAGCCAATGTTGATCATGTTACTGGTGATAAGATCCCAAAAAGTTTCGTCTTTTCGAGAACTAAACTTCCTGGCTCTGTCAAACAACTTCAGATGGATTTGAGGAAGCTCATGCTTCCCTACATTGCTCTCAGTTTAAAGGTAAGGGTTTCATATGTTTGGAGGGTTGTGGTTCGACCCATTTACTGATTCAAAGGTGTTACCCTTTTTTGATTCGCAGGAGAAGAAGAGAAACACCTTAAGAGACTTTCTGAATGTATCAGGACCAATGGGTGTTACGCATTTCCTTATGCTAAAGAAAACAGCGTCTGCGTTGTCACTAAGAGTAGCCACAACCCCACAGGGTCCTACTCTCACGTTCAAGATTCATCAGTATTCGTTAGCTTCGGATATAGCGCAGTCTCAGCTTCGGCCTAGATGTCCTCCAGATCTTTTCAAGAACCCCCCCTCTGGTAATCAATCTCCTTCTCTCTTACTCCCTGTTTTGTTTATTGTATTTTTTTGGGTTTTGCTAACACTTGAGGATGTCGTCTTGGTTTAGATTGTTCTTTCTGGATTTGGCACTCAGGAGCTGCATCTGAAGCTAGCTACAGTCATGTTTCAGAAAATATTCCCAGCTCTTGATATCAACACAGTAAGTTTGTTTGTGCTTTTTATTACTGGTTGTAAGCTTGTTTCAGAAGATTTGATTTTGATGGTGAAATAATAATGTGTGTCAGGTCAAGCTCTCCACATGCCAGAGATTAGTACTCTTGAACTACAACAAAGATACAAAACTCATTGATTTTCGGCATTATTCTATAAGGCTTCAGCCTGTAGGAGTGTCTCGTATGCTCAGAAAGTTTGTGGAGAAGCATGAGGTTCCTGATCTTAGGAATCTGCAGGATGTTAGTGATTTTGTCACCAAGTAAGGATCTCTCATTTGATTCCTCTCGATGTCAATGTGAAATGAATCATTTTGATTGTTTTGTGGGTTTTGTTTTCAGGGCTGGTTATGGATCAGAGAGTGAAGGAGATGAGGAAGCGGCAACAGTGACTCTATCATCTGATCTAGGCAGAGTGAACCGGAGTTCCACAAAGAGCGCAGTGAAGCTGCAAGAGATTGGACCGAGAATGACTATGCAGCTAGTTAAAGTGGAGGAAGGGTTGTGTTCAGGAGGAATCATATTTGATGAATCTGGTAAATGCTAATCTTATCCCCTACATTGTGGCTTCTTTTTCTATGAATCTTGTCTATTACAGAACCAATAATCTGATTTTGGGGTTTATATTGGTTTGTGTCAGAACATTTGGATGAAAAGACAACCAAGAAGAAGCAAAATGAAGATGGTGATGAATAAGAAGAAGAGGAAGAAGAAGGTGAGGAGGGTAGTGACGAAGAGGGAGAAGACATGGATGAAGAAGATCTTGAAGATTGAGGCTTGAGTTAAATCAAGTTTTGCTCTATTATAATTGTGTTTTACTCTACTATAACTATGTGTGTTCATATGAGACTTGAGGAGGTAAAGCAAGTTTTGTTCTTTGAATCTCTTAAGTAGACATCTATTGTCTGGTTAAATATACACGGTCAGGCTCTAATCGATCGTATAAAACGTATTCGTGTGAATAAAACTAAAACTAAAATGATTTTTGGTTTATGGCACCAGTATATATAGTGAGCTAAATACACAAAATGTGTTAGTTTATTGTTTGAAAAAACGTGCAAGGAAGGAAAAAACGTTTTCGAGTTGAGTATTCACACCTCCCATTTATCATGAATTTATGACATAATAAATGCAGATCTTGCTTTTCTGTTTCACATGCAAATTTTTTCATCATTCTTCGACGAATTGATATTTTTCAACAAACTTTTTGCTTTAAATGAAATTTATTGCAATATACTTTCCTACTAAAAATAATTTAAAATTTGATAGGGTGATCACTCTAATTATTAGAAAGAAAATAATATAACAAAATAGATAAATAAATATAATCAACATTTTGAATCTTTGTATTCTATTTGAAACTACAAGTTGTTTTAATTAAAATCACAATTACTAAAATACATATTTTTATTTGTAACATTTATTAAAGAGAAAAATGATTAATGATGAATCATTTTCCAACAATTTTATTAAATTTGTGATAGAATGTTTTTTTAGGTATAAAAAAAATATTTTTCACCTACTTACCGAAAACTCGAGCATTGTGATAGAATGTTATTTAATTAATTTATCTTATTTTAGATTTTATAAATAAGTTATATTGTGAAACAAAAATAAATGTTCGAAAGAATTTATATTGAAACAGAGAAAGTATATTAATGTTGCTTTATGCAAACAAAAAAAAAATCATTTCTAAAATAAATGGCCACAAATAAATTTTATTAAGTTCATCAAAAGAAACTTTTTTTGATTGCCTTCCAATGCGTCAGGTCTGGGCCATTTCACAGATATCTTCAAATCTAGCTATTTTCCCTTCTCAATTCTTTTTTATAAATACGGATAATTTATTTTAGAGAGTGCGCCCAAAAATGGATGATCATCAATTTGCTTGGATTCTATGGTATATTTAGAAAAGAAAGAATAACAAGGTTTTTAGTAATTTAGATGTTGATTCCAAGGATACGCTCAAATTGGCAGAGACGGAATCAGCACTCTGGTCTGAAACACAAGTTTTGAATACACAGCGGATGGGACAACATGTAGAGGTAGTCAATCTACTATCAATTCCAGAGCGCTGGTGCTTCACAGATGGTTTGTGGAAGGATAACGATGTTTTCTCAGGACAAGGTTGGTATAGCAGTCTCGAAGGTTTTGATAGTTTGATGGGAGCAAGAAATGTTAGAGCTAGTCTCTCTCCCATTCATTCGGAGGTGGAGGCTTTGATATGGGCAATGGAATGTATGAGGAATTTGTGTTAGTTTCGTGTCATGTTTGCAACGGATTATTCTCAATTAGTGAAGATGGTTTCGGAACCAGAAGAATGGCTAGTTTTTGCAAGTTATTTGGACGATATTAAGACCATCCAAGAAGTTTTTATCAGCTCGGAGATCATTCAATTACCACGAACTAAAAATTTAAGGGCGGACAGCCTAGCACGTAGTGCCAGGAAACAACCATCTTTCGTCGTTCACATGGATGCGGAGTTACCGTTTTGGTTTACGGAGTCAATTTGAGTCTGTTATAAGTCGATGAAAAAAAAAAAAAGAAGTTGGTCAAATTTCATCAAAACAAATTATTTTCTCAGAATACCCAAATCCAAAAATATTAAATGCATTTTGAATGGTAATATATTTAAAGACTAAAATCCGCTTTCTCGCATGATGTTCCTTGGTAGGTTTATATATCTTTCTTAATAATCTTCTTCTTCCTCTGAACTCTCTCATCTCTTCTTCTTCATTCTCTTCAGCTCTTTTGTGTTTCAATAATCTGAGATTGAATCATAGAGAATTAAGTTAGTGTTCTCCAGATCTACTTCTCCCTCCATTACGAATTAATCCAGGTTCGTTACATGTAACATAATCACCGATATAATGACATCGCTCTGTTTCTCAATCCCAAATTAAATGTCTTATACTCAAACCTGATTTGTTTTCTTTCGGCTTATTACGATCGCGCGTTTTTTTCAATTCCGATTAATCGTTTTTTGTCGATTAGCTCGATCGTGCTCTGTAGTGTATGCAGAGCTTTTCGTGATCAAGTTTGGATGAATTATTCAATTGTGATTAATTTACCGATCTGAGTTAGAATTTTGAATCGGTTTTGATTCTCTCGTTCGTTGCAGGTGTGTTAAGCCAGAGAAAGAGAGGGAGAAACATGGCGGCAGTAGCAAGTGAGAACCAGTGGCTCAAAGGGAGAGTGAAGGCTGTTACCTCCGGAGACTGCTTGGTGATCACGTCTTTGACCCATAACAGGCCCGGCCCACCTCCCGAAAAGACCATCACTTTATCTTCCCTCTCGGCTCCTAAACTGGTGAGCCTCCTAAAGTCAGCTGTGAATGAAATGTACAAAGCTTTTCTTACTTTACAAAAAGTTTCAAAATCTATAAACTCAATTTTTTTCAGATATAAAATTTTTGGAAAATTAATAAAAAATCAATTTCTTACAGAACTTCTATGTG
The DNA here is from genome assembly GCA_016771965.1 of Brassica carinata. Lineage (NCBI taxonomy): Eukaryota > Viridiplantae > Streptophyta > Magnoliopsida > Brassicales > Brassicaceae > Brassica > Brassica carinata. Next base: position 356,397 of record JAAMPC010001587.1, on the reverse strand, counting down.
TGTTTATGTATTTTTTATTGGGCTAATATTAAAAAAGTTGTTACTAAAAAGTAACATTTTTAAAGCTGGATAATTATGCTATAAAAAAGTAGCAATTAATATATAATTTCAACCAATTATAAAAAAAAATCATACATAATTTAATGTCACACAATATTCTATAAATACAAAAGTTGCATTTTAAAACTTACAATATTATGCAACAAAACTTTTTAACAGAGGGATTATGTGTTTTCTGTTAAAAAAAACGTTAGGTTACATGGGTTTTTCTGTTAGTGTTGGCTTTGGTCTCATTGTTTGGTTTGTTCCTTGGTTTCAGGCTCGCAGGGGAGGTATAGATGAGCCTTTTGCGTGGGAAAGCAGAGAGTTTCTGAGGAAGCTTTGCATTGGGAAAGTACTGCTACGTTCAAACTCTTAATCATATACGTTTAGGAATTGACAGTTATTCCTTATATTAATAGTTTTTGTTGATCAGGAGGTTACTTTCAAAGTGGATTACAAAGTGGAAGCTATCGCTGGAAGAGAATTTGGCTCTGTTTACCTTGGCAACGAAAATCTTGCTAAGCTTGTTGTTCAAAATGGCTGGGCTAAGGTAATAAACCGTTTAATGTATGATGCTTGTCTCAGCTTTCTGATATGGGTGAAGACATGCATGTACTATGGACAGGTCAGAGAGCCAGGTCAGCAGAATAAGGATAAAGTTAGCCCTTACATTGCGGAGCTGTTACAGCTTGAAGAGATGGCTAAGCAGGAAGGGCTTGGTCGTTGGAGCAAGGTTAGCGTCTCCTTTTACTGTTTCTTAGTTTCTTAACTATTGTGAGAACCAAATGAAGTTGAATAATCATATATCTTAACTATTGTGAGCCTCGTGGCTCTCTAACATCAGCTCAGAGACTCGCTGCTTCAGCAGTTTCGTCCGTTGAGGTGTCCTCTGATCCGTTTGCAATGGAGGCCAAGTACTTTACCGAGCTTCGTGTTCTTAATAGAGATGTATGAAGGAATTACAACAAATTAACTCACATGTAGGTTTATATATCTTTCTTAATAATCTTCTTCTTCCTCTGAACTCTCTCATCTCTTCTTCTTCATTCTCTTCAGCTCTTTTGTGTTTCAATAATCTGAGATTGAATCATAGAATTAAGTTAGTGTTCTCCAGATCTACTTCTCCTCCATTACGAATTAATCCAGGTTCGTTACATGTAACATAATCACCGATATAATGACATCGCTCTGTTTCTCAATCCCAAATTAAATGTCTTATACTCAAACCTGATTTGTTTTCTTTCGGCTTATTACGATCGCGCGTTTTTTCAATTCCGATTAATCGTTTTGTCGATTAGCTCGATCGTGCTCTGTAGTGTATGCAGAGCTTTTCGTGATCAAGTTTGGATGAATTATTCAATTGTGATTAATTTACCGATCTGAGTTAGAATTTTGAATCGGTTTTGATTCTCTCGTTCGTTGCAGGTGTGTTAAGCCAGAGAAAGAGAGGGAGAAACATGGCGGCAGTAGCAAGTGAGAACCAGTGGCTCAAAGGGAGAGTGAAGGCTGTTACCTCCGGAGACTGCTTGGTGATCACGTCTTTGACCCATAACAGGCCCGGCCCACCTCCCGAAAAGACCATCACTTTATCTTCCCTCTCGGCTCCTAAACTGGTGAGCCTCCTAAAGTCAGCTGTGAATGAAATGTACAAAGCTTTTCTTACTTTACAAAAAGTTTCAAAATCTATAAACTCAATTTTTTTCAGATATAAAATTTTTGGAAAATTAATAAAAAATCAATTTCTTACAGAACTTCTATGTGTGTTTATGTATTTTTTATTGGGCTAATATTAAAAAAGTTGTTACTAAAAAGTAACATTTTTAAAGCTGGATAATTATGCTATAAAAAAGTAGCAATTAATATATAATTTCAACCAATTATAAAAAAAAATCATACATAATTTAATGTCACACAATATTCTATAAATACAAAAGTTGCATTTTAAAACTTACAATATTATGCAACAAAACTTTTTAACAGAGGGATTATGTGTTTTCTGTTAAAAAAAACGTTAGGTTACATGGGTTTTTCTGTTAGTGTTGGCTTTGGTCTCATTGTTTGGTTTGTTCCTTGGTTTCAGGCTCGCAGGGGAGGTATAGATGAGCCTTTTGCGTGGGAAAGCAGAGAGTTTCTGAGGAAGCTTTGCATTGGGAAAGTACTGCTACGTTCAAACTCTTAATCATATACGTTTAGGAATTGACAGTTATTCCTTATATTAATAGTTTTTGTTGATCAGGAGGTTACTTTCAAAGTGGATTACAAAGTGGAAGCTATCGCTGGAAGAGAATTTGGCTCTGTTTACCTTGGCAACGAAAATCTTGCTAAGCTTGTTGTTCAAAATGGCTGGGCTAAGGTAATAAACCGTTTAATGTATGATGCTTGTCTCAGCTTTCTGATATGGGTGAAGACATGCATGTACTATGGACAGGTCAGAGAGCCAGGTCAGCAGAATAAGGATAAAGTTAGCCCTTACATTGCGGAGCTGTTACAGCTTGAAGAGATGGCTAAGCAGGAAGGGCTTGGTCGTTGGAGCAAGGTTAGCGTCTCCTTTTACTGTTTCTTAGTTTCTTAACTATTGTGAGAACCAAATGAAGTTGAATAATCATATATCTTAACTATTGTGAGAACCAAATGAAGTTGAATAATCATATATCTTAACTATTGTGAGAACCAAATGAAGTTGAATAATCATATATCTTAACTATTGTGAGCCTCGTGGCTCTCTAACATCAGCTCAGAGACTCGCTGCTTCAGCAGTTTCGTCCGTTGAGGTGTCCTCTGATCCGTTTGCAATGGAGGCCAAGTACTTTACCGAGCTTCGTGTTCTTAATAGAGATGTATGAAGGAATTACAACAAATTAACTCACATGTATGTTTATTTGAACTTTTTAGATGATCTAACCCTGAGCTGGATTTTGCAGGTCCACATTGTTCTTGAAGGTGTTGACAAATTCAACAACCTGATTGGGTCAGTTTACTATTCTGTTGGGGAAACAGTTAAAGACTTGGGTTTGGAGCTGGTTGAAAATGTACGTTGTCTAAATTAAACAGTTATCTCTTTATTTTCGACATGATTACTTATTGAATTAAGTAGCCAATGAAAGTTTGATTTTGCCACAACGATGTTGGTTCAACTACATATTCCTAAATAGTTTGGCACGTCGTCACTGAGATATGAGATCACTGCAGGGTCTTGCTAAGTATGTTGAGTGGAGTGCCAACATGATGGAGGAAGAAGCCAAAAAGAAGCTGAAAGCTGCAGAGCTTCAATGCAAGAAAAACCGGGTGAAAATGTGGGCAAACTATGTCCCTCCAGCAAGCAACTCTAAGGCAATTCATGACCAGAACTTCACCGGAAAGGTAGTAACTACTTGCACAAACTTCTTGGAATTATATATTTGCCTTTCACCATTTCACTAGTTCTTAGTTCTAAACAGTATGTACTCTCTTCAGGTAGTGGAAGTTGTGAGTGGGGACTGCTTAGTTGTTGCTGATGATTCTGTCCCATTCGGGAGCCCAATGGCAGAGCGTAGAGTTTGTCTTTCGAGCATTAGGTCTCCTAAAATCGGTAACCCACGCAGAGAGGAGAAACCTGCCCCTTATGCTCGGGAAGCCAAGGAGTTTCTGAGACAAAGGCTTATTGGTAAACAGGTACTTGTTGCTTTGTGCCTTCTTACTTAAACTATCTTGTTGTGCCTAACAGGAGCAAGATCTCTGCCTGACTTCTTTCTTCCCTGTGTAGGTTACTGTGCAAATGGAATACCAAAGGAAGATCACCCCAGCAGATGGTGTCCCTACTTCTGGAGCTAGTGATTCCAGGGTCATGGATTTTGGCTCAGTGTTCCTACCATCCTCTACCAAGATTGATACAGTAGAAGCAACTCCTGGTGTGAACATCGCTGAACTCATTATCGCCCGTGGCTTGGGTACTGTGGTTAGACACCGCGGTTTCGAAGAGAGGTCAAACCATTACGAGGCTCTACTGGCTGCTGAAGCTCGTGCTATTGCTGGGAAGAAAGGAATCCAATCTGCAAAGGATTCTCCAGTCATGCACATCACAGACCTGACTGTAGCCTCGGCCAAGAAAGCTAAAGATTTCCTTCCATCCCTGCACAGAAGTAGGAGAATATCTGCTGTTGTGGAATATGTCCTGAGCGGACATCGGTTCAAGCTCTACATTCCTAAGGAAACATGTAGTATCGCTTTTGCGTTCTCTGGTGTCAGGTGCCCTGGCCGTGGCGAACCTTATTCAGATGAAGCTATTGCTTTGATGAGACGCAAGATCATGCAGAGAGATGTCGAGGTAAATAGACATATTACACCCATGATACATCAAAGTACGAGACTTAGGAGGTCTTTCATAATCACAGATCGAAGTTGAAACTGTGGATAGAACCGGAACGTTCTTGGGATCAATGTGGGAGGCTAGGACCAACGCAGCAACGTTCCTTCTTGAAGCTGGCCTTGCAAAAATGCAGACTGGCTTTGGTGCAGACAGGATTCCCCAAGCTCATCTTCTTGAAATAGCAGAGCGATCTGCTAAATATTATAATTTTTTGGCCAATTTTGTAAACTAAATAAAAAAAGAAACCTGCATTTTAACACAATCAAACTCTAGCGTTAATTCACGACTATATTTAATTTTTCTTTTTAACTTTTCGTATGTTTATTTTTTATAATTCAATAAAATAATTCTAAAACTAAAATTTAAAATATCTAACAAAAATATAATATATAAAAATAAATTAATAATATGTTAACATCTATGTTATGTTTAAGCATAGATACATCTATTTACCGGTCTTATCCAAAGCGCCTAGTTAATGTATATCGATTTTTAAACATTATTTTATGTACAGTAAAAAACTCTATACATTAATAATGATAGAATTATAATATTTTGTCAATTTATAAAATTATTAATTCACAAAAAAATAATGTTTGATTTTAATATTTGAGAATATATTTTTGTAAAATAAGAAAAGAATTGGTTTTATAGTTTATGAATTGATTAAATTTTATAAATTTGTATTTTATATTTTTTACTATATTATTCGGTGTATTCATATAATTTTTCAATTATTTTTAAATGTTATTTTATTAAATATTATGAAAATATTTGAATGTTAAGAAAAAAAATAGATTTCATTATGAATCTAAAAATAATATAATATTTTATTGGTACATATATAATATATATAACTAATAATTATGATTTTAGTGAAACTATATATTTACATAAGATTTTTTTAAAAAAATATTATTTTATTAATTTGTGTCATAATTTATTTAACCTAAATTAAAAGTAACGTTTTTAATTAATTTATTAAATATTAAATTATAAAGCTGTATTTTGTCATTTGTGCAGTCTCTTTCGCAGGTTTCTCCAAATTTCTTCAGGGATAATAATTAAAAATCCTTGCATAATTTTAATTATTTACATTCTTAATTCACGGTGAAGCAGAATGGTCCACAAAAATTCGGACTGCCTCAAATTTAGGCCAGTGAACGAAAAAAAAAGCTAACAAACTTAGAGCATATTTATTGGAGGTCTTTTAGTTTGGGTCTCTTAATGTAATATAAGATACGATCTCTTAGGTTTTAATTAAAAAATCTAAGAGACATCTCTTAAATAAGAGATTTAAGACCTCTCTTAACTTTTTAATTAAAAATTAAGAAATCGTATTTTATATTATGCTAAGAGACTAGGGATGTTAAAATGGTAAAACCCACCCCGTTTAAACCCACCCCGTTTAAAACCCATCCTATTTAGAACCCATACCCCTTTAAATCCATTTGAAAATAGACCTATTAGGGATACCCATTTAGAACCCGCAAAATTTATATGTACCCATTTAAATTCAATTAGGCCCATTTAAACTATTACTTTTATGATTTAATTTTGAATTGTTTTAACTTTATGATCTATTAACAAATAATTAAATCAAACCACAAAATCAAGTTTTTTCGCCCAAAACCAAGTTTTCCCGCCAAAAACGAAAAATCGAGTTTTCCCGCCAAAACCGCAAAACCGAGTTTTCCCGCCAAAAAACGAAAAACCGAGTTTTCCCGCCAAAACCGCAAAATCGAGATTTCCCGCCAAAACCGCAAAACCGAGTTTTCCCGCCAAAACCCTAAAATCGAATTTTCCCGCCAAAACCCTAAAATCGAATTTTCCGCCAAAACCGCGAAAACCGAAGTTTTCCGCTAAAACCGCGAAAATCGAAGTTTTCCGCTAAAACCGCGAAAATCGAGTTTTCCGCCAAAACCGCAAAATCGAGATTTCCGCCAAAACCGCAAAATCGAAGTTTTCCGCCAAAATCGCGAAAACCGAAGTTTTCCGCCAAAATCGCGACAACCGAAGTTTTCCGCCAAAACCCTAAAATTGAGTTTTCCGCCAAAATGTAAATCGAGTTTTCCATAAAACCGCAAAATCGAAGTTTTCCGCTAAAACCGCGAAAACCGAAGTTTTCCGCCAAAACCCTAAAATCGAATTTTCCGCCAAAACCGCAAAACCGAAGTTTTCCGCCAAAACGAAAACCGAAGTTTTCCGTCAAAACCATAAAATCGAAGTTTTCCGCCAAAACCGCGAAAACCGAAGTTTTCCGCCAAAACCGTAATATCGTATTTCGAAAAAATGAAAATATTTTTAGATATAAATGGGCTAAATGGCACTCCATTTATTTTAGAGAAAACCCATTTAATTAATGGGTCTTAAGTGGGTTACCCATTTAAAACCCGATAAGCTAAATGGGTTAAATGGTCATTTATTTATTTTTAAAACCCATATGGGCCTGCAGGTTTTTGACCCATATTAACATCCCTATAAGAGACCTAACCTATGAGACCTCCAATAAACATGTTCTTAGAGAGACTAACGAAGAAGCCCAACGACAATAGTTAGAAATTACAACTAAACTAATTGTGGTAAGATAGAATCGTGCTGTGGTGAATTATTGCCACTATATGAACATCAATAAGAACTACTTTGAGTTCAGAATAGTCTACAATGTCAAACGTTTCCCCTCCAATCAGTGGAAACTAAACGATAAGAGTTGATACAAACGAACACACCACGGTTCTATCTTTTGATAGGCTACAGCAGAAAACACAAATAAAATCAAAAACAACCACCAAAAAAAATATTTTCTTTCTTTCACCACCTTTGCTTCTCATTCTAAAACACTTTTATCTAATTCTCACGTCTAGGTTTCCTTTTGCGCGGAGCCGCGGGTCCTTCCTTCTTCTCTGTCTCATCTTCACTATTTGAACTCTCTCCTGCTTCTGGTTTCTTCTTCTTCTCCACAGTTGCTGCCGGCGCCGGCGCCGCCTGTAACAAACCATTTTTAATTACTTTAGCTTTTTAACTCGCTTCCATTTAAGATGCCATGAAAACTACAGAGGCAATATTCTACCTTTTTGCCACCGAAGATAAGCTTGATGAAAAGCGAGAAGAACACTATAACAATGGAGACTAGGACACCAATGGTTAAGTTTGGTTGCTCCTCAGCTTTCTCAATCAGTTCCTACAACACGAGACCATTTTTAACATCCCTTTAGGTCTGAGTCATCATCATCATAACATGCTGCATGGTTAAAATGAGGGTGGAGAGACTTACAGTGATCTTAGACTTGTATGCACTTAGGAAAGAAAGGTCTGCAACCTTGTTCAACAGGTCGAACACAACCTTCTGCAAACATCATCCACATATGTAAGTATTTATACAAGAAACCATATGTATATTATTAATAAAACTTTGATTCTGTTGGAAAATCAATTATTACCTGGTAGCTCTTGAGACCATCTGCGGAGCTAGCAGCTTCCTCTTCCGCCTTTTGTTTCTCTTTCTCAACATCGAACTTGGGCTTCCAAGTGGTCTGTCTGTAACTCTCAGCGACCTTCTCGTCTTTCGCTATCAAAATGTTGTCAAACAAGATACCGTCTTGCATTGTCCAGATCTCTATACCGATGGCCGCAATGGGCTCGTAATCAGGTCTGTCTAGCTCGAAGTAGTCAGGGTTAGGGATGTCTCTGGGCTTCCAGATTCCCTTGTAAGCAGGGTTATCAATCATAGGCGCACTCCATTTGCCCTTGTAAGCAGGGTTCCTCTTCATCGGTCTCTTCCATTCACCGCATCCTGGTGCTGCTTCACACTTGGGGTTGTCAATCTTTGGAGCCTCCCACATGCCATCTTCCTCATCATCCCAGTCTTCAGGTTTGGTCGCCTCTGGGTCGTCGACCTCTTCGGGTTCATCATCTAACCATCCTTCGGGTTTCTCAGCTTCCTCGTCTTCGATCTCCATGGGTGCATCCTCGTCCCAGTCGTCAGGCTTCACGGCGTTAGGGTCAGGGATCTTGGCTCTCTCGTCCCAGTCTTCTGGTTTCTTGTCTTCAGGGTCAGGGATGGTTTTGTCAGGGATCAAAGCAGGCTCGAAGTCTTCTCCAGAGAGTAAGTTGGCCTTCTTCTTCTCCTCTCCATCAACCAAAATTCTAACCTCGTTGTCTGGCTTCAAGATGGCGGTGTAGACATGGGAAAGCTTGTCATAGGGAACAGAGGGAGGGAACTTGAGATGGTGCTCAACGTACTCGCCGCTCTTGGGGTTCTTGTGCTTCAAGATGAAATGAACTTTGTTTGTAGCTCCACACTTGTCAGGCCCAAACATGATAGAGTAAGGAGATTCACTATCGAACCCTTCAGGCGTCCATCCGGCTTCTTGAGGACGGAGGTATTTCAAGTAAGCACCACCACACTCAAGCCCTTCCTGGAAACGAACCTCGTACTGAAGAACAACGGTTCCTTCCTTGAGGTTTAGTGGCTCGTCAAGAACTTTCACTATACCATACTTACGAGCCTTCTCGCTTACGAGAAGTCCGTAATCATCATGTCCCTCACTCTTCTCATGCTTCCACACACCTGAAAACAGATAAAAGTGGTCTTAACAAAGAAGCTTCTATACATAAGTTGGACAATCATCAGCAACAAACACCTCAGGTTCAACAACAAGAGCAAGATTCAAGCGTTAAACACACACAAACATGCATGCTCTAATGCCTTCAAATATGTGTATAAAGAGCAAAACTATTGCATTATAAGAACAACCATTCAACATCATAACGTGAGATGATGAATTATACTACTTCTAAGTCAGATTTCAACGTTCTCGATTTGATTCATCTACATGCTGAGTGCAACACATTACAACTCAGTAGATTCAAACTTCACATCAACACACTCTAATTTGATTCCACTATATGTACGGATCATTCGAAATTCCTAATCAATACGCAGATCGGAACAACACAGTGAGAGTGTACAGATATGCAACAATACCTTCGTAATCGCCATTCTTCGAAACGATCCAGCGACCATCAAACGCCTCATCGAACGATTCATACAACACCTGAACAAGAGAAAAACGAAACTCAGATCTAAAATCTTCAGATCTACACCAAACATTGTTACCGAGAAAATTGAGATTACCGTTTGATCGTCACAGTAGCAAAGCTTCTGGAGCGAGACGAAAGCTAAGATAAGCAAAACGGCGGATAATAGCTGCCGGTCTCTCATCATCGGGAATCTTGACGGTGGTTCACCGGCGAGTAGATCGGAGAAAAGAGTAGAGAGGATGTAATTTTTCCGGAGAGTTTCGGTTTCTATGGATAATTTATATATTCAATCCCGTAGACTCGGTTGAGTGTGTCAATATGTTGTTTCAACCAATGAAATGGTTCGCCACGCGATGATGACCAATTAAATGGTGCCACGTCAATTTAAATGAGCTCACTTACGTGCGTAGTTACACGTGCACATTACGGCTAGTTTATTAAGATAGTTATTGGGCTGGGCCTACTAAAGAACTTAAGAATCACTTTAGAGTCTCTAACGGAATTAGAGTTCTGATTCTTTATGTATAGGCAGTTCAAAATTTTCTAATTGGCTATTGACAGTTAAATTGGGCTTTTGTTTAGTAATTTCATTTAGTTTTTGCTTACTTATTATTTTTTTTTTTTTTTGAAACTAAACTTACTTATTATTTATTACAAAACTTTTAAAATTATTTAATCGACAATTCTACATTTCTACTACCACAATTATGTACGCTTTTTAAGAATTTACGTGTATATTATCACTTATTCGTCAATTCAATATAAGAGCATTATTCCCCCACAACAAGATAGCTAGAGTTATTTTCTTCCCAGTCACTTGCCTGGTCGTTACGTTGCTCTTACCAATCTCGCCATGCATAAAACTTGTACGTCACATAATTCACGAGAATTGAGCTTGCCCACTTCATTGTTTCGCCATGCATAAAACGTAACGTGCATCATTCTCTCAACACGCATTTATTTTAATACTAAACGTCATTTACTCTTGCTACTATTAGTTTTCGTGAGGCTAAACACTTTCGAATAGAAAATGGGTGTATTCCCTGGGTTTGGTAGCTGGATCAATCAGAACAGTAAACAGCCTCTTAAGGTCAGCTTCATATCCATCAATCATAAGACCCGAAGAATGTCAAATAAATATATATATATATATATATATATAACACATTTTATTCTGTTTGTTGTATGTAGGCCGAGTCCAAGAGATCTGAAAATGTCGACACAGAGAAGGACCAATTTAAATTACCTGATAAGTACTATTATGATTTAAATGAGGAGCTGAAGCAAGAAGATCTTTGGCATGAGGCAGAGAAGAAGCATCCATGGCATAATGCATCTCCTAAGATCAAGGTATAAGAGAAATATCACCCCAAACAAAATACAATACCCATATCGTCTTCTTCTTTTTTTGAATTGGTAGAATCAAGAACAAAGATCCTTAAAAAAAATTCATATGTTTTTGATGTTCGAAGGTGACACATGAAAATGGTTTTTACCATATGAACATAGAATTGACCGTAGGGCTGACTCCTGATTCGCTCTACAACTTTTTGATTGATCCAGAAAGTGGTGCATTTCAAGATTTGCGCAGACAGCGCAATCTTACGGTTTCTTTTCTAATCATTAAATGATTTTAATGTGGCATATATTACATACAGCAATAATACTTGAGACTATGATTTTTTTTTTATATGAAGGAAATCAAATCAAGAAAGGTTTTGTTTGAGAAAGGTCCGAGGCAAATGACGAGGGTGGAGAAATCTGTGGCTTGTAATGTATTTGGGGTGTATATACCTATCTCGTTGAATCTAATCCTCGATGAAAACAGAAAAGATCTTATGGTAAGAAGAGCTTCTCTCACAAGAAACAACCACTTTTGTTTTTGTATTGGTGGAAAGCTAACTCAGGTAATTTCTCTTTTGCTTGTTGTGGACAGACACAATATAAGAAAGAGAAAGTAAGATTTATGAAAGAATTCAAGGGTAACTATAAAGTGGAGCCTATATTTGTAGATAAAGAACGTTTGTGCAAAAAGAGGATACCAATGACTCGTGAAGAGTATAAAAAATGTAGTGGTGGCCAAGGAAAGCTTGCATCAAAACTGACAATAGACCAATACTATCAGCCATATCCTCCTTTCAATCTACCGCCGCTTTCTTGGTTCATCCGTGGGATGACCATCAAAACCTACAAATCTCTGCTTGCACAGGTTCAGGACTTGTCTATTAGAATGCGATCGGCTGTACCAGTGCCAGAATAGACAGCAATTAACAAACAGGAAAAACACTAGAGCCTCGGTGAACAATCACAAATACATGTTTTAAAAATTAATAAAATTCTCAAAAGTTAAGAAAATATAATCAAACAAACAAAAAGTAATCAAAATAAACAAAATATGTAAATCTGTTTATTAAGAAAATATATAATAATAAAATTCAAATTCAGTTTGAAAAATCTATCTATAATATTATGTGAGAACTATATTTTTTTATTTGTCATGCTTACCGTAATTTTAGATTTAGTCATATTTTATGATCAATTACTAATCTTAATAAATAATTTTAGTGATTTAGCTGATAATTTATCATCATCTTGAGAATGGAAAGAAGAAGAGATCTCCTACAACTTTTTATGAACATAACATTTTTGCTTTGATGGTACAAAATCTCAATCAAATTAAAATAATTTTATAAAACTTCATGATATAAAAGTATTAGTAAATCTCTGATCAAACTATTGGACTAGAATGGATTCCACAATCGTATTTTGTTTATATGAAAGGAAGAAGATTCTATGGAAGGGAAAAAAAATTATATGGAAGGAAGAAGAGATCCTATAACTTTTTATGAAGCAACATAACATTTTCGCTTTAATGGTACAAATTGGTCGATGGACAAAAAAAAATTTGCTTTAACCCTCAACGAAAAAGTTGAAATTGCATTAACCTCAAAGCTATTGAGAAGCTGCGAAGTGAGATCGCAACTGCAAGGAGCAGAAGAACCAACCATACAACTATGTTTCCTAATATATATGGAGCTTTCCTTTATTCATATTAGTTGTTTCTTGATGCTGAATCACCTTGAAAAGTCAAGCGACTAGATCGACTTCATCACGTTGAGGGTAAACAACATCGAGTCTCATCATACTCTTGTACTGGTCAGGCACCTGTGCACCACCTTGCACACACAACTCCACAACCGCGGGAGCTTTACCATAAAACCTCTGCAAGCTATTGTCAAGAGCAGAAGCATCAGGATCACGAACATGCCACACATAGTTTGGACCGACCACATCGTCAATAGTCGCTTCTTGCCACGCGTGCATTCCGTCTCGCATCTGATGCTTTGTCGCTTTACACATCTTCACTTTGTGTCCCTTTGGACCTACTTGAATCTCTGGACAGTAACCACAAGTCCACACTTTGAATCTCTCCATCAGTTCCTTGACCCCTGTGACCATTTCAAACCATGATTCCATCGTCTCGATGCTTAGTTCCTTCAAGCTTTTATTCTCTGCGCTGTAATGATCATCTTCTTGGAAAGGTGTAGCCGTAGTAATACTGGTAACTGCGGTTTCCGAGTTCCTGTTGTTGACTTCCTCGAAATCTACAATCCTTCCTTCGATGCTGTAAACAGGTTTGGATCTTCGCTTAGATGGGAACTTCTCGAGGTCTACACCTGCCTGTATGCATAACTCAAGAACCGCAGAGATCTTAGGGACAGTGAACCTCTCGTCGTGGAGAACTCTCGGTTTGAGAGCACGGTCGTAGAGGTGAAAACATTTTGGGAACAAGACGACGTCGCTGGCTCTTCCTCTTTTCCATACATGAGTCGCACTTCTTGAACCGCTTCCGGGGCCTGCGCAAGTCCTGATTCCATGACCTTCCTTGCCAATGTGAACCTCAGAGCAGAATCTGAGAACAAAGAACACAATTATAATACATTTTGTAACCAAACTAGTCATTGTTTTTCATCGTTTTTGTGCAGTTTCCCCTATAATACATTTCAAATTGTAAACGCAATTTAACAATAGAAAGAAAAAACACATTACCAATAACATAAAACGTGCAAAATGCAACAAACTTCTTCCCACAAACCTCAATAATATTCAGCATGCCTCTCTCACAACTCTCATCTCAAAGAGACTTTGCTGCCTATTCTCCTACACACTATAATCTCAGTACCTATAAGCTAACTCAGTAGTTTCAGCTCAAGAACAACAAATAACGATATCAAACTGTATCTAACTCCAAATGATTAAAGTGCTCTTCAAGAATCGAATCGAGAAATCATCCATATGACTCCAGATAATATAGCCTAAAACTTATTGCAATCTCTCGGAGATGATACAGATTCGTGAAGAACAGTGAGAACGGGGGAGATAGTTAAGTAAACCTGCAGCGATGAACAGAGACATGATGATGAACGATCCTAGAGAGCCCGGAGAGTAACGAGGCGCGGCATCGGTGAACTCTGTGAGCCACGTGGACGAGTTCCGGCACGAGTAAACCGTTATCCGGAGGATCTTCAAGTACTCGACAGGGCTGCGATTTTCTGAGCTCTTTCTCCTCCTTGGCGCGACGAATCAGCTCCTTCATCGGTGTGGGGTAAGGCTTCCTCTCGGATTTGTCCTTCCGAGGCTTGGGTACATCGGCGTAGAGAGGATCGTCGTCGTCGTCATCAGTGGCTTTTGAGTAGGGGAAGTCGAGATTGGTTAGGGGTTTAATGGAAGAAGATGAGAAACGCGATTTGCTGATTGCGAAGAGTGAGATATCCACAATCCGCTTTCTTCTCTGCATTTTTCTCCGATGGTTTTGTGTAAATGGATGAAATGCACACACTGTGTTCGTCAGAATTACCCAGTGAATGTTGAGTAGCCAGGCATTCGGTTTGATTTCGGTTCGATTTCTAAAATCTGGTTTAGTTTTAATTACCGGTTCGATTCGGACTGCATTAAACCACTTCTCGTCTTCTCTTCGTGCACTTGCTTGAGATTTGACCGAAAAACTGTAATTCGCAATCCTCCGATACTCGTCGCTGGCATCTCCATCGGAATATTCCGTATCCACCGCCGTGGCGTGGAATCATCTAACCGATTCAAAAGGTAATGGAAGCTGAATCTGTCTTGCATTCTTACGAGACCAAATTATATTGAACTTATTACTGTATGTATTCAGTAGGCCCATCTTTGTTATGTATTCAGTAGGCCCATCTTTTGTTCGGTTTTCGAGCCCAAACAATTACGGGCACGTAAAAATATCTATCCGATGGTTTAGAATTTTATATTTTTGGTAAGGTTCATTTTGCATTTCCAGGATGTTTCATTTGCTTGCCTCCTTCCACGTGATTTACGATTTTTTAGAAAAGGAGCTAAAATATTATTCTAAACGAAGTGATATGTTATTATTTATCGAGAGACATCGAATTGAAATAATATTGTGTAGGTCTCAAGAAATTCATATGGAGAGGTTATGATGAAGATACCCACTAGAGTGTGAAGTTTCAAATGGTGCATGAATGTTGACCCAAATACATAGTGCGTGAAATGCATGGTTTGACCAAGTTTCTTTCTTGTTTTGCTTTTACATGAGCCAGATACAAAGTTGAAAAAGTCGACGAGTATGGGTAAACATAAACAAATATAACAGAAATCATTTGTTTGAAATTATTAAACGTGTGTTCTAGTTGATTCCAAAACATGTGGGTTTATATTTATGAAAGCATATAATTTATAAAGAATATATATATATATATACATACATTCAAAATATAGTCATCTCAAAAAAAAAATCAAAATAGAGTCTAGTTATTTCAAGTTTAACAAAATCTAAAATTATAATCCAGGATTAGTATCCTTCGATGCACAGAGGTTTAGGATTTAGTGACACCTTAAACAACGTCGTTGATCATTTAAAATGGTAAATAAAATGTATTAATCATGGATAAAATGATACGCTGTCGATGAAACTTGCGCTCTAAATCTTTAAATATGATAACGTCGAGAAGTAATCATAGTCTAGTTTGGAGTATAATTGTATTTTAATTGCAACTCGAGCTCAAATTTGTGGCGACTATTTAATAACATAAGCCGACAACATTGAAGCACTGTCGGTGGGGAAGAGTCCGTATTTAAAATATGATTGTTACAGATAATTAAGAAAATTATTGTCGTATTTTTTTTATAATTTGCCCCAATCAAATACATATGATTGGTATATATAACCAAAATGCTGATGGATGACAACAGTTAATCTGACCCAATCAAATACATATGATTGGTATATTTAACCAAAATGCTGATGGATGACAACAGTTACAGATAAAAACGTTATCTCTAATTGACTTGTTAGTGGAAGTTATCTTCCTATGGTGGAGCCACCTGGTTAATTTAACAGTGAAGATAATCTATATTTTAGTTATCCTATGGTTTTAAGTCAATTTTACGTACATGGTCGGCTAAAGTTATGAATTTTGTATGTCTTTATGTGGAAATTTCTGAGTCTTTCGAAAAAACTATATAATGGATTAATTGTATTGGTATTATGTTTGAATCGAATAATTCCATGTTTTATCCACTTACGAAAAAAAAAATCCAGGTTTTATCTGATAGAAGTATACGGTAATCTATAAGTATTAAATAATTTAACAAAAATATATAACAGTATTATTTTACATTGACTACAATCAAAAGATAACACTATACTTTCTTTCTTTAACATTCTAGAAAACTAGTTTACAAAAACAATTAAACTATTGCAATTCGTTGCAAACGATAATACATGTGATTAAAGATGCAGGTAGGTAGGGTGCTTTATGTGGCTGGACCGTTTTAAAGTTAGTGTTGCGTTTTTTCTTCCAGCTTTAAGATATGATCTCACTTTTTTCGAAAAAGATAGAAGATAATAGTTTTTTTTTTCATTTTGCTAATCAAAAAGTAAAAGCCGGAGTTTTTCAGTTTTACATTATTTTAAAAATAATTCCTGATTAAAATTTAGTTAAATCTTTTTAAGAAGTTAAATCATAACACTTAATTAAGAGGTGAATGACAATGATTTTACATGTCTTCCAATCAAAAATATAATACGTTCCAGTTTTCAGGACTGTTTATGAAAAAGTAATAGAAATAGTTTAATAAATTAATTAAGCAACGCATATTAATATTTTAGAATAAACAGAGAAAGTTAGGGCTGGTCTGTAGGTTAGGGTTCAAAGAGGGGAGAGATTAGGAGAAAGAAGGAGTGACCCATTATTAAATTAGTGCTCCTTAATCTGGCGACACGTTTAGGTCCCATGTGTAATCACTTCACATCATCTTAAACTAGGTACAACGAAACATAGTCCACCATTAATTAAATGATCTTGTATTACAATATTATATGCTCTCCTCCCCTTTTTTTTTTTTTTTTTTGATCAAACAACAGTTTTATAAATCATTAGTCTCCATAGCTGGAGAGATTGTTTACATCAAGCAATAACAAAGCCAAACCGGCTAAAACATCTGCTGCTACCATAGTAAAGCAGAGCAATGAGATACAACACCATAAGATAGGAGCAAACATAACACATAAACAACACCTAATGTCGCTGAGCAGTCCTCGAAACTCAACGCCAATCGTGTTAAGAAGTGAAATGAGGCTTTGGGAATTAGAGAGCACAAGTACTGGTCTAACGCCCGAGATTGAATCCGCAACAGAAGCAGACTTAACAATCAGAAGTTCGGCATCACAAACAGAGGCGACAACGCACCAAATGGATGAGCCTTTTAACAGAACAAACATGGAAGCATACATAATCTTGGGCACACTGCTCCCTGCAACACAACCACTCAAACCGAATGGAACATGTGGGAGACAATCATACTTCACAAAGGATAAACAATCCAGAACCACTGAAAAGATAGAAACAAATGTTTCCTTACGATTCTGCCACAAGCGATGAGGAAACAACTTTAAACTATCATTTACTGGAGTAAGACCAGAACATAGACTGCATACTGCAGAGAGTCGCACAGATGCGAGCGTGTCATAACCAGGCACAAGACAACACTCAAAAGAGATCATCGAAGCAAGCAAGATACAGACAGAAAGTTTCAAATCTATAACCTGCAGAGATGTATCCAGTAGAAAGCTTAATGGTTCCAGTGATGTCAGTGAACGAGATCTGGTGGTGGCGGATATGATGAACGTGGAAGAGGGGTGAGCTTCAGTATTTTTAACACAGTGTGCTATGGCAGCATAAGATGGTGTTGAACAGCAGAGTGAGACAGCAACATGAAGCATTAATGGCAGAGAACGGTGTGAAACGGAGTGAAATTGTGTGATACTAGGGTAAGAGGTTATGAAGAAAGATCTGTATACTGCAGTGAGGAATCGTATAAACACGACAATATGCTCTCCTCCCCTTTACTATGCAATTCAACAACTACTCAGTTTGTTTAAAGACTAATCATGTGCAAAGGACTAAAGGTTAACCGAGACATCTTGTCATGGGTTGGTAATGACTGACTAACAGTGTTAGCGAGATTCCCTTTTTTGCCAGCAAAAAGATTCAATTAAATATTTTTTGTTGCAATGGGGCTCTACAGTGGAAAGTGACATGATATTTTTTTTATAAAACTTTGATATTAGTCTACCGCATAGGGGAAAAACTCAAATTAGGCCGTATAATTTCGATAACTGAGGAATACACTCTGACATAATTATGGATACAGAACTTAACTAGAAAGACAACAACAAAAATGTAGCACATTTTTCTCGTTTACCATCAACCCTATTTCTCCAACTTGCAGCATGGACCGATCATCAAGGACACAGGAACAAAAATTAAATAAATAATAGATCGCTATATAGGTTGCCAAAAAAAAAAGGCTATATAGATTTACTTTAGTCATCAGTGTTAGAAATTGGCTATAAAGGAAACATTCACGTGTATGTGTGAGCATATACTACTATTACACACATCTCGATAGTTGCTAAATCCGGTAATATCAGCTGCAAAGAATTTTAATATTTGTATTTTTTACTCCGAATTGACGTGTTATTCACTCATTTATAACCAGCTTAGACAATGTACCATTAAGATTGATTAAAAAAAGACAATGTACCATTTTCTTTTGCCAACCTCTTTCTTTTTAAACCTATAGATACTTTACATACTAATTCTTAAACGAAAATGCCTACAGATCAATTTTATTTTCGGATATTCGAATAAATTATAAATATTGGATCTATATCTGCATATGACAATATAACAAAATGTGGTAGAATGCCTTCAAATACAAATTGTTTAGCAATCCAAAAGTTTACGTGCCACTAAACCAGTATCATGTAATTCTTTTTTGCCGACTTCTATATTTAATATTGCACTAGTAGCTTCAATCATAATGTATCTATCCGAGTAATGGTCCAACATTTTTTATAAAATTCATATTTTTTTCGAGGAAAAAAAGATACTTTTTTTTTTGCTTAAAGGAAAAAAGATACTTGAAGTTATAATATGTTGATCTTTATTTTCACTGGACGAGGTGTATCAGCTTCTTTCTACTCTTGTTTAATGTATCAAAATGATGACATATATTTTTTTTTGTGCTAAACTCTGGGTGACATGCTTTAGAGAGTCCATACTTTTTTTTAAGAGTCCATACTTAATTAGGGTAATAAATCGTATTTTACATAAATTATTTAAAGAAGAGAATTAACTGACAAGGATTCCTACTACGTCTGCGTTCAGACAACACATCTAGCAAGTGCAATATCAACACGTGAAATTTGTCCTCCCAATTTCTCGTCCGTGTCTGTTTATCATATCGTTTCCTAGACGACATATCCCCTAGTTATTACTTAAGAATTAATTTGTATATGTGTCATCAGTATATGCATTCTAAACAAAAAACGATTACATGACTTAAGAAAAATATGACACGACATCCATCTAATTGTGACATAAAATTTCTAATATTCAAATTATGTTTTTTGGTAAGATTTCTTTACTATGTACAATGAAGGTGTTGAATAAAAGATACAACAGTTAAATCACTACAATGAGTATGTTGAAAAATAGAATTTGATGATACGAATTAAACTATGTTGAAAAGATTCAACTAGTTGAATAAGAAGAAATTGGGGACTAATAATGACACATGTCACTTTTCTAAGGTTTTTTGACATTTTCATATTCTCTTTGTTATTTAAAATAGTAATATTATTATAAATTAAATATATTTTTTTATTTTTAGTACAAAATTTTATCATTTTAAATTCTCTATCAATAGAGACTAAGTTTATTTAATGTGGATATTTAAATAAATTATCATTAAATTGTAAAATAGGATGTTTAATTTTATTAAACAGAACCATTATAGTAGGTAAAAGTTGAATATGTATTGAATGATGAAATGAAAGAAAGATAAGATGATATAGAATGTAAAAAGATAAAATGGAGGATGTTGAATCTTGAAACTATTGTACATTATATAATAATAACTAATAAATTTTATATAAAAAATATTTTTTCTCTATAAATATTTAATTTGGTAAGATTTTAGAAATATGTTAATATTTAATAGTTTTTTATATCTATTAAAATAATATATTTATATATAAAAATAATAATTACAAATATAAATATTGCGTTTGCGAATAAACCAATCAAGCCCTTAGCTCGAATGAATTCTATTAGTCGTGATTTTGTATCTAACAAACTTTAGATGATCTTCTAACGCAACAACCAAACATCAACCTTTAATTATTGTTTCGAATTAGGAATCGGATATATATATAATTGCAGTTCATATAATATTCATCGTCGGATCCTTTTTATTTTGGTATTATCTAACTTTTAACCTAATTAAGAAAAAACACAATAACTAGACGTCTCTGTTTTTCCATTTGAAGGAAAACAGGGTAAATTAAATACGAGAGATCCATTGACACGAAAATTCCTCAAAGCGCACGATAGCCAGAGTAGCGTGAAAAATGATACCGAAATTAGGTATGGGCACGGATCGGATATTCGAGTTTTTGAAGGTATTTGTGATTTGCTTCGTATGTCACGGATATCTAATTTTTTGATTTGCTTTGCTTCGGTAAAATACGGATATTCGGAAAAACGGATATTCGGAAAATAAATAAATATTTGCGGATATTTACGAATACTTACGGATATCTCATTTGTTTGGATTAATACAAATAATCTTAAAAATTTGATACAAATTTATTTTGTAAAATATTTTGTTACATGATATAAAAGATAAAAATTAAAAGAAGTAGCAAATCTACATATTTTGTAAATTTTTTAAACTTAGTTAACAATTATAATAACACAAAACTTAAGAAGAAAATTATAATTGTCATAAATTTTTTCTCTTACTTTTATGTAATACTTTTATATAAGTAATAATGAGAACAGAATTTGTCAAATTATATGTTAGAATAATAATTATAAAATTTTATACATTTAAAACTTTAAATATAATCAAGATATACATGTACTTATATATTGTCGGATCGGATCGGATATCCGCTTCCCAAAAGTTTAGTATTTGTGATTTGCTTCGATTTTAACGAATATTGAGTTTTAGTATTTGCTTTGCTTCGAAAATTTAAGAATATTCAGAATTTTCGGATCGAATCTAAACGAATAACGAATCCAATTAAATTTGACGAATAAAATGCCCAGCCCTAACCGAAATATATAAAGAATGCTAAAATGCGCAAATTCTTATTACGCCACGTAGCTATTAACTTCTCTCTACGTCCACCCAGACCTGCCTGTTCACAGCACGACAAAGCCACTTCCCAATAAAAACACAACACTTTTCCTGTTGACGCTCTCTTTCACAAACACCGTTATCTTTTTGCACCAATAAAAAATTAACGTGTGCTCAGGAAGTGTTGACGCCGTTAGTCCATCTAACAAACTAAAGCAGCCTTTATTTCGTGCTAATCTTAATATTACTACCGTCTAGGCATAAATTTCACTTCTAATTTTCTCTCCTCAAGTTTTAACCGATGGTTTAATAGTTTTCTTTTGGGGGGTCAAAAGAGATGGTTAATTTTCAACTACGTGTTCTAAAAGTTACTGCTTATGGTAATGATTCCAATACAGTTAACTTACTACAGTAAGTAAATAAGTATTTTCTTCGATTTATTTTACAAATTCATTAAATGACTATATTTATATTTAGATGTGATGTTCGCAATAAACTTGAAACAAATGAATATTGATATTTGGATTTTTTTTTAATAGAAGAAAGTTGGCATTGTAATTTTTAAAATTTTAAAATTTTGTAAGTGTCCACATTTTTCTTTCGCTATGATCTAACTCAATTTAATAGCAACTTTTATCTCGTTGAACCGGTTTAAATTGGAAAAATATAAGTGTACTATCTATCGCTTTGTGAGGTCGCGGACCCTGGTCCCCCGGAAATGGTTACAACTGGGAATAGCCGGTGTGAAAGGGAGAATGGTAACCGGTGAATGCCGGTTTTGACTGCTCTGGTTGACTACTCTGGTTAAGCCTTTGGTCGCCTCAGACCCAGAAAAGAAAGATAAGAAATCACAAAGAAAAAAAAAAGAAGAGAGAGAGAGAAAGTTAGAGAGAAGAAGAAGAAGAGTAAAAAAAGGTAGCTTGTCGCCGGTGTTCAAGCGTCTGTAAACTCCGATTAGAGCCATAAGCGAGTAGAGGAAGACGACGACGAGTGAAGGAGAGCACACGGAGCTGCTGTATCACCAAATCGAGGTGAAATTGGTTTGATTCTAGGGTTTATCTCTCTGCTAGCTTTACTAGGTAATGTAAAGAAGCTTAACGAGTGGTGATTGTGTTTTGTAACAGAGATAGAGACGAAGGATAAGAATCGAGACGAGCTTTGAGTTTTTTTGAAGGATTCTGAGATTTTCTTGTTGATTTCGTCTGCTTAGAGCCTTCTCCGTCACCAGATGAAACAGATCTGAGGTTTTTGAGGTATGACGAGCTCCGAGGTCTCGATGAGAGGAAATCGTGGAGGAGAACACATTAACAGTGACTCAACGGAGACTAGAAACGTCTCAGTCGCCGGAGAAGGGCAGAAAGGTCATTCTAACCGTGTTGGTAAGTCTCCGTTTCTGACTTTTCTTAGCTTTGTTTTGGTTGGTTGGTTGGTTTATACATACCGAGTTGATCTAACTTGTAGTGTCTGTCTACCTCTTCTTTCTTAGTGGACCCTGATGCTGCTCTCTACAGAGAGCTGTGGCACGCTTGTGCTGGTCCGCTCGCGACGGTCCCTCGACAAGATGACCGAGTCTTCTACTTCCCTCAGGGACACATCGAGCAGGTGAGATTTCAGATTTCGTCTCTTTTTCGAATTTCCTTTGACATTTTTTTTTTTTTCTGGTAATAACTTTGTCTGTTTTCTTGATGATTAGGTGGAGGCGTCGACAAACCAGGCAGCAGAACGGCAGATGCCTCTCTATGATCTTCCTTCTAAGCTCCTTTGTCGTGTTATTAATGTTGATTTAAAGGTTGGCTTCTCTCACTTTCTATTCGTGAAAGTTTTTTTGGTTTTTTGAGTCTTGAATTGTCAGCTAATGATAGATTTGTCTATGTTTTTTACAGGCAGAGGTAGACAGCGACGAAGTTTATGCCCAGATCACTCTTCTTCCCGAGGCTATTGTAAGTTGGGTCTCTTCTAATTCGTTGGTTTGAGCTGAGTATAGGATAATGATCTTCAAGAAGCTGATTTTTTTTCTTTCTGTCTTACAGCAAGACGAGAATGCTATTGAGAAAGAGTCGCCTCCTCCTCCACCTCCGAGGTTTCAGGTGCATTCGTTCTGCAAAACCTTGACTGCTTCGGACACTAGTACACATGGTGGGTTTTCTGTACTTAGGCGGCATGCGGATGAATGTCTCCCACCCCTGGTTGGTGTTTCTGTTGCTTCTTATATCCATTGAAACATATCTTACTTTATTTTGGTCTTTTAACTCACCCTTTTGTTTTTTCTATCAGGATATGTCACGTCAACCTCCTACTCAAGAGTTGGTTGCAAAGGATTTGCATGCAAATGAGTGGCGTTTTAGACATATTTTCCGAGGTATAGGAATCTGTTTGAAATGTAATATGAGTGTCTTGTTTAATTTCTCTTCCCTACATCTTTCGTGTCATTAACGTTCTGTGGTGGTCGATGTTTGTGATTTTGTTGTTACCAGGTCAACCACGAAGGCATTTGCTTCAGAGTGGATGGAGCGTGTTTGTTAGCTCCAAGAGGCTGGTTGCAGGCGATGCATTTATCTTTCTAAGGTTTGTTGATTTTATGTTTTCATGATGCTCTTAACTTGACTACAGTTGTATCCGTTTGTTTCATTGATGTTAAATATCTAATTCTTCTTAGGGGTGAGAACGGAGAATTACGTGTGGGTGTAAGGCGTGCAATGCGTCAACAAGGAAATGTGCCATCGTCTGTTATATCGAGCCACAGCATGCATCTTGGAGTACTGGCCACCGCATGGCACGCCATTTCAACAGGAACCATGTTTTCAGTCTATTATAAGCCAAGGTTTGTTTTGGTTTATCTAACATGACAGCTTTGATATCCTTTACTTACCAAGTGTTCATGCATTGTGGTTTTGTTCGCAACAGGACAAGCCCATCTGAGTTTATTGTTCCGTTTGATCAGTATATGGAGTCTGTGAAAAATAACTACTCCATAGGCATGAGATTTAAAATGAGATTTGAAGGCGAAGAGGCTCCTGAGCAGAGGTAAAAAATATCTACGCGTTTTCAATAGACTATAAACAGATTTTTTATTTTTTAGTTTCAGTGACCACTGTTTTTGAGTTTCGATATCTGATTTCCTGTTGAAGGGGAACCTCACAGATTGTATTGATTTATATTAGGTTTACTGGCACAATTGTTGGGATTGAAGACTCTGACCCCACGAGGTGGGAAAAATCAAAGTGGAGATCCCTCAAGGTAGATGACCTATATTGTAGGCAAGATCAATACACTATTCTTATAGTGAATGAAGGCTAAATGTTTAATTTTCTTGCAGGTAAGATGGGATGAGACTTCTAGTATTCCTCGCCCTGATAGGGTATCTCCGTGGAAGATAGAGCCAGCACTTGCTCCTCCTGCTTTGAGTCCTGTTCCCATGCCTAGACCTAAAAGGCCCAGATCCAACATAGCTCCTTCATCTCCTGACTCTTCCATGCTCATAAGAGAAGGTGAAGTCTCTCTTGCAGTGCGTCTAACTATATTAGTATGTGAAGATTACTAATACATTGTCCACTTTACAGGCTCATCTATGGCAAACAAGGACCCTTTACCGGCGAGTGGACTTTCAAGGGTCTTGCAAGGTCAAGAATATCCGACCTTGAGAACGAAACATACTGAGAGTGTAGAGTGCGATGCTCCTGAGAGTTCTGTTGTGTGGCAGTCCTCAGCGGATGATGACAAGGTTGATGTGGTTTCGGCTTCGGCTTCT
Organism: Brassica carinata; assembly: GCA_016771965.1. Lineage (NCBI taxonomy): Eukaryota > Viridiplantae > Streptophyta > Magnoliopsida > Brassicales > Brassicaceae > Brassica > Brassica carinata. The sequence continues at coordinate 331,513 of JAAMPC010001587.1, read as the reverse complement.
AGAAGATATGAGAACTTGATGTCCTCAGGCCGGCATGAACCTGCTTACACTGATTTGCTTTCTGGCTTTGGGGCGAACATAAATCCATCGCACGGTCATCAGATACCTTTCTATGACCATTCATCGTTACCATCTGTCGCCGCAAATAAATTCCTTGGTGATCGGGATGGCAAGTTTGATTATTTTGCTAACCAGTGGCAGATGATGCACTCTGGTCTTTCCTTGAAGTTACATGAATCTCCTAAGGTCCCTGCAGCGTCTGATTCCTCTTTCCAAGGGCGAGGCAATGCCAAATATGGCGAATATCCGGTGCTTCATTCTCTGACGACTGAGAATGCTGGTGGTAACTGGCCAATACGTCCACGTGCTTTGAATTATTATGAGGAAGCGGTTCATGCTCAGGCGCAAGCTCAGGCTAGGGAGCATGTAACACAACGACCTGCGATGGTACAAGAGGAGACAGCGAAGTCTAGAGACGGGAACTGCAGGCTCTTTGGCATTCCTCTTGTCAACATTGTGAATGGGACAGATTCAACTATGTCTCCGAGAAACAATGATACTGCGGGGCTTACGCAGATAGCATCTCCGATGGTTCAGGATCTCTCTGATCAGTCGAAAGGATCGAAATCAACAAATGATCAAGGTGAACAAGGAAGACCATTTCAAGCTGATCATCCTCATCCGAAGGATGTTCATACTAAATCAAACTCTAGTAGGAGTTGCACAAAGGTGAGTTTTCTGCTATTGTTCCACCCAGATTATATGAGGTTGTAGGAACTCTTGAAGCAATTATTGGCTAACAACACTACCCATTGGTTTCATTTTGTAAAGGTTCAGAAGCAGGGCATTGCACTTGGCCGGTCAGTGGATCTCTCAAAGTTCCAGAACTATGAGGAGTTGGTAGCTGAATTGGATAAGCTGTTTGAGTTCAACGGAGAGTTGATGGCTCCTAAGAAGGATTGGCTGATAGTTTACACAGATGACGAGAATGATATGATGCTTGTTGGAGACGATCCTTGGCAGTAAGATTTTGCAGTTTTTTCCACCCATCCATACGTCAATGTATATCAATTTTAACACTGGCACAATGATTTGTTCACAGGGAGTTTTGTGGGATGGTTCGTAAAATCTCCATATACACGAAAGAGGAAGTGAGGAAGATGAACCCGGGAACACTAAGCTGTAGGAGCGAGGAAGAAGCAGTTGTTGGGGAAGGATCGGATCCAAAGGACGCCAAGTCTGCATCGAATCCTTCATTGTCCAGCGCCTGAAACTCTTAGACAAAAAACAACGCCCTTTCGCTACAAGCCGAGGTATGTATAATGTTACATATGTATGCTTCTGAATTAATAACTGGCAGGTTACTAGAGAGATAATGAGACACAGAGCCAAGTTCATATCATTACCGTACAAATAATATTTGGTATTTTTGTAACGCAGGGAAAGAGAGGAGGGAGGAACACAAATCAAGAAGAGTTTGAGGTGGAGACTGGAGAGTAAAACAGGGATTATGAAGGGGTTAAGTAATGGTATTAAAAATGCAATTTTTGAAATATTTTGTTGGGCACTTAGGTTATTAGCATCTTCCAGCATCCTAATATCTAATAATAATCAAATATAAATATATATTATAAGTAAACAAAAAAAGGTTAGAGGTATTATATGGTAGAATATGGGAAGGGTCTTTTATAAGTAGAAAAGGTGGTGTCGAGATGTAGATGGAGGCTGGGTTTCGGGTTCTTGCTTATATATGTAATTTCTTTTTCTTCTTCTTTCATCAAATGATCACTCCAAAGTCTTTTTATTGTTTATATATTAATCCCAATGTACATAAGTTTTTAAGATTGTACCTCTTTTTGAATAGTATTCTGATCTACATCCTCTCTACCCTATTTAAATAGTATTATGAGTGTTTAGTCTGAGTTTCGGTTAGTTCAACAAAGAAAAAGAAGAGAGTTGTGTTCCTTCTTTGGCAAGCAATCGAAACCCATTAGATAACAGTGTAATTTACACATTCAGTGTTATATTCCTGGACAATAAATGAAGAACGCATCCCTGATTTATCGCTTTGGTTCCTATTCACATCAGAAGCTCCCCCCCCCGTAGTAACCAGGGCTTCCAAGACTGTGCTCTGCTCTGTTCATATTCAAACTACCATTTTACCTCAAATTCATAAGTTTTTTCTGTTTGATCTCATTCCCCTTGTTTATTTTCATTTGTTTAGTTGTCGTTGATCACTGTTCACTAGGATGCAGTTTATAAAGTAAAAAAGAAACATAATAGGGATTACTAGCTCTGATAACGATCCTAACCACAGGGAAAGTAGACAAGTTAACATCAATGAACCTCCTCGTGACTCATCAGATTCATCTACCTAAGACCACCTATATAGTCTTTAGTGCTCATATTCTGTTCAAAAAAACAACATCTATCACGACTGTTTGATCCAAAATAGTGTATTTGCTGGTGTTTATTGGAATCATAACAATAAATGATTTAAAAATTAGATCCTTGAGGTTTAGGAAAAATCTTTATGAAATCAAATGGAAAAAAGAACATTATGAAACTTTATTGATAATAGATTGCATTACAAAGAAATGTAAAGTGAATCTAAATCTCTCTAGAGTTCTAGATCTCAAAGTGAGAAGAGAGGATCCTTTCTAAGAAGGAGGTAGCTCCTTATTTATAGAAAGATGGAGCCTAGGGCTTCCTAGCAATATGGGCCTAATTCATTGTCTAATGGGCCTTGAGGAGGATGTAAATCCATACCCAACAAGAAGTCCCCAAGTTCGTTGAGAGATGAAATCGATCTGCTGAATTTCTGAATAGGGTTTATTAGACAATGAACTAGACATATTCATGCCTATGACGATTTAGGCGAGTTTACTTTGAACTTGTGCTTAGTAAAAGGCGAGTTTGCTTTAAACTCGTGCTTAGCGAAAGACGAATTCTTGAACTCACGCCAGACGAAGGCGAAGCCATCGAGAACTCGTGCCTACTAGAAGGAGAGTTTCTGTAAACTCATGCCTAGTCAAAGGAGAGTTTTTGTAAACTCGTGTCTAATTATAAGCGAGTCGAACGCAAACTCGTGCCTAATAAAAAGCAAGTTCAATTTAAACTCGTGCCTAAAATACAAGTGTACCAAACTAGCGCCAACTCGAAGTCTCGTGTTGAGATCGTGTGTGCCGAGCAGGTTGTTGGCCTGTATACTCGTTAGGCTATGATAACATTGAGAAATGTGCTGGCTTGTGTTGCTTGTACTGCTTCCGACAAGCTCGTAGCTGAGAGCCATCTTTTGAAGTAGTAGAAAACGCTTGTTGGTTCTTGGCTCAACGATCTCTGGTTCACGAAAAGCATGATCATGATCAGATCAATATAAACCAAAAGAAACAAGCAACTTTTACATAACCAACGGACATGATAATTGCTAACTATTAATACGATAGGCCATTAGCAATAACATAAATCATCTCATAAACTGCGTTATACGAGAATAAGAAGCTTAGTTTTTTTTTTTATAATAATAAACCATAGCTATGATGTTCACCATGACACATATGTATAATATAAAGGTGATTAAAGCATGTGAGGATTTAATGAAAGAGCTTATCTTTCGAGGTGAACCCGATGCTGAGTTCCTTTGACGAGAAGAATTCCTTTGATGAAGATGAGGACATCGAAGTCTTGGTCGGAACATTGTCACACCACTTGGCTGAGAAGAATCACCAAAGATACATCGTTGTATGCGTTGGTGTCTAAACAGAAAACTCAAGTGCTCAGCTTCTTGTGATGAAGACGTGATGACGCTTCGCAATTGATCCCGAGCTGCTTGTGGCAAGATTACGCCGAGATCAAACACAGGCTGAGTTCGGCACGTGATTAAACTCGAGATGTGGCAGTGGAGAAAAGCACTCTTTGACGAGATCGTCCTCCATGAAGATGAAATGCTGAGAGGGATTCGTAACCTGAGAACGATGACATATGCGTTCGAGTATGCTGGAGATGTGACGAGACGAGTTGATTTCCTCGTCATACCGCTTTTGCCGAGTTCTGACGAGCTTTGAACGGATGTCGTGAGCTGTCTCTGAGGTTCTTGGTTCCTTTCTTCTTCTTCCCTCTGCCCTGTATTCTCTTGGCAGATACTTCAATCAAGTTAGCCTTCATCTTTCTCATCCCAAAGGTTGAATCCGTAAGGTTTGCGAGGAGCTCCATTACTCGGCACAACTGTTTTCCACTTGTCGTTAAGAGAAAAAGAGCCTTGATGCCAAGATACGAGCTTCGAACTATGACACGAGGAAGCCATTGACGTGTTTCAAGAGGACACTGATGCTGTTACCTTGTTAATGACTTGAGTTCACGGACAGAGGCAACGTGACTCATGTTGCTCAGATTAGTGATGGAATCTCAGCTAATGTCTTAATCTCAGCAGCGCTATGGAGTTGATCTGAGCATCTCGCTCTCAAGAATGATGAAGTCAGAGTAAAGCTACAAGGGAAAAATCAGGAATCTTGAATCACAATAACGAGGAGCTTCCGAGAAAGAGATGAACGTCGACTTCAATCTCCATTACTTGTTGCCATAACCAAGTAGAGATGTCGATTTCAAGGCTGAGCTCGCTCTCCTCTGTGTCGCGTTCTGCTCCGGCGAGTTCTTCATCTCCGGAATCAAGCTTACGTCCAAGTTCCTCACCGTAATTGACTCTGCTCGTCGACTCGGTTGACTCCAGACACAGTTGTTCTTGTGCTCAGCTCCTTCTCTGCGACCTCTAGTGAGCTACGTCGTTGAAATCAAGCTTTCGTGCTCATCCTCATCGTCAATTCACACCTCGCCGAGATCCATCGCCGTAGCCAACTTCAGATAGTGAAACTCGTGAGCTCCTTGAACACATGTTGAGTTTGACATCTGATTGAGCTCACTCTCTCGCTCTGTCTCTTTGTCATGTCCCCGATCCTGGGTAGGATCGTCCGGATGGACCATTGTGCGTGGAGACGCACCGGTCAGGTTATATGACCTAAAGACAAGTGTGTCATGATCCAAAAACGTGGTTAAGGGAATCAGACAGCTGAGACTTAACCAAAATAGGATGGAGGCAAGCTTAAAGGAGTTGGTCGAGTGTTTCGGTAGCTGGACGAGGTCTGGGCGAAGCTCGATCAGCTAGGTGAAGCTGTGATGTAGTGCATGATCAGAATGGATCATGGGAGAACTAAGTCTAGGTCTGGAAATAGACCAAGGGAATTAGAGGGATTGAATAAGATAAAGATATCAAGCTGTACAAAGTGTATCACAGCTGGGTGATGCGAGCAAGAAGCTCGACCAGCTGGACGGAGCTCACTTGGAGCTCAAGTAGAGTGTGTCAGCTCCCTGAGCTGGATGGACTAGCTTACTCAGCTGGGTCAGCTGGAGATCAGCTCAACTCAGCTTGACTGAGTGTTCGGGTCTCGGACAGTTAGGCCGGGTCCGGACAGTGGCCGGGCCATGTGGGCAACCCATATGTGGCGATGGGTTGGTCGGCTCTTGGGGTTGGGCCAGTGGCTTGGAATTCGGTTTGGGCTTGTATTAGACATGTCCAGGAGTGGTTTTACAAGCCCAGGACGTCCAGGTAACTGCCATAGGCGAATGGGTGTGATCTGGACCATTGATTAAATCAATGGCCAGAAATGAAACCGAAAGGATGCAGCCTTTGGAAAGGTAACTGCCCCTTCTTCTATATAAGGCAGGCAAAGCCGTGCCTTTACAGGCACGCCAGACATTCTTTTTCCACCCTGAAACACAAAGAAAAACCAGAGAAAAACATGGAGATGGTCGGATTCAACAATCCAAGACAGAGATGCAATCAAAGGCAGTAAAGAGGCAGTTTTGGTGGGCAATCATGGGGAGGGTTATGAACGACCCTCTGGTGAGTTTTGATTGCTGTTTGCCACGTCCTGGGATTCCTCTACATCCATAGAGGACACGCAAATATCCTGGAGAGAAGATAGGAGGCCGGATCTAACTTCTAAGGGCTGAGACAGCCTTGAAGACAGATATGTGTAGAAAGGCAGTTTCGTGGACACTAGAGGGGGAAGTGATGCACGACCTTTGGGTGGTGTTTGATCATGGATGAACACCTCTAAGGCTTCCTCTGTGTCCTGGGAACACATGCAAATGGTCAGAGGAGAAGGGAGAAGGCCAGACTCCACTCCCAAAGGCCAACACAGCCTCAAAGGTGGATGCGTAAACCGGTTTCATGGGAGTTCCATGGTATGGAAGAGAGGCACGACCATTGAATGGATCTTATCATTACTGTAAGTATGTGATAAGGACTTGATGGAGGCATGCTCTGGAGGAGCATGGCCGAACCTAATAAGAGGAGGCACATGATCTAATAAGATCAAGTATAAGGTAACAAATTTGATACTTACTTTCATGTTTATGTTTATGTCTCTTGTGGTGCTGTTAAGCCAAGGTAAGGCACGCCCCTTGAAGACCATATATTGTTATTTAAACTAAGGATCCAGGACCCTAAGAGGAGGGGCGGATCATTGTTGATCTACTTCATTCATGTGGGGTGATAGTTAGATGATGTTCATTGGAAAGTGATCCATGATGGATCATAGTTTGATGTTGAGTTTGATCATGGTGTGAACCATGGATCCGACCCATTGGTGAGACACATGGGGGTCCTAGTACCATAGGAACTATGGGGAGTGCAAGGTCCAATTCGTTTGGATCCAACAGCAAGCAAAGGAGAGGAGTAAGACTAGTACTTGTTGGTGTGGACAACAAGTATTGTGCTGGTGTGTTTATACAAGGAAGGCCGTGTGTGATCTGATCATGGAAAAGGATGGACGACCTGATCCCTAGATTGTGGATCAAGGTGTCTGATCTGATTGATCAAAGGATGCACCGGTGGTAAGAGCAACACTAATCAGGTTCAGTGGGACATGGTTCCATGACCGGTTAGGAAGTGTGAAGACTCATCGCCTGAGTCATGTGGGGTGGTTGGTTGATTGACTTAGGATCTGATGGGCCTTGTTAGTCCATGAAAGGATTTGGTTCCAGGGGAGAACACGACTGAGACATGGTGGTACTAAACCAGGCCTTGGCCGGTTCAGTGGAACTCTCCATGGCCTTGGTTGGACAGCTAGGTCCGGATCTCATAGTTCTGGATGGAATTGATGGGATCCGACCATGGATTCCTCTTAGTGAGGATTTATCATGATTTATCATGTGATTTGATTGGATTTATCGGCGGTTTAGTGGGATTTGGCCAAATTCTATGTGAATTAGATCGTTCTCGATCAATCTGATTGTGGATTCCTCTTAGTGGGGAATTATCAGTATTTTTCAAATTTTAATTAATTTTGGAGCATGTTTGCTTGAGGTCGCTTTTTGAGCTGAAGACTTCCGAAGATATTTAGTCCGTGGGATGGTTGGTGAATGACTAAGTACCAAAGGGAAGAGTTTATGCAGTATATGGAGAGTTGGACGAGTGGATGGGGAGCTAGGAAAAGCTACCGCAGCTTTACCAACTAGAGGAGAGTAGATGGAACCTCGTGAAGTGGTTCAGCTCAGCTACGGATGAGCTAGCTAAACAGCCTAAGTCACCGGGACAATGAGCTAACAAGCTCCGTGGATGTGGCAAGGGTATGATCTATCAATATTGTATAGATCTAGATAGAATGGTTAGGTGAATGGAACCTCGATTTGGTATGACTTGGTGCAGGTTCAGGATCGACCTTGGAGCTACCGGGCGATGTGTTTACCGACCAAGAGTCGAGGTGATCCGACCGCACAAGTGTTAGATTGGTTTTATACCAATGGTTGGTAGATAATATTCCCCGCATAAGTTGAAATGATCTAAGCTAGGGAATGACTAAGGTAGTCTTGAGCTAGATCCGAGTTAGCCTTCGCCTATGGGCGATGTTTGAAATAAAGGGCGAAATTTTTAGAGGTTCGGTCGGGTATGGACCGAAAGGAGTGAGGCATCGACCGCCCGAGAGGCCGGTCGGGTCTTACAAGTTGGTATCGAGCATGCTTGATCCTGTTAAGGACGGTGCTCAAAGATGTTGAGTTCCAAACCGAAATTATTTCTGAAGACTGAAATGACTTGGAACCTTAGCTGTGGTGAGCCAAGTGGGAGTTGAGGTTAGGTTGGGTTTCATGCTTGTGAACGGGGAAGTTCCAAGATGAGCTGGCTTAGCCAAGATGCACTCTCCAAGGGCAAGACCCTGGAAACAGAAAGGTTAGTTATCTAGTTATTTGGAAGTAATAGACGGATTGATGGTGGACGCAATGCAAGATCTTTATATGGACGACCTGGACCAGGGAAGTAACATGGACCAGAGAGTAGCTTAGGTTGAAAGAAACGTGCAGCACTCTCTTGGGGGTTAGTGTTTTTCCTTGGTGGCCGTTCAAAACAAGTGAGCATATGCGGTGTTTCATGTTGGTCTAAGGGAGACGCTACCTGGCTAGTACATGAGTGGGCTTGTGATCAGATGGATCAGCTAGGACTCAGTGTAAACCAAGGTAGGATTCCTTAAGATTTAATGAATGAAATTGATCAATTCCAAGAGGAATTGGAAACACGATGTTAAGTATCTTAGTATGATGAGGATTGAGGTATACTATAAACACTTTTGTGAATGGTATGGGACGTTCACAGAAGTGTGATACTTTGGAGAATGGTATGGGACGTTTTCCAAATTTGTGATCAAACCGAGATCGTACCCATCTAAGTACTTAATGATCGGTGGTGTGGAAACACACGCACTTTTTGATACTGGAGCTACACACCGTTTGTGAGTCCAGATATGATCGGAAAGAGATTGTTTGTATTGGGGAAGGGATGATCCCGATATAGTGAGTGCAGCCAGAGGCCGAGTAAAGCATTCACTAGGCCTGGTTAGGGACATCCCAGTGATGATCCAAGGAAGGGCGCTGCCCGTGGATCTGTTTGTGGTATGCCTCAAGAATCATGAAGTGATCTTGGTCATGGATTGGCTTGGAAAGAATCGGGCCACCTTAGACTGTCACCGAGGAAGTGTGCAGTTTGAGAGTCGGTGTGGACCCCGATCAGGTTCCAAGGTAATGGTTAGGACAGAATCGGCCACCTTAGACTGCCACCGTGTGCAGTTTGAGAGTGGGTGTGGACCCCCGATCAGGTTCCTTGATATTTGTCCGACCTCTGGATGCTTAGTGGTCTCAGCGGTCCTGGTGGACAAGATGCTGGGGAATAATTCTGAGGCCTGGTTGGCGAACATTTACACTAAGGAGGTCGAAGGGGGTGGTGGCCCGGACGGGATTCGGTTGGTTCAGGAGTTCAAAGATGTGTTTCGGGCGCTGCAGGGTGTGCCTCCTGACAGGGTTGACCCGTTCATGATCGAACTAGAACCGGGAACGATCCCAAGTTCCAAAAGTCTGTATCGTATGGCACCAGCCGAAATGGCTGAGTTTGAAGTCGACCAAGTCCAGTGAAGGACGAGGGTCGCAGCACAACCTAGTCGGAGATGGACCTATGGTTGGAATGTGACGGTCGAATCCCGGAGTGGACCAGGACTGAAATGTGATCAAGTCCATGAGTGGACGAGGATCAAAGTATGACAATGTCTGGTAATGGACAGAAGTCAAGTATAAGGCGGTTTAGTCTAGCAGAGACTAAGATCGCAATGTGGCCAAGCTGGAAAAGGCTATGGTCGGTTAAGAGATGATCCAGTACGATGTGGCTGGGATCTTGAACCCTTGGTATCTGTAAAGGACATAAAGAAACAGAATAATCTGTTAGGACTCGTGGTACAACGAGCGGCCTAAAGATTGGAACGAGTTCATTAAGACTTGATGATACATCGAGTGGCTTGGAGATTAAATCTACTAAGACTCGGGTATGCAGTAAATTCTTAAGGACTGAATATGATTTGGTCGTGGACTAGGCCAGAGAAGAATAAACTTGGTGAATACTAAGACCGCAACCTAGAAAGTTAGTCCGGTGACACCGGTCCGCGATGGTGCCATATTCGTAGAAAAAGACCACTTGGTGTCCAAGTGGGGAGACATGTTCATATGTTGATCAAAGAAGTGATCAGTGAGAAGGAAGAAGGAGGGAGATGCAACGAATTGGTTAGAATGAACCAATCGAGCATGCTCCATGTTCCGGATGCAATGAGATCGGTTGGAATATTTGGTCAATGAGACAAGATGTCAGCACCACTGGATTTGAGGACGAATCGTTATCAAGTGGGGGAGACTTGTCATGTCCCCGATCCTGGGTAGGATCGTCCGGATGGACCATTGTGCGTGGAAACGCACCGGTCAGGTCATATGACCTAAAGACAAGTGTGTCATGATCCAAAAACGTGGTTAAGGGAATCATACAGCTGAGACTTAACCAAAATAGGATGGAGGCAAGCTTAAAGGAGTTGATCGAGTGTTTCGGTAGCTGGACGAGGTCTGGGCGAAGCTCGATCAGCTAGGTGAAGCTGTGATGTAGTGCATGATCAGAATGGATCATGGGAGAACTAAGTCTAGGTCTGGAAATAGACCAAGGGACTTAGAGGGATTGAATAAGATAAAGATATCAAGCTGTACAAAGTGTATCACAGCTGGGTGATGCGAGCAAGAAGCTCGACCAGCTGGACGGAGCTCACTTGGAGCTCAAGTAGAGTGTGTCAGCTCCCTGAGCTGGATGGACTAGCTTAGCTGGGTCAGCTGGAGATCAGCTCAACTCAGCTTGACTGAGTGTTCGGGTCTCAGACAATTGGGCCGGGTCCGGACAGTGGCCGGGCCATGTGGGCAACCCATATGTGGCGATGGGCCGGTCGGCTCTTGGGGTTGGGACAGTGTCTTGGCATTCGGTTTGGGCTTGTATTAGACATGTCCAGGAGTGGTTTGACAAGCCCAGGACGTCCAGGTAACTGCCATAGGCGAATGGGTGTGATCTGGACCATTGATTAAATCAATGGCCAGAAATGAAACCGAAAGGGTGCAGCCTTTGGAAAGGTAACTGCCCCTTCTTCTATATAAGGCAGGCAAAGGTGCCAGACATTCTTTTTCCACCCTGAAACACAAAGCAAAACCAGAGAAAAACATGGAGATGGTCGGATTCAACAATCCAAGACAGAGATGCAATCAAAGGCAGTAAAGAGGCAGTTTTGGTGGGCAATCATGGGGAGGGTTATGAACGACCCTCTGGTGAGTTTTGATTGTTGTTTGCCACGCCCTGGGATTCCTCTACATCCATAGAAGACACGCAAATAGCCTGGAGATAAGATAGGAGGCCGGATCTAACTTCTAAGGGCTGAGACAGCCTTGAAAGCAGATGTTTGTAGAAATGCAGTTTCTTGGATACTGAAGGGGAAAGTGATGCACGACCTTTAGGTGGTGTTTGATCATGGATGAACACCTCTAAGGCTTCCTTTGTGTCCTGGGAACACACGCAAATGGTCAGAGGAGAAGGGAGAAGGCCAGACTCCACTCCCAAAGGCCAACACAGCCTCAAAGGTGGATGCGCGTAAACCGGTTTCATGGGAGTTCCATGGTATGGAAGAGAGGCACGACCATTGAATGGATCTTATCATTACTGTAAGTATGTGATAAGGGCTTGATGGAGGCATGCTCTGGAGGAGCATGGCCGAACCTAATAAGAGGAGGCACATGATCTAATAAGATCAAGTATAAGGTAACAAATTTGATACTTACTTTCATGTTTATGTTTATGTCTCTTGTGGTGCTGTTAAGCCAAGGTAAGGCACGCCCCTTGAAGACCATATATTGTTATTTAAACTAAGAATCCAGGACCCTAAGAGGAGGGCGGATTATTGTTGATCTACTGCATCCATGTGGGGTGATAGTTAGATGATGTTCATTGGAAAGTGATCCATGATGGATCATAGTTTGATGTTGAGTTTGATCATGGTGTGAACCATGGATCCGACCCATTGGTGAGACACATGGGGGTCCTAGTACCATAGGAACCATGTGGAGTGCAAGGTCCAATTCGTTTGGATCCAACAGCAAGCAAAGGAGAGGAGTAAGGCTAGTACTTGTTGGTGTGGACAACAAGTATTGTGATGGTGTGTTTATACAAGGAAGACCGTGTGTGATCTGATCATGGGAAAGGATGGACGACCTGATCCCTAGATTGTGGATCAAGGTGTCTGATCTGATTGATCAAAGGATGCACCGGTGGTAAGAGCAACACTAATCAGGTTCGGGACATGGTTCCATGGCGGTTAGGAAGTGTGAAGACTCATGGTTCGAGTCATGTGGGGTGGTTGGTTGATTGACTTAGGATCTGATGGGCCTTGTTAGTCCATGAAAGGATTTGGTTCCAGGGGAGAACACGACTGAGACATGGTGGTACTAAACCAGGCTTTGGCCGGTTCAGTGGAACTCTCCATGGCCTTGGTTGGGCAGCTAGGTCCGGATCTCATAGTTCCGGATGGAATTGATGGGATCCGACCATGGATTCCTCTTAGTGAGGATTTATCATGATTTATCATGTGATTTTATTGGATTTATCAGGCCAGTTTGATGGTGGTCAGTTATGACCGGTTTAGTGGGATTTGGTCAAATTCTATGTGAATTAGACCGGTTATGATCAATCTGATTGTGGATTCCTCTTAGTGGGGAGTTATCAGTATTTTTCATGAATTTTAATTAATTTTTGAAGCATGTTTGCTTGAGGTCGCTTTTTGTGAATGAAGACTCTCCAAGATATTTACCGGGATGGTTGGGTGAATGACTAAGTACCAAAGGGAAGAGTTTATGCAGGTATATGTAGAGTTGGACGAGTGGATGGGGAGCTAGGAAAAGCTACCTCGCAGCTTTACCAACTAGAGGAGAGTAGATGGAACCTCAAGTGAAGTGGTTCAGCTCAGCTAGCGATGAGCTAGCTAAGTCACCGACAATGAGCTAACAAGCCCGTGGATGTGGCAAGGGTATGATCTATCAATATTGCATAGATCTAGATAGAATGGTTAGGTGAATGGAACCTCAGATTTGGTATGACTTGTCCAGGTTCGGGATCGACCTGGAGCTACCGCGATGTGTTTACCGACCAAGAGTAGGTGATCCGACCGCAAGTGTTAGATTGGTTTTAGACCAATGGTTGGTAGATAATATTCCCGTGCATAAGTTGAAATGATCTAAGCTAGGAAATGACTAAGGTAGTTTTGAGCTAGATCCGAGTTAGTCTTCATGGGCGATGTTTGAAATAAAGGGCTTAAATTTTTAGAGGTTCGGTCGTGGTATGGACCGAGTGACGTGAGGCATCGACCGCGGCCTGAGAGGCCGGGTCGGGGTCTTACAAGTTGGTATCAGAGCATGCTTGATCCTGTTAAGGACGGTGCTCAAAGATGTTGAGTTCCAAACCGAAATTATTTCAAGATGAAATGACTTGGAACCTTAGCTGTGGTGAGCCAAGTGGGAGTTGAGGTTAGGTTGGGTTTCATGCTTGTGAACGGGAAGTTCCAAGATGAGCTGGCTTAGCCAAGATGCACTCCAAGGGCAAGACCCGGAAACAAAGGTTAGTTATCTAGTTATTTGGAAGTAATAGACGGATTGATGGTGGACTAATGCAAGATCTTTATATGGACGACCTGGACCAGGAAGTAACATGGACCAGAGAGTAGCTTAGGTTGAAAGAAACGTGCAGCACTCTCTTGGGGGTTAGTGTTTTTCCTTGGTGGCCGCTCAAAACAAGTGAGCATATGCGTGTTTCATGTTGGTCTAAGGAGACGCTACTGGCTAGTACATGAGTGGGCTTGTGATCAGATGGATCAGCTAGGACTCAGTGTAAACCAAGGTAGGATTCCTTAAGATTTAATGAATGAAATTGATCAATTCCAAGAGGAATTGGAAACACGATGTTAAGTATCTTAGTATGATGAGGATTGAGGTATACTATAAACACTTTTGTGAATGGTATGGGACGCTCACGAAGTGTGATACTGGAGAATGGTATGGGACGCTTCCAAATTTGTGATCAAACCGAGATCGTACCCATCTAAGTACTTAATGATCGGTGGTGTGGAAACACACGACTTTTGATACTGGAGCTACACACCGCTTGTGAGTCCAGATATGATCGGAAAGAGATTGTTTGTATTGGGGAAGGGATGATCCCGATATAGTGAGTGCAGCCAGAGGCCGAGTAAAGCATTCACTAGGCCTGGTTAGGGACATCCCAGTGATGATCCAAGGAAGCGCTGCCCGTGGATCTGTTTGTGGTATGCCCCAAGAATCATGAAGTGATCTTGGTCATGGATTGGCTTGGAAAGAATCGGGCCACCTGGGACCGTCACCGAGGAAGTGTGCAGTTTGAGAGTGGGTGTGGACCCCGATCAGGTTCCAAGGTAATGGTTAGGACAGAATCGCCACCTTAGACTGCCACTGTGTGCAGTTTGAGAGTGGGTGTGGACCCCGATCAGGTTCCTTGATATTTGTCCGACCTCGATGCTTAGTGGTCTCAGCGGTCCTGGTGGACAAGATGCTGGGGAATATTCCGAGGCCTGGTTGGCGAACATTTACACTAAGGAGGTCGAAGGGGTGGTGGCCGGACGGGATTCGGTTGGTTCGGAGTTCAAAGATGTGTTTCGGCTGCGGTGGTGTGTGCCTCCGACGGTTGACCCGCTCATGATCGAACTAGAACCGAACGATCCCAAGTTCCAAAAGTCTGTATCGTATGGCACCAGCCGAAATGGCGAGTTTGAAGTCCACAAGTCCGTGAAGGACGAGGGTCGCGAGCACAACCTAGTCGGAGATGGACCTATGGTTGGAATGTGACGGTCGAATCCCGGAGTGGACCAGGACTGAAATGTGATCAAGTCCATGAGTGGACGAGGATCAAAGTATGACAATGTCGGTAATGGACAGAAGTCAAGTATAAGGCGGTTTAGTCTAGCAGAGACTAAGATCGCATGTGGCCAAGCTGGAAAAGGCTATGGTCGGTTAAGAGATGATCCAAGACGATGTGGCTGGGATCTTGAACCCTTGGTATCTGTAAAGGACATAAAGAAACAGAATAATCGTTAGGACTCGTGGTACAACGAGCGCCTAAAGATTGAACGAGTTCATTAAGACTTGATGATACATCGAAGTGGCTTGGAGATTGGGTAAATCTACTAAGACTCGGTATGCAGTAAATTCTTAAGGACTGAATATGATTTGGTGGACTAGGCCGAGAAGAATAAACTTGGTGAATACTAAGACCGCAACCTAGAAAGTTATCTGGTGACACCGTCCGCGATGGTGCCATTCAAGGTAGAAAAGACCACTTGTGTCCAAGTGGGGAGACATGTTCATATGTTGATCAAAGAAGTGATCAGTGAGAAGGAAGAAGGAGGGAGATGCAACGAATTGGTTAGAATGAACCAATCGAGCATGCTCCATGTTCCGGATGCAATGAGATCGGTTGGAATATTTGGTCAATGAGACAAGATGTCAGCACCACTGGATTTGAGGACGAATCGTTATCAAGTGGGGAGACTTGTCATGTCCCGATCCCGGTAGGATCGTCGGATGGACCATTGTGCGTGGAGACGCGACCGTCAGGTTATATGACCTAAAGACAAGTGTGTCATGATCCAAAAACGTGGTTAAGGGAATCAGACAGCTGAGACTTAACCAAAATAGGATGGAGGCAAGCTTAAAGGAGTTGGTCGAGTGTTTCGGTAGGCTGGGCGAGGTGCAGGCGGCTCGATCAGCTAGTGAAGCTGTGATGTAGTGCATGATCAGAATGGATCATGGGAGAACTAAGTCTAGGTCTGGAAATAGACCAAGGGAATTAGAGGGATTGAATAAGATAAAGATATCAAGCTGTACAAAGTGTATCACAGTGGGTGATGCGAGCAAGAAGCTCGACCAGTCGGACGGAGCTCACTGGAGCTCAAGTAGAGTGTCAGCTCCCTGAGCTGGATGGACTAGCTTACTCAGCTGGGTCAGCTGGAGATCAGCTCAACTCAGCTTGACTGAGTGTTCGGTCTCGGACAGTTAGGCCGGTCCGACAAGGGTCGGGCCATGTGGGCAACCCATATGTGGCGATGGGCCGGTCGGCTCGGGTTGGGCCAGTGGCTTGGAATTCGGTTTGGGCTTGTATTAGACATGTCCAGGAGTGGTTTTACAAGCCCAGGACGTCCAGGTAACTGCCATAGGCGAATGGGTGTGATCTGGACCATTGATTAAATCAATGGCCGAAATGAAACCGAAAGGATGCAGCCTTTGGAAAGGTAACTGCCCCTTCTTCTATATAAGGCAGGCAAAGGTGCCAGACATTCTTTTTCCACCCTGAAACACAAAGCAAAACCAGAGAAAAACATGGAGATGGTCGGATTCAACAATCCAAGACAGAGATGCAATCAAAGGCAGTAAAGAGGCAGTTTTGGTGGGCAATCATGGGGAGGGTTATGAACGACCCTCTGGTGAGTTTTGATTGCTGTTTGCCACGTCCTGGGATTCCTCTACATCCATAGAGGACACGCAAATATCCTGGAGAGAAGATAGGAGGCCGGATCTAACTTCTAAGGGCTGAGACAGCCTTGAAGACAGATATGTGTAGAAAGGCAGTTTCGTGGACACTAGAGGGGGAAGTGATGCACGACCTTTGGGTGGTGTTTGATCATGGATGAACACCTCTAAGGCTTCCTCTGTGTCCTGGGAACACATGCAAATGGTCAGAGGAGAAGGGAGAAGGCCAGACTCCACTCCCAAAGGCCAACACAGCCTCAAAGGTGGATGCAGTGCAGAAACTGGTTTCATGGGAGTTCCATGGTATGGAAGAGAGGCACGACCATTGAATGGATCTTATCATTACTGTAAGTATGTGATAAGGACTTGATGGAGGCATGCTCTGGAGGAGCATGGCCGAACCTAATAAGAGGAGGCACATGATCTAATAAGATCAAGTATAAGGTAACAAATTTGATACTTACTTTCATGTTTATGTTTATGTCTCTTGTGGTGCTGTTAAGCCAAGGTAAGGCACGCCCCTTGAAGACCATATATTGTTATTTAAACTAAGGATCCAGGACCCTAAGAGGAGGGGCGGATCATTGTTGATCTACTTCATTCATGTGGGGTGATAGTTAGATGATGTTCATTGGAAAGTGATCCATGATGGATCATAGTTTGATGTTGAGTTTGATCATGGTGTGAACCATGGATCCGACCCATTGGTGAGACACATGGGGGTCCTAGTACCATAGGAACTATGGGGAGTGCAAGGTCCAATTCGTTTGGATCCAACAGCAAGCAAAGGAGAGGAGTAAGACTAGTACTTGTTGGTGTGGACAACAAGTATTGTGCTGGTGTGTTTATACAAGGAAGGCCGTGTGTGATCTGATCATGGAAAGGATGGACGACCTGATCCCTAGATTGTGGATCAAGGTGTCTGATCTGATTGATCAAAGGATGCACCGGTGGTAAGAGCAACACTAATCAGGTTCAGTGGGACATGGTTCCATGACCGGTTAGGAAGTGTGAAGACTCATCAGTTCTGAGTCATGTGGGGTGGTTGGTTGATTGACTTAGGATCTGATGGGCCTTGTTAGTCCATGAAAGGATTTGGTTCCAGGAGAACACGACCGAGACATGGTGGTACTAAACCAGGCCTTGGCCGTTCAGTGGAACTCTCCATGGCCTTGGTTGGACAGCTAGGTCCGATCTCATAGTTCTGGATGGAATTGATGGGATCCGACCATGGATTCCTCTTAGTGAGGATTTATCATGATTTATCATGTGATTTGATTGGATTTATCTGGCCGGTTTAGTGGGATTTGGCCAAATTCTATGTGAATTAGATCGGTTCTGATCAATCTGATTGTGGATTCCTCTTAGTGGGGAATTATCAGTATTTTTCAAATTTTAATTAATTTTTGGAGCATGTTTGCTTGAGGTCGTTTTTGCAGCTGAAGACTTCCCGAAGATATTTAGTCTGTGGGATGGTTGGCTGAATGACTAAGTACCAAAGGGAAGAGTTTATGCAGGTATATGGAGAGTTGACGAGTGGATGGGGAGCTAGGAAAAGCTACCCGCAGCTTTACCAACTAGAGGAGAGTAGATGGAACCTCAAGTGAAGTGGTTCAGCTCACTAGCTGGATGAGCTAGCTAAGCAACTAAGTCACCGGGACAATGAGCTAACAAGCTCCGTGGATGTGGCAAGGGTATGATCTATCAATATTGTATAGATCTAGATAGAATGGTTAGGTGAATGGAACCTCGATTTGGTATGACTTGGTCCAGGTTCAGATCGACCTTGGAGCTAGGCGGATGTGTTTACCGACCAAGAGTCGAGGTGATCTGACCGCACAAGTGTTAGATTGGTTTTATACCAATGGTTGGTAGATAATATTCCCCTGTGCATAAGTTGAAATGATCTAAGCTAGGGAATGACTAAGGTAGTCTTGAGCTAGGATCTGAGTTAGCCTTCGCCTATGGGCGATGTTTGAAATAAAGGGCGAAATTTTTAGAGGTTCGGTCAGGGTATGGACCGAGTGACGTGAGGCATCGACCGCGGCCTGAGAGGCCGGGTCGGGGTCTTACAAGTTGGTATCGAGCATGCTTGATCCTGTTAAGGACGGTGCTCAAAGATGTTGAGTTCCAAACCGAAATTATTTCAAGACCGAAATGACTTGGAACCTTAGCTGTGGTGAGCCAAGTGGGAGTTGAGGTTAGGTGGGTTTCATGCTTGTGAACGGGAAGTTCCAAGATGAGCTGGCTTAGCCAAGATGCACTCTCCGGGCAAGACCCGGAAACGAAAGGTTAGTTATCTAGTTATTTGGAAGTAATAGACGGATTGATGGTGGACGCAATGCAAGATCTTTATATGGACGACCTGGACCAGGGAAGTAACATGGACCAGAGTAGCTTAGGTTGAAAGAAACGCAGCACTCTCTTGGGGGTTAGTGTTTTTCCTTGGTGGCCGCTCAAAACAAGTGAGCATATGTGTTTCATGTTGGTCTAAGGGAGACGCTACCTGGCTAGTACATGAGTGGGCTTGTGATCAGATGGATCAGCTAGGACTCAGTAAACCAAGGTAGGATTCCTTAAGATTTAATGAATGAAATTGATCAATTCCAAGAGGAATTGAAACACGATGTTAAGTATCTTAGTATGATGAGGATTGAGGTATACTATAAACACTTTTGTGAATGGTATGGGACGTTCACAGAAGTGTGATACTTTGGAGAATGGTATGGGACGTTTTCCAAATTTGTGATCAAACCGAGATCGCACCCATCTAAGTACTTAATGACGGTGGTGTGGAAACACACGACTTTTGATACTGGAGCTACACACCGCTTGTGAGTCCAGATATGATCGAAAGAGATTGTTTGTATTGGGGAAGGGATGATCCCGATATAGTGAGTGCAGCCGAGGCCGAGTAAAGCATTCACTAGGCCTGGTTAGGACATCCCGGTGATGATCCAAGGAAGGCTGCCCGTGGATCTGTTTGTGGTATGCCTCAAGAATCATGAAGTGATCTTGGTCATGGATTGGCTTGGAAAGAATCGGCCACCTTAGACCGTCACCGAGGAAGTGTGCAGTTTGAGAGTGGGTGTGGACCCCGATCAGGTTCCAAGGTAATGGTTAGGACAGAATCGGGCCACCTTAGACTGCCACTGTGGGCGTGTGCAGTTTGAGAGTGGGTGTGGACCCCGATCAGGTTCCTTGATATTTGTCCGACCTCTGGATGCTTAGTGGTCTCAGCGGTCCCCGTGGACAAGATGCCGGGAATAATTCGAGGCCTGGTTGGCGAACATTTACACTAAGGAGGTCGAAGGGGTGGTGGCCCGGACGGGATTCGGTTGGTTCAGAGTTCAAAGATGTGTTTCGGCGCTGCAGTGGTGTGCCTCCTCGACAGGTTGACCCGCTCATGATCGAACTAGAACCGAACGATCCCAAGTTCCAAAAGTCTCAGATCGATGGCACCAGCCGAAATGGCTGAGTTTGAAGTCGACCAAGTCCGTGAAGGACGAGGGTCGCGAGCACAACCTAGTCGGAGATGGACCTATGGTTGGAATGTGACGGTCGAATCCCGGAGTGGACCAGGACTGAAATGTGATCAAGTCCATGAGTGGACGAGGATCAAAGTATGACAATGTCCGTAATGGACGAAGTCAAGTATAAGGCGGTTTAGTCTAGCGAGACTAAGATCGCAATGTGGCCAAGCTGGAAAAGGCTATGGTCGGTTAAGAGATGATCCAAAGACGATGTGGCTGGGATCTTGAACCCTTGGTATCTGTAAAGGACATAAAGAAACGAATAATCTGTTAGGACTCGTGGTACAACGAATGCCTAAAGATTGAACGAGTTCATTAAGACTTGACTGATACATCGAAAGTGGCTTGGAGATTGGGTAAATCTACTAAGACTCGGTATGCAGTAAATTCTTAAGGACTGAATATGATTTGGTCGTGGACTAGGGCCGAGAAGAATAAACTTGGTGAATACTAAGACCGCAACCTAGAAAGTTAGTCCGTGACACCGGTCCGCGATGGTGCCATATTCGTAAGGTAGAAAAGACCACTTGTGTCCAAGTGGGGAGACATGTTCATATGTTGATCAAAGAAGTGATCAGTGAGAAGGAAGAAGGAGGGAGATGCAACGAATTGGTTAGAATGAACCAATCGAGCATGCTCCATGTTCCGGATGCAATGAGATCGGTTGGAATATTTGGTCAATGAGACAAGATGTCAGCACCACCGATTTGGGACTAATCGTTATCAAGTGGGGAGACTTGTCATGTCCCCGATCCCGGTAGATCGTCCGGATGGACCATTGTGCGGAAACGACCGGTCAGGTCATATGACCTAAAGACAAGTGTGTCATGATCCAAAAACGTGGTTAAGGGAATCATACAGCTGAGACTTAACCAAAATAGGATGGAGGCAAGCTTAAAGGAGTTGATCGAGTGTTTCGGTAGCTGGACGAGGTCTGGGCGAAGCTCGATCAGCTAGGTGAAGCTGTGATGTAGTGCATGATCAGAATGGATCATGGGAGAACTAAGTCTAGGTCTGGAAATAGACCAAGGGACTTAGAGGGATTGAATAAGATAAAGATATCAAGCTGTACAAAGTGTATCACAGTGGGTGATGCAGCAAGAAGCTCGACCAGCTGACGGAGCTCACTTGGAGCTCAAGTAGAGTGTGTCAGCTCCCTGAGCTGGATGGACTAGCTTAGCTGGGTCAGCTGGAGATCAGCTCAACTCAGCTTGACTGAGTGTTCGGTCTCGCACAATTGGGCGGGTCGGACGGTGGCGGGCCATGTGGGCAACCCATATGTGGCGATGGGCCGGTCGGCTCTTGGGGTTGGGACAGTGTCTTGGCATTCGGTTTGGGCTTGTATTAGACATGTCCAGGAGTGGTTTGACAAGCCCAGGACGTCCAGGTAACTGCCATAGGCGAATGGGTGTGATCTGGACCATTGATTAAATCAATGGCCGAAATGAAACCGAAGGGTGCAGCCTTTGGAAAGGTAACTGCCCTTCTTCTATATAAGGCAGGCAAAGGTGCCAGACATTCTTTTTCCACCCTGAAACACAAAGCAAAACCAGAGAAAAACATGGAGATGGTCGGATTCAACAATCCAAGACGAGATGCAATCAAAGGCAGTAAAGAGGCAGTTTTGGTGGGCAATCATGGGGAGGGTTATGAACGACCCTCTGGTGAGTTTTGATTGTTGTTTGCCACGCCCTGGGATTCCTCTACATCCATAGAAGACACGCAAATAGCCTGGAGATAAGATAGGAGGCCGGATCTAACTTCTAAGGGCTGAGACAGCCTTGAAAGCGATGTTTGTAGAAATGCAGTTTCTTGGATACTGAAGGGGAAAGTGATGCACGACCTTTAGGTGGTGTTTGATCATGGATGAACACCTCTAAGGCTTCCTTTGTGTCCTGGGAACACACGAAATGGTCAGAGGAGAAGGGAGAAGGCCAGACTCCACTCCCAAAGGCCAACACAGCCTCAAAGGTGGATGCGCGTAAACCGGTTTCATGGGAGTTCCATGGTATGGAAGAGAGGCACGACCATTGAATGGATCTTATCATTACTGTAAGTATGTGATAAGGGTTGATGGAGGCATGCTCTGGAGGAGCATGGCCGAACCTAATAAGAGGAGGCACATGATCTAATAAGATCAAGTATAAGGTAACAAATTTGATACTTACTTTCATGTTTATGTTTATGTCTCTTGTGGTGCTGTTAAGCCAAGGTAAGGCACGCCCTTGAAGACCATATATTGTTATTTAAACTAAGAATCCAGGACCCTAAGAGGAGGGCGGATTATTGTTGATCTACTGCATCCATGTGGGGTGATAGTTAGATGATGTTCATTGGAAAGTGATCCATGATGGATCATAGTTTGATGTTGAGTTTGATCATGGTGTGAACCATGGATCCGACCCATTGGTGAGACACATGGGGTCCTAGTACCATAGGAACCATGTGGAGTGCAAGGTCCAATTCGTTTGGATCCAACAGCAAGCAGGAGAGGAGTAGGCTAGTACTTGTTGGTGTGGACAACAAGTATTGTGATGGTGTGTTTATACAAGGAAGACCGTGTGTGATCTGATCATGGGAAAGGATGGACGACCTGATCCCTAGATTGTGGATCAAGGTGTCTGATCTGATTGATCAAAGGATGCACCGTGGTAAGAGCAACACTAATCAGGTTCAGTGGGACATGGTTCCATGGCGGTTAGGAAGTGTGAAGACTCATGGTTCGAGTCATGTGGGGTGGTTGGTTGATTGACTTAGGATCTGATGGGCCTTGTTAGTCCATGAAAGGATTTGGTTCCGGGGAGAACACGACTGAGACATGGTGGTACTAAAAGGCTTTGGCGGTTGCGGTGGATTCTCCATGGCCTTGGTTGAACTGGTGTCCGGATCTCATAGTTGGAATTGATGGGATCCGACCATGGATTCCTCTTAGTGAGGATTTATCATGATTTATCATGTGATTTTATTGATTTATCAGGCCGTTTGATGGTGGTCAGTTATGACCTGGTTTAGTGGGATTTGGTCAAATTCTATGTGAATTAGACCGGTTATGATCAATCTGATTGTGGATTCCTCTTAGTGGGGAGTTATCAGTATTTTTCATGAATTTTAATTAATTTTGAAGCATGTTTGCTTGAGGTCGTTTTGCAGGTGAGACTTCCCGAAGGTATTGCCAGTGCAGTGGGGATGGTTGGCTGAATGACTAAGTACCAAAGGGAAGAGTTTATGCAGGTATATGTAGAGTTGGGCAGTGTGGGCCGGGGCTAGGAAAAGCTACCTGCCTTTACCAACTAGAGGAGAGTAGATGGAACCTCAAGTGAAGTGGTTCACTCAGCTAGGCTGGATGAGCTAGCTAAGTCAGCTGGGACAATGAGCTAACAAGCTCCGTGGATGTGGCAAGGGTATGATCTATCAATATTGCATAGATCTAGATAGAATGGTTAGGTGAATGGAACCTCAGATTTGGTATGACTTGGTCTAGGTTCAGGATCGACCTTGGAGCTAGGCTGGCAGATGTGTTTACTGACCAGTAGCGAGAGGTGATCTGACCGCACAAGTGTTAGATTGGTTTTAGACCAATGGTTGGTAGATAATATTCGCTGTGCATAAGTTGAAATGATCTAAGCTAGGAAATGACTAAGGTAGTTTTGAGCTAGGATCGAGTTGAGTCTTAAGCCTATGAAGATGTTTGAAATAAAGGGCGAAATTTTTAGAGGTTCGGTCAGGGTATGGACCGAGCGACGTGAGGCATCGACCGCGGCCTGAGAGGCCGGGTCGGGGTCTTACACTCTTCTTCGCGACTCTCGCTTGGCCTTGAAAGGCTCAGTTCATCGCAACACATCTGGGGAAATTGTGTTTCACGGAGTGGAGAGAAGCATGAGCAGTCCCGGGAAAGCAGTCAAGGGCGGCTTAATCGAGATCGCTGTCTCTGACGTCGTTCTGTGGGATTAAGTTCCGCTAAGGACTGGTGCTCGTCCTCATGTTATCACTAGTCCACCAAGTGTTCGATTAAAGTCTTACAAGTAGGAACAACCAAGCTTCATGAGAAAGCTTGGTTTTTTTTTATCTTCCAACCACCGTAGTTTGCCGAGATCTTCCCCTTGTCGGAATGGAAGAAGAAAGAATCGATCTTGATTCTTGATTCTTCTTTTTTTTTCCCAAGTTTGATACGCTTTCGAGATTGTCCTCCTTGGCCCCTCCTTCTAGCGCCAACTGTTTGATCCAAAAATGGTGTATTTGCTGGTGTTTATTGGAATCATAACAATAAAGGATCTAAGAATTAGATCCTTGAGGTTTAGGAGAAATCTTTATGAAATCAAATGGAAAAAAGGACATTATGAGATTTTATTGATAATAGATTGCATTACAAAGAAATGTAAAGTGAATCTAAATCTCTCTAGAGTTCTAGATCTCAAAGTGAGAAGAGAGTATCCTTTCTAAGAAAGAGGTAGCTCCTTATTTATAGAAAGATGGAGCCTAGGGCTTCCTAGCTATATGTGCCTAATTCATTGTCTAATAGATTTTGAGGAGGATGTAAATCCATACCCAACAATGACTAACTATCGCATCCCAGAAGACCTCATTCATCATGCCTTCCAAGGATATCCCACGCTTTCATCAACCTCACCGATATTTGCAAAGTTAAGAGATGTGTTAGAGACCACCCCTTCACTGTTTCCACCGTGGGAGCATAATCTGTTCTGTTTCTTCCCATGTTGACATTACAATTCATGTTTTGACCAGAAAGTGTCTGTTGCTCTTGACTGGAGCGTCCATTGCTGTTTGCCATCTGTTGCCATATTTAGTGATTCATCTGTTGTTCCAATGTTTGGTTACTGTTACTACATGTAGGTTGTTGTTGGTATTGCTGGGGTGAGCTATTATAACTAGAGCTTGGTATTTGCTGTTGAGTAGACAGATGAGAAGAAACACCGCTGATTGAAGGGCTCAGCACAAAACCATGCAACAAAGGGCTAGTTCCTTGATAGCTTGGTGATGTGTTCATGTTTCTTGATGGTTCTTGGTGGATTGTGGCTTTGGTTAGCTATGCATTCGCGCGGTTCTGCTTCGTTAGCATAGTCTGGTAATTGGCTTGTGCAGGAGAGACAAGAAGAGATTCTTGACCGCTCCTATTGTTCATAGGTTTGTTTATCCCCGAATTGCCTAAAGCCACTAGCTTGTTGAGACTGTTCTGATCAGGTGTCCACGAGCAGCATTTTCTAGCTGTTCCATCAGCAATTTCTCTGTCTTCATTTGATATGGATAACTCTTCAAAGCCTCTGCAGATGTTCAAAATCGGTCTTGCCGCTTTAAAAGTTGGTCAAACATCCATTTAATTAGTGATCCCCGCGATTAATTATCGCGTCTTGAACATTTGTTTTAAAAATTAATTGAGTTTATTGATATTTTTTTTTAATTATAGGACAATGTAAACGCAAAAATCAATAAATTCATGATATTCAATGTGTTTTTTAAAATGTACGAAAACATTAAAAACTCATCTATATTGCGCAGTGATTTTTCGCAACGGGGCTATCACGTTAAAAGTTATAGCGGTTAATATTGTTTGTACCCTTAATGAAGAAAATATATAAATTAGTTAAAAAAGAATTATTTTTTTTTTTGATAAGATATGTGATTAAAATTAATAATTATTAATAATAAGAATTATCCAAAATGTAAAATATATTTAAAATAAAAAGATAATTTCTATATATATTATATTGTTATCTGAAAATATATTTTAATAAAAAATTGAAAACATAAAACACATAACTAAATATTAATCAAGTAAAATTCTTGATTTTATATAACTGAAAAGATAATATTAAGTGATTTCTATGATTTATTTATTAATAATGAATATAGTGTAGAAAGAAATTTTCAAAAATTTATAATACTTAAGAATTTTCAAATGAAAACGTAAATAATAATTTATTACTATAATATTTTAGTAATGCATGTATTAATAAGTAATTATAAAATTGTTATGCCCGCATGCATGCGCGGACAAAACACCAAGTTACTATTAAACATTAAAAACTGTAATGTGTTTTGCTATAAGTACATTAAACTTTTTAATGTACAAATTATCAACGCTTCCCGGTTTAAATTTTTTGTTTGTTTGTTTAGATTCATTTATGGATCGGGGTTAATTGGTTAACTAAATAAAACTCATAGCAAATTGATATACAGTTGATAGTTGATACTACAAAGATATACTCCCTCTGTTTTTAAAAGATCCATATTCTAAGATTTTCACATATATTAAGAAAACACATTAAATTTGCATAGTTTTTTGTTATTATATTTTTCCCACAATTTTAAGCCAATAAAAATCCAATAAGTGCAATTAAGTTTTTTGAAATTTGTAATTATTTAATAAAACATGCATTAAAAATGCAAAAAAATAGATCTTTTAGAAACAAAAATTTTCTCTAGAATATAGATCTTTTAGAAACAGAGGGAGTACTTTTATCTGGAAATTTGTTGAATGGATAATTTAGAAAATCATGTGATATTAATAAAATTATAAGAAAAAACATCTCCTGCAAACAATATTAGTATAAGATTTGCGTTTGTGCGACAAACACCTTGACACACCAATGGAACTTGGCCAAAAGCCATTTTTATTTGGACATGCAATACATGTTTTCAAGTGAGTTTCTCTCCTCTATCCCGCATCCACTCAAAGTCAGACACATAATTATGTTTTAAATTTCACAAAAGCTCTAGAAAATAATATCACACTATAAGATATATAATGATGCATATAACATTTGCAAATCTATTATCAACGAAGTTAGCCATCTTAAAATATTCATATTATGATATTAGATAACCTGACCTTTATCAAAAAAAAAAAGATATTAGATAACCGACCAAATCTAAAAGAAACGATCCACTGCCGGGCTAGTCTATCTTACCACAGAAAATATATTAAAAAAAAAAGTTGTAAAAGGTTACGAAGTTATTCACTCTGGCATTATTGTATTGTATCATGCATCATGTTTGGAAGACTAAAAACAAAAAAAAATCCACCACATGTATTAAATGAGTGGCAACATAAAATTATCCAAACGCTTGATAAGAGCCACAACCATTTTAAAACAATATATTTTAGGTTATTGATACTTTAGTAACGTTTCATGCGCCACTATGTGCATATGAAACACTTAATGGATGATGCTTATATAATAAACGTTGAGACTTTCTGCCGTTCTTGACAATTTAAGCCTCTAGAATTGGGACTGCTTTTGTAGAATATGGACCGATCGACGTGACTTTGCCAAATTTCATTTTAACAGTTGGTCCTCGCTCCTATCGATAAATCATTTTCCGCACGCCGTTGACAATAGAGATTCCCATTATTTTCATCTTCAATTATTTATAGTCACACCATACTTCCTAAACAACTGTACATCAACACGACATAGGCACAGCAGCCAAATCTAAGAATCTAACAAAAAGAAAGCATTAATGATATTTTAAAATATAGTAATTCGATGATGTGCTATCAGCCTATCGCCGTGTCACGCCCACCTTAACAAGAGGTTTTTAACAAGTATCATTATCGATTTTTTTTATCAATAGTCACATTTAGTAGTTTATATCACTCATAAAATGGTTCGTTATCTTTTTGGTTTATGTACATATCATCGGTTAGATGAATCAGATCCACCATCTGCTATGTGTATATTTGGCTAGAGATGTTTCCTTTTCACTTTTATTTTTCTAGGTTTTTACAACGTACTTCTTACGTTATTGCTGAAATGATCAAGGTTAGGAATAAGAGACTTTGCTACGCATTTATCACTATATGGAAATTCAATAAGATGCTATATATAGGAGAAATACATATTTCTTTGATATAAGTTTATTTCTTCAAATTATCATAACGATTGGGCTTGCTCTCCCGTCTTCATTGATTCCTAATAAAATTTATATTTAATATGCAAAATAGATAGTTGAACAATATTGATTTATTAGTAAATTCCTAAATCATATGCTTTCCTCAAATTTTGTGACTAGTATGATAGGAACAAAGAACTGAAAAGATGACAATTGGTTCGATTTTTTAAAATCCAATATATGAATAATAGAGTCGAAAAGACGTTGACAAATACCAAAATATTGGTAACACTGGTGAACCACTTGCTTTAAATGAAAGAGGGTATATTGTAATTTGAGAATTTTGAAAGTCATGAGGTTAATAAAGTAATCAAAAAGGTAGTTGGAGCGTTGGCTTTTGTGGAAGTAATAACTTACGTGACATTCAACGGCGGGCTACTTTGAAAGGCTACATTCCATGACCTTCAATTAGCTGATTACACTACACATCATAACCCGTTAACGTACATTTAATTTTATAGCAATTAGGCGTTTGCCTGCGATTTCGCAGAAGATAATATTATACGAAAAGATAATCTATGATGTTATAATTGTTGAATACTAATTAGAATTATCAAAATTTTAATATTTTGATAGTTTGATAATAAAAAATTTCAGTATCTATTTTTACAAGAGCTGTGAAATTTAAGAAAATTCAATAACATAAATATAAGTCACTAAAAATATTTTTCTTAAATATAAGTATTATTACAATTGATTTAAGTAATTGATTGTAAAATTACCTTTTTGTTTATTCTAAAACGTGAAAAACGAAAAACACTTTAGCCATAAAAAAATATATTTTTGTGTAGTTCTAAGAAGAGGTTAGATGCTTTT
Organism: Brassica carinata; assembly: GCA_016771965.1. Classification (NCBI taxonomy): domain Eukaryota; kingdom Viridiplantae; phylum Streptophyta; class Magnoliopsida; order Brassicales; family Brassicaceae; genus Brassica; species Brassica carinata. The sequence goes on along the minus strand of JAAMPC010001587.1, from coordinate 302,813 downwards.
ATAGCTCTGGCATCTTCGTTGATGATTTGTTTTATTTATGTTTCTTGTTTGTTTGATTGTTTTCAACTTATTTTAAATTAAAAAAATAATTGTTTTATGTGTTTCTTTCAAAAGATTTGGCAAAACAAAAGTTTCGGATATGACTAAAAATTCAATTTTATTTATATATATATGAATAAGGTACTAAGCAATATTTAAATCTAAAGTTTGCAGATAATTGAGTGTGAAACAAATTTTTTATTTTAGCACTGACAAAAATAAATAATAATCTAAATATCAACTATTGAAATTGTAAGATTTCACCTATGAACATATATATAACAAAAAATTGCTTAAATTATTTATATTTTAATATATAAATAAATAGTGTGCTATATTTGTATATGATTAATATTACTTACTTTTTAAAGCATAATAACCAAAAGTCACTTAAATTACTTCTATTTTAAATTTCTAATACATAAGATAATAAGTGTGAAATAATTCAATATGATTATAAATCATTATACATACACATTTATAAAATTATATTTAGATTTAGAAGCATTTACCATTTCAAATCAAAACAAGAAGTGCTCAAGATTTTTATAAATAGATTTGATAAAGGTCTCATAAATAATTAAGAAACTATAATAAAATTATTTTGTGGGCCAGAATTAAAAAAAAAAATTCAAAATCTTTATAAATTATTTATTAATCTTGTGCCGGTCTTCTATTTAATACATAAGATAATAAGTGTGAGATAATTCTATATGATTTATAAATCATTGTCAATATACAATTATACATTTAATACATAAGATAATAAGTGTGAAATAATTCTATATGATTTTTAGATCATTATAAATATACATTTATACATTTATAATTAGATATAGAAACATTTATCATTTTGCATCTAAACAAGAAGTGCTCAAGATTTATATAAATAGATTTTAAAAAGTCACATAAATGATTTAGAAAATCTAATAAAATGATTTTGTAGGCCAGAATTAATTTTTTCTTAAAATAATTTCAAAATCTTTATTAATGATTTATTAATCTTGTGTCGATTTTAAAAACATAAAATTTCTAATAATGCCTTATATACAAATCTTACATTTATTTCTGAAAAATATATTTAAATATTTTAAATAACTATAAAATAAATAATTTATAAAAATAAAAGAAATTATGAAACATTATATATTCTTTTCATAATTATGCAATTAGGTAACGTAAATTATTATTTATAATATTACTTGTATTTTTAGATTTAATTAAAATAAATAATTAAGTCACCAACCAATCAGATTATTACAATTTAACTTCACATATGAGCGACACGTCAGTAGAAGTTACTAAAATGACTTCTCAATTAATATATAGGGAGATATCATATACAAATATATTCAATTTTTTTGAGAAAATATATTCAATATTTTCCACCAAGAATGTTGGCTGATGTAGACACAAAACTATACTAAAAGAACAGAGCAAGATAATGATATATATGATTCATAGAAAGAAATATTTATTCCATTCTATGAAAATAGACATTTTAATTTATTTTATTTATTTATTTTATGTTTTAAAGTAATTTTTAAAAATATCTACTGATTTTATCCATATCAATTTATTTGTCTTCATCCATATTTTTAGTATCGAAAACATTATTTTTAGTATTGTAGATCTTTTTTAAGTTTGTGTAAATGACTTTTTAAAAAATATTTTCGTAGAATGGAAAGAGTAGTATAACAAATGTAGATTTATTCTTGGGTTATAACAGATAGAAAAGAATAGAGAATGTATTATATGTAGAAGTAAAGTTCATTTAATATAAATATATAATTATATATATATATATATATATATATATATATATATATATATATATATATATATTAATAAGTTTCATAGATAGAAAACCCGGTTCAACCGGTTGAACCGGTCCAACCAGTCAACCAGTAGCTACACCGAGTCGGTATCCGTTCCGGTTTTCAAAACATTGCCTTTTTGACAAAAAAAAAAGATGTATAATTTTCTTTAGTGACCGTTACCTGTGCTACAAGAGACCAAAGTCTCAAACCCAACCAACACAACACAAACACATATATAACCCCCTTAGCTGTAAAGACGAAGGTACCCTCACCTATGTCACCAATATAAATAAACCCACTCGATCGCATGTCAAACACCCAATATACTCAAAACTGGTAGAAAATTCCAACACTTTTATATAACTCAAAGCCATGGGAGGTTCAATAACAGGTTCTTCCGACATCACTGCTTGGTGTTCAGCTGTTGTGTTGTTGTCTTTAATACTTTTGTTATCTGTTCGAGAGAACAACGCTTCTAATGATTCGGTCAGAGGGTTTCAATTCTCAGAGAAACCTTGTGAAGAGATTTACGTCGTCGGAGAAGGAGAAACGCTTCACACCATCGGAGATAAATGCGGCGACCCGTTTATAGTTGAGAGGAACCCGCATATCCATGACCCGGATGATGTCTTTCCCGGTCTTGTTCTCAGGATCGCACCTTTTTACTTCTCTAGAAAAGTGTAAGATTTATAAAAAAACGTTTTTGTTTCTTTTGATTTTGTTTGAAGCATACTTTGTCTTCTGTATGTATGTATTTATGTATATACTAAAGAAATTCTACTATAAATACAGAGATTTGAACGAAACAGAGCAAAAGCAGAGTATGCCATGAGTTTGCCCATTCATGTTATTAGGACTTACATGATAGTTTAGAAAGGTTTTAGGTGTAAATGATATTAGTGATAATATCCGGGCTTTAGATTGTCAAATTCAATAAAATAAAAAGACACAATTACGTTGCTGGTTTAGGTTAATCATTATCAGCGGGTGGTTACTGTCTTCAACATGGCGAAGCAATTACATTTGTTCGGTTCTGAGTAAGCTTCTGGTCATCGGATTGTGCCGGTTTTGTGAAACGCAATTGTTTATGGGTTTTCTTGGGCCAAGCTTATTCATGAGATGTTTAGGCTTGATAAAGTGTTAGTTTTTTTTTTTTTTTTTCATAAGATGTTTTTCTTAAGTAACTTGGGCTTGAAAATGTTTTCTAGTACTATTGGGTTTTGAGATTTTTAGAACATTGATATATCGATTAATTATTATCTCCCCATCAGATGTTACCATCTCTTGAAGAAACTATAGTGAAAGCATGTAAATCGAAAATCATAAGCATATGATGTCACATGACGTAGAATGCAAGGAACATGAGCATCAACTACACGGGAGGCCAAGCGAAGCACTCCACAACAAGCAAAACAAGACATGCATGAATTTGTAACGAGCCAGTCAAATGACTCGCACAGTTTTGGCTCTTCACAACAAAAGCATAAATCAAGAGATCACATTCTTGTCGAAACGATCCGTTTTGGTCCTCTGGATATTCACGGAATAACCCCTTGAAAAAGGATATGCCATTTTCACTTATTATTCCAATTTTCCCCTTTCACAATCTCATCTCTCTACATACTATAATTATCTTCAGACAAAGATAAACCAATATTCTTTTCTTTTTCAGAGGAAAACAAAAATCATTCTAGTACACACGGCATATGAAAACATGAATATGTTACATGTGTGTGTGTGCGTGTGAATGTAGGCATATGAACGTTAAAATTCTTCATTAGTAGAGACATACCTTCGAACATGTGTGGATTAAAATAAGCATCACCTTAAATGGCTTCATTGTGAAGCAAAATAATAAGAGACATGAGAAGTCTCTTGTTTAACAGATCTTGTAACCTCAACGTTCATTTTGATAATGATATTTACAATTTAGCAGAAAAAAAAGAAGACATGAGAAGTAGCATAATCAAAAGGTAAGGAAAATGGGGATGGATATCCACGGAATAACCCATCAAAGCATATCTTCTATTCTCTCAATCACTCAAATGTCAAAAAGTCACCATTATTTTATTAAAAACTTATGTAGATATATATATACTGAGCCCATGAGACCAGGAGTAACCAAACAAACTTCTCTCATAGCACAAAAAGAAGAAGAATTAGAAGCTACAATGGAAGAGGAGAAAGTTAACAATAAGAGGAGCAGTAATAGGGCATCTTTCTATTGGCACGAGACAGTGAGATTTGCTCTCTTTGTGCGTGTGTGTGTTCATGGCTACTTGGCTCTGTCACTTGCCAAAGGAGAGTTGCCCTGTCACTGCTTCCGCTTAGACAAAATCTGCTCAACCTGTTTCGACATGTTCAAGAACTGAAATAGATAGAGACATGTAACGAGTAAGTTTTCAATCTACTCATTTTCCTTTTGCTTCTTATGAGTACTACTAAAGTCTTTCCACACAAAAAAAGGCTATGGAACTTCTCATAATCTTGATTAATGAGTTTTTTTTTTTTTTTAAATAATATATATATATATATATATATATACTGATTGATTGTTACAGATCATTGGCCTCCAGATACATAACTGTGAGTCCTTCTCCCTATTTTAGTGGCACATTGCATATTTCACATAAATATTCCATTTCATCAACGATCTAAAACCATTATTCTCACATACTAATGAACAATAATAAGTCATATATGAAAACACCCTGAAAACACCCAATGTTAATCACGATTGCTTGGAGAATGGAGACTCCAACGACTCACTCCAACGACTCAAGTAAATATTGGTTGGGAATGGTTAAAATACAAGGTTTTGGACTGACAGTTGGTCTCCTTATGGGAAACTTTCAGACTTCTTGCCGACGGTTGGCAATATATTCAGATAGCTTGGGTCGATTATCTCCTCCACGTGATGTGCTCATCTCTAATGGTTGCTCAAGTTCCGACAGAAGAACCCTCCCTCGGATCGGAGATGATCGAGCTCTGGTTATGTGGTTCATATCGTTCACTAATTCAACACTAAATCTCACCTCTGTACTCGGAATAGCCACTAGGTGACGGTTCATTTCTATTCTATGTTTGTTGATAAATTGGTTAAAATTTGATATTTGGTAATAAGAAACTATGGGCTAGACCCAAAACACTAAGGCCTGACTAGAGTTGTTTTCTTGTTCTGTGTATCATGCAATTCAATAGAAAGCTCTGTTTCCAAAAAAAACTTAGAACTATTTCATAGTACTTTTTATAAACTAGAACGTCAGAAATATCGAAACTACTACAAAGCATAACTAAATTGACGAGTTGCTCAAAAAAAAAAAACTAAATTGACGAAAACGAAATTATTAATTATTCCTCCAAGTGTGTAATAAAGTAAGGACCAGTTGTCGAAGAGGTGAAACCTATAAGTGCAAGACACGTGACGAAGCACTGACAATATTGTACGATGATGTCTGATGACCATTTAGATACTGATTCTTTTTAGCGTGCTCCTGCTTTCGATACTGTGCTTCCTCTCTTACTGTCCTAAGATTAATAATAAAAAGAGGCAAACAATGTACTAATTTTTTCTAGACAATAACCATTGAGATAGTAAGAGTTCGCAGCCTATCTAGTTCCTGCGTTTGTTTATTATTTTCAGTTAATGATCAGTTCATTAGGAACTCGTCACAATGCTACTCCTCGCACAGTCACACCATGGTCAAGAATATCAATTTCGTTTCAATATTTAATAAGATATCTCTTTTTTTCAAAAAAAGAAGAAGATAGTATCTCTTAAGGAAGTATGCAATATTGTAATATATATAATTATATATATATATATATATATATATATATATATATATATCATATATAGGTCAACGTCTTTGGATCAAGTTTATATGGAAGATTTGAACTGATTTTATATTAATGATGTGCTGTTTCTTTTGTATACATAGTTTTCTGTGAATTTCTGTATTTTACATTGAATTTGAGAGTATAAATGTCTGTGTTCGGTACATTCTTAAGAATTTACACCCATTAATCCCCTCCAAAATAAGTCATTCACCCCACTTTTGGAGTAAAGCTAAAAGAATTCGCACCGAGTATCCATAATTGGGGTCGGCAACACTAAAAAGGATAGGAATAAAAGACTTCTGTTCAAAGGTGCTGTAAGCAAAGTCATGTCTACTTTGAAGAGAATGGCATTGGTTTTGGACTTTACTATAACAATTAGTAGTTATCTAGTTAAGTAAGATTTTAACCGATGGAGTTGTTCTTTGTCTAGGCAAGAATGGGCATTTTACCCAAAATAAGAATACCATGCAATGATGCAAGAAATTTAATATGTAAGAAACCTTAGGGCAAGATTATCGGCGCTTCTAAGCCGAATATCTTAGTAAATAGCGGTCGAAATTTAAATCAATATTGCGTAATTATTTTGAGACAGAGTTAAATTAAGAATTTTTCGCAAATGTCCTTACGAGCCATGTGCTCTCCGCCGTTGATGATAAACTGGTAGGTCAAAATCGATGCGGTCCGAGATTCACTTTTCTCTTCTTGGGGTTTTGTCGGAGGCGATTCATTGGGGCTTCTCTCGATCCGTCTATATCTCGACGGCGATTGATTTGCTTCTCTCGACGGGTTCTTCGCTCTCTCGACTGGGCTCCTCGCTTTTCTTCTTTTTATTAGCAACTTTGTAATTTTCTCATGTTTTCAATTTTAGCGTTATATGTTTAATTATAATTTATCTTTTATATTTCATTACTTATTGAACTAAATAATTAATTTATTAAAAGACATCAAAAATTCTACCAATAATCTCAACTTTTGATTGTCCCTAACTTTTGTATTTTAACATCAAAATAACAATAAACTAATCTAAGGATTTTAGAATTAGTCCCACCAATAATGTTGTCCTTAGAAGCTAGCACATCAGAAAATGAATAATTATATAAATTAGCAAAAATAAAACGAATTTCAAATCTATCTGACTAAAAATGATTAAAATTAATAATAAATCGTTTATACCCTTAATGAATAATTATATAAATTAGCAAAAATAAAACGAATTTCAAATCTATCTGACTAAAAAATGATTAAAATTAATAATAAATCGTTTATACCCTTAATGAATAAATATTTAATTTGAAAATAGTTACTATTAAATTTTGCAAAAACTCTCATGTTAAAAGTTAGACCAGTTAATATTGTTTATACTCTTAATGAATAATTATATAAATTAGCAAAAATAAAACGAATTTCAAATCTATCTGACTAAAAATGATTAAAATTAATAATAAATCGTTTATACCCTTAATGAATAAATATTTAATTTGAAAATAGTTACTATTAAATTTTGCAAAAACTCTCATGTTAAAAGTTAGACCAGTTAATATTGTTTATACTCTTAATGAATAATTATATAAATTAGCAAAAATAAAACGAATTTCAAATCTATCTGACTAAAAATGATTAAAATTAATAATAAATCGTTTATACCCTTAATGAATAAATATTTAATTTGAAAATAGTTACTATTAAATTTTGCAAAAACTCTCATGTTAAAAGTTAGACCAGTTAATATTGTTTATACTCTTAATGAATAATTATATAAATTAGCAAAAATAAAACGAATTTCAAATCTATCTGACTAAAAATGATTAAAATTAATAATAAATCGTTTATACCCTTAATGAATAAATATTTAATTTGAAAATAGTTACTATTAAATTTTGCAAAAACTCTCATGTTAAAAGTTAGACCAGTTAATATTGTTTATACTCTTAATGAATAATTATATAAATTAGCAAAAATAAAACGAATTTCAAATCTATCTGACTAAAAATGATTAAAATTAATAATAAATCGTTTATACCCTTAATGAATAAATATTTAATTTGAAAATAGTTACTATTAAATTTTGCAAAAACTCTCATGTTAAAAGTTAGACCAGTTAATATTGTTTATACTCTTAATGAATAATTATATAAATTAGCAAAAATAAAACGAATTTCAAATCTATCTGACTAAAAATGATTAAAATTAATAATAAATCGTTTATACCCTTAATGAATAATTATATAAATTAGCAAAAATAAAACGAATTTCAAATCTATCTGACTAAAAATGATTAAAATTAATAATAAATCGTTTATACCCTTAATGAATAATTATATAAATTAGCAAAAATAAAACGAATTTCAAATCTATCTGACTAAAAATGATTAAAATTAATAATAAATCGTTTATACCCTTAATGAATAATTATATAAATTAGCAAAAATAAAACGAATTTCAAATCTATCTGACTAAAAATGATTAAAATTAATAATAAATCGTTTATACCCTTAATGAATAATTATATAAATTAGCAAAAATAAAACGAATTTCAAATCTATCTGACTAAAAATGATTAAAATTAATAATAAATCGTTTATACCCTTAATGAATAAATATTTAATTTGAAAATAGTTACTATTAAATTTTGCAAAAACTCTCATGTTAAAAGTTAGACCAGTTAATATTGTTTATACTCTTAATGAATAATTATATAAATTAGCAAAAATAAAACGAATTTCAAATCTATCTGACTAAAAATGATTAAAATTAATAATAAATCGTTTATACCCTTAATGAATAATTATATAAATTAGCAAAAATAAAACGAATTTCAAATCTATCTGACTAAAAATGATTAAAATTAATAATAAATCGTTTATACCCTTAATGAATAATTATATAAATTAGCAAAAATAAAACGAATTTCAAATCTATCTGACTAAAAATGATTAAAATTAATAATAAATCGTTTATACCCTTAATGAATAATTATATAAATTAGCAAAAATAAAACGAATTTCAAATCTATCTGACTAAAAATGATTAAAATTAATAATAAATCGTTTATACCCTTAATGAATAAATATTTAATTTGAAAATAGTTACTATTAAATTTTGCAAAAACTCTCATGTTAAAAGTTAGACCAGTTAATATTGTTTATACTCTTAATGAATAATTATATAAATTAGCAAAAATAAAACGAATTTCAAATCTATCTGACTAAAAATGATTAAAATTAATAATAAATCGTTTATACCCTTAATGAATAATTATATAAATTAGCAAAAATAAAACGAATTTCAAATCTATCTGACTAAAAATGATTAAAATTAATAATAAATCGTTTATACCCTTAATGAATAATTATATAAATTAGCAAAAATAAAACGAATTTCAAATCTATCTGACTAAAAATGATTAAAATTAATAATAAATCGTTTATACCCTTAATGAATAAATATTTAATTTGAAAATAGTTACTATTAAATTTTGCAAAAACTCTCATGTTAAAAGTTAGACCAGTTAATATTGTTTATACTCTTAATGAATAATTATATAAATTAGCAAAAATAAAACGAATTTCTATTAATAGTATTATATTTATATATTATATAGATAATTGACTATAAATAAATATAATAAAATTTTCAAAAATAAAACGAATTTCAAATCTATCTGACTAAAAATGATTAAAATTAATAATAAATCGTTTATACCCTTAATGAATAAATATTTAATTTGAAAATAGTTACTATTAAATTTTGCAAAAACTCTCATGTTAAAAGTTAGACCAGTTAATATTGTTTATACTCTTAATGAATAATTATATAAATTAGCAAAAATAAAACGAATTTCAAATCTATCTGACTAAAAATGATTAAAATTAATAATAAATCGTTTATACCCTTAATGAATAAATATTTAATTTGAAAATAGTTACTATTAAATTTTGCAAAAACTCTCATGTTAAAAGTTAGACCAGTTAATATTGTTTATACTCTTAATGAATAATTATATAAATTAGCAAAAATAAAACGAATTTCAAATCTATCTGACTAAAAATGATTAAAATTAATAATAAATCGTTTATACCCTTAATGAATAAATATTTAATTTGAAAATAGTTACTATTAAATTTTGCAAAAACTCTCATGTTAAAAGTTAGACCAGTTAATATTGTTTATACTCTTAATGAATAATTATATAAATTAGCAAAAATAAAACGAATTTCAAATCTATCTGACTAAAAAATGATTAAAATTAATAATAAATCGTTTATACCCTTAATGAATAAATATTTAATTTGAAAATAGTTACTATTAAATTTTGCAAAAACTCTCATGTTAAAAGTTAGACCAGTTAATATTGTTTATACTCTTAATGAATAATTATATAAATTAGCAAAAATAAAACGAATTTCAAATCTATCTGACTAAAAAATGATTAAAATTAATAATAAATCGTTTATACCCTTAATGAATAAATATTTAATTTGAAAATAGTTACTATTAAATTTTGCAAAAAACTCTCATGTTAAAAGTTAGAGCGGTTAATATCGTTTATACCCTTAATGAATAATTATATAAATTAGTCAAAAATAAAACGAATTTCTATTAATAGTATTATATTTATATATTATATCCATAATTGGGGTCGGCAACACTAAAAAGGATAGGAATAAAAGACTTCTGTTCAAAGGTGCTGTAAGCAAAGTCATGTCTACTTTGAAGAGAATGGCATTGGTTTTGGACTTTACTATAACAATTAGTAGTTATCTAGTTAAGTAAGATTTTAACCGATGGAGTTGTTCTTTGTCTAGGCAAGAATGGGCATTTTACCCAAAATAAGAATACCATGCAATGATGCAAGAAATTTAATATGTAAGAAACCTTAGGGCAAGATTATCGGCGCTTCTAAGCCGAATATCTTAGTAAATAGCGGTCGAAATTTAAATCAATATTGCGTAATTATTTTGAGACAGAGTTAAATTAAGAATTTTTCGCAAATGTCCTTACGAGCCATGTGGCCTCTCTGGCGCCGTTGATGATAAACTGGTAGGTCAAAATCGATGCGGTCCGAGATTCACTTTTCTCTTCTTGGGGTTTTGTCGGAGGCGATTCATTGGGGCTTCTCTCTCGACTGTCCGTTATCTCTCGACGGCGATTGATTTGGCGTTCTCTCTCGACGGGGTTCTTCGTTCTCTCTCGACTGGGCTCCTCGTTTTTCTTCTTTTTTATTAGCAACTTTGTAATTTTCTCATGTTTTCAATTTTAGCGTTATATGTTTAATTATAATTTATCTTTTATATTTCATTACTTATTGAACTAAATAATTAATTTATTAAAAGACATCAAAAAATTCTACCAATAATCTCAACTTTTGGATTGTCCCTAACTTTTGTATTTTAACATCAAAATAACAATAAACTAATCTAAGGATTTTAGAATTAGTCCCACCAATAATGTTGTCCTTAGAAGCTAGCACATTAAAAAAAGGAATCATATATATGCTTCATATATCTCACGAATTTTTAAAATCCAGTAAATCTAATCTTCCTTAATTTATAAGTGCTTTGTTCTCTAGTAAACACGATAACGTTAAAAGTTCAAACACAAACCATTATTTATTTATTTTTAAAATATTTCTCACAATTCCTCACTCTCCCAAAATTTTCTGTTTTAGTGGAAACTTTCAGATATTCGTCTTCTTTGTTTCCTCGTATTTTCTGCCAAAACAGGGTAAATAATATTTTTCTGTCGACTATAAGGCACAAGCCATATGGATATTTCCTAATGCATAATATAATCTATATTTTAATAGTTATATATTTCATTACTTATTGAACTAAATAATTAATTTATTAAAAGACATCAAAAATTCTACCAATAATCTCAACTTTTGGATTGTCCCTAACTTTTGTATTTTAACATCAAAATAACAATAAACTAATCTAAGGATTTTAGAATTAGTCCCACCAATAATGTTGTCCTTAGAAGCTAGCACATTAAAAAGGAATCATATATATGCTTCATATATCTCACGAATTTTAAAATCCAGTAAATCTAATCTTCCTTAATTTATAAGTGCTTTGTTCTCTAGTAAACACGATAACGTTAAAAGTTCAAACACAAACCATTATTTATTTATTTTTAAAATATTTCACAATTCCTCACTCTCCCAAAATTTTCTGTTTTAGTGGAAACTTTCAGATATTCGTCTTCTTTGTTTCCTCGTATTTTCTGCCAAAACAGGGTAAATAATATTTTTCTGTCGACTATAAGGCACAAGCCATATGGATATTTCCTAATGCATAATATAATCTATATTTTAATAGTTATATATTTCATTACTTATTGAACTAAATAATTAATTTATTAAAAGACATCAAAAATTCTACCAATAATCTCAACTTTTGATTGTCCCTAACTTTTGTATTTTAACATCAAAATAACAATAAACTAATCTAAGGATTTTAGAATTAGTCCCACCAATAATGTTGTCCTTAGAAGCTAGCACATTAAAAAGGAATCATATATATGCTTCATATATCTCACGAATTTTAAAATCCAGTAAATCTAATCTTCCTTAATTTATAAGTGCTTTGTTCTCTAGTAAACACGATAACGTTAAAAGTTCAAACACAAACCATTATTTATTTATTTTTAAAATATTTCTCACAATTCCTCACTCTCTCCCAAAATTTTCTGTTTTAGTGGAAACTTTCAGATATTCGTCTTCTTTGTTTCCTCGTATTTTCTGCCAAAACAGGGTAAATAATATTTTTCTGTCGACTATAAGGCACAAGCCATATGGATATTTCCTAATGCATAATATAATCTATATTTTAATAGTTATATATTTCATTACTTATTGAACTAAATAATTAATTTATTAAAAGACATCAAAAATTCTACCAATAATCTCAACTTTTGATTGTCCCTAACTTTTGTATTTTAACATCAAAATAACAATAAACTAATCTAAGGATTTTAGAATTAGTCCCACCAATAATGTTGTCCTTAGAAGCTAGCACATTAAAAAGGAATCATATATATGCTTCATATATCTCACGAATTTTAAAATCCAGTAAATCTAATCTTCCTTAATTTATAAGTGCTTTGTTCTCTAGTAAACACGATAACGTTAAAAGTTCAAACACAAACCATTATTTATTTATTTTTAAAATATTTCACAATTCCTCACTCTCCCAAAATTTTCTGTTTTAGTGGAAACTTTCAGATATTCGTCTTCTTTGTTTCCTCGTATTTTCTGCCAAAACAGGGTAAATAATATTTTTCTGTCGACTATAAGGCACAAGCCATATGGATATTTCCTAATGCATAATATAATCTATATTTTAATAGTTATATATTTCATTACTTATTGAACTAAATAATTAATTTATTAAAAGACATCAAAAATTCTACCAATAATCTCAACTTTTGATTGTCCCTAACTTTTGTATTTTAACATCAAAATAACAATAAACTAATCTAAGGATTTTAGAATTAGTCCCACCAATAATGTTGTCCTTAGAAGCTAGCACATTAAAAAAAGGAATCATATATATGCTTCATATATCTCACGAATTTTTAAAATCCAGTAAATCTAATCTTCCTTAATTTATAAGTGCTTTGTTCTCTAGTAAACACGATAACGTTAAAAGTTCAAACACAAACCATTATTTATTTATTTTTAAAATATTTCTCACAATTCCTCACTCTCTCCCAAAATTTTCTGTTTTAGTGGAAACTTTCAGATATTCGTCTTCTTTGTTTCCTCGTATTTTCTGCCAAAACAGGGTAAATAATATTTTTTTCTGTCGACTATAAGGCACAAGCCATATGGATATTTCCTAATGCATAATATAATCTATATTTTAATAGTTATATATTTCGTACGGCCATTTTTCAAATGTAACTTATTGAACCTGCCAGGATCGTCTTTTTCTGAAGGGATATTTACCAATAGTTGAAATACTATAACAGCTGGTACACAACTATAATTGTTATTATTTATTATTATCTCTTTACTTCCACCATAAAATTTTCTCAAAATATTGTTAACTATTATAGTTTTTTTTTGAGTAGCCTTGAGAAAGAAATATCTAATATAAAGTTTCTAAATATTTTTTCCTTAGAAGGCATAAAATAGTAGTAATATAATCAGATTTATTTGAATATTAATTTTCTGCTGACAAAAATATGAATCACTCAAGAAAATCTGGCTGGTACGTTGTTTTAAAGAAATAGAAAACAAGAATTATCATGTTTCTTTTTGTGGCATCCAATTAGCCTGCTATGTGGTGAGAAGATATGGACAGAATATATATATATTCTATACAAAATTTTATTATTATCAAGAACACAAATAAAAATAAGAATATATAACATCATTTTATTGTGGCCCATATGCCAAAAGAAAATAAATAAATTATCAAGAAACTTGCCCTTTCCTTCTCTCACAGACCATTCTAGGGTTCCTAAAAATCCCCACTTACCTTTTTCTCTTTCCATTTTTGTCGAATTTCAGCTCTTTCTTCTCTTCATCGGCTTTGATTTTCCTTTGAAACTATCAACAAATCTCTTACAGTGATCATTTCCTAAGATTTTTTTTGATTTAACATTAAATTTTCTTCACTACTAGCTTATCTCTTCTTTAGTTTCTCTGCCGACACTTAAACTTTCTCTTGGGTGAGATCTCTCTCTCTTTTATGACTATGTTAATCGGTCACTGGCTGGTTTAGGGTTCCAATCTTTACAGATCTTGTGGCCGAACAAAAAAAAAAGTTCAAAGAGGGAAAATGGTGAGAGGAAAGATAGAGATGAAAAAAATAGAAAACGCGACGAGTAGACAAGTGACTTTCTCAAAAAGAAGAAGTGGTTTGTTGAAGAAAGCTTATGAGCTCTCCGTACTCTGCGATGCTCAAGTCTCTCTCATCGTCTTCTCTCAGAGAGGAAGGCTATACGAATTCTCTAGCTCTGAGTATGCTTCTTTAATTCTTCTCAACTCTTATATTTACTTTTATTTTACTGTTTTGTACTATTATTTTGTCAATTAGGCATGTGTCTGGTCTGAATTTTTCTGAATCATAGCAATTGACTAAAGCTATCTTAGATTTTCTTACTTGATGAGATTTTAGATCCTTTTCTGAATCCTAAAGATTTCTTTCTTCTCTCCCCCTATTTTCTTTTTCTGAGCAAAAATCTCTTTCTCTCCACCTATTCATACAACATATTTTCTATAATTCATTATTCACTTGGTGAGGAAGCTAGACAAACTCCTTTTCCCTACCTGAACTTTTCATATAAACTATGTGTGTGTCTAGGGTTTCAAAATTTTCTTGAAAGTGTGAACAGAAAACAACATAGGAACTAGCTTTAAATGGAATCAGACTATAATCTAGATGATTATTTAGTGTGATCCGTACCAACTTGCACATTTTTTTTACCCATTGGTCTATTGATAATGACCTAGTTAGGTTTGTGTACTATCGTTTTTGGTTTTCGTTATGTCTTTATTTGGGCTCCACTTTTGTAGGCATACTAATTATGTGTGCTCTTCTCCATTTGATTAAGGTGATTAGTGCATAGTATTTCACAGTTTGTGTATAGAGCATGTATTTTGGAGTAATACTTTATATATTCAAGATCAAAACTTGATCAAAAGAAAACAATCAAAGCTTGTACTGTAACCAAAGATAGATCCAAGTAGATAAGGCATGTGATCGTTTTTCTGTGATAGTATATTTTGTTAATTATAGGTTAGCAATTGGACAATATGGTTCTAGATTCAGTTATTTGATTTGGGGAAAAATTTGCAAAAACAGTTTGAGTTTACCTAATAAAGGAGAAATTATAAGAAGAGTCATGATGCATTCATATGTATGGCATGGGTTTAATAGTTACCAACAGCCACAAGACATTACAGTACAACTTGTAGGAGATAGTTAGGTGAATCTTTACTAGAAAAGCTAGATTTTCATGTTTCGTTGCTAGAGCACGTACTAAAATCAGATGTATCAGATTGAATTAGAGATTAAACACAGAAACAATGAAAATATAGATACATGAGTTCTAATTTCTAAAAAGATGTCTATGTTTTGATCACCAGCATGCAGAGTACGATCGAACGTTACCACAAGTACACAAACGATCATGAAACCAGCAACCAGGACTCAGAAATTTACATCCAGGTTTCTTACGTGACTTTTCTTCTTTTCAGAATTACGTACATGGTATCTTTTGGCTGATGTCCTAAAGATTTACATGATTTCATGATGCTGATTCTTTTTTTTTTTTAACTTTTCCTGGCCTATCAAACAAAATCCTGAAAGACATGTTAGCTCTAGGTACAATGTAGAACACTTGGCACGATTTTTAAATGATGAGGTTCAGATAGTTTGTATTTTCAAAGATGGTTTTAATCCTTCTGCGTCCTATGATTTCGTTTTGTGGGCGTAATGTAGCAATTGAAGGAAGAAGCAAGCCACATGATCACAAAGATTGAACTCCTTGAGTTTCACAAGCGGTATAATGCCTTAGCCTTTCTTCTTTTTCCCACCATCTTTTAGATTTAACTTTAAACTTAAAAGCCAAATAAAAACAGAAGGAAATCAAACCTTTCGTCAGTGTTAACGTTTGCGTTGATATATAGTTTACAAAATATGAAACACTGAAAATGTTCTATGTAAAAACTGTGATGCTTATACAATAGATAAAAATCATGTAAAAGCAAACGCAACAACTGCTTTAGAAACAATCATGGAAACCTAACTAAAAGGGTGTCATTAAAGTATTATATTTGTTAACGGAGTTGTCTTATTGGTGAACTGAATTAATCGTTACTAAATGCCCCAATAGTTATTGGTACAAAAACCCTTGTTATATGTATATATATTGAGTTGAATTAATATATTTAGACTTTCAACTGATGGTAGCATATTTCACAATCAGCCTGGATTTTCTTAGAAATTTAAATTTCTATAAAAATACTAATTATACTACGCAAGTTACAATCCGCAGTGGTGGAAGATGGATCGAAGAAAAAGCTATCTGTGATATCATATAAAAAACTTCTAAGGATTTTGTTTCAAAACTATGCAGTCATTAACTCGTTTTGTGGGCGTAATGTAGCAATTGAAGCAAGAAGCAAGCCACATGATCGCAAAGATTGAACTCCTTGAGTTTCACAAGCGGTATAATGCCTTAGCTTTTCTTTTTTGGTTTGTTTCCACCATCTCTTAGATTTAACTTTAAAATTAAACACCAAATAAAACAGAAAGAAATCAAAGCTTTCGTTTGTGGTTAACGTTTGCATTTATATATAGTTTACAAAGTATTTTATGAAAACACTACAAAATGTTTTATGTAAAAGATGTGATGTTTATACAATATATAAAAGATCATGTAAAAGCAAATGCAACAATTGCTTTAGAAACAATCATGGAAACCTAGCCTTAATAGCGCCATTAATGTATTATATTTGTTAACGAAGTTGTCTTGTTGGTGAATTTAAGAATTACTCTTTACTAAATATTGCCCTATTATTGGTACAAAACCCTTGACATATATATATATATATATATATATATGTTGAGTATATATATATATATATAGATATATATATATATATATATATATATATGTTGAGTATATATATATATATATATATATGTTGAGTTGAATTAATATATTTAGACTTAACTGATGGTAACATATTTCACAACTAGTCTGGATTTTATAACAAATCAAAATTTCTATTAAAAATACTCATCATACTACGCAAGTTACAATCTGCAGTGGGGGAATATGAATCCAAGAAAAGCTATATGTGATATCATATAAAAGAACTACTAAGAAGTTTTTTAACAAAATTATGCAGTCGTTAGGCCACCATTAGCGGGTGTTTACCCGGTGCTTAACAAAAAATGGAAGCAGAGCTTAAACAAGCAGTAGGTTGTTTCTGACTGCATGCTCCAGGTGACACGTATACCATGATTGTTCTTTTAATTTTTGTTTTAATTAGACAAAAAAATTAAGTTAATCATGCCCTTAACTCCCTTTTGCGTGTGTATAGGAAGCTATTGGGTCAAGAACTTTCTTCTTGTTCTCTTCCAGAACTTCAAGAAATTGATAGTCAACTTCAAAGAAGTTTGGGCGAGGTTCGAGCAAGAAAGGTATATATTTCATCTATTTTAATATTTATGACGATGTTATCTTGCAAAAATATACACGTACAATTTGAGATTAATATGTTCCCATCTCAACCGTCTAGCAAGTTATTGTCTTCATTTAGATACGAACTTGAACACGGATTTTTTGCAGTGGTTTGGCGACATATCTAGATAAATTTACTAACATCGACCCAGCACAGTTATGTGTAATTTCTGTATTAGTGTTTGTATCATGGAAATGAAAATAGTTGGCATTTTTGTAGGCTCAGATGTTCAAGGAGCAGTTGGAGAAGCTAAAAGCAAAGGTACAATCCTATTTACTATATTAACTAGAAGATAACTCACGCGAAAGAGTGAGTTTTTATAATAATGTTTATTTATTTATTAAATGGTTTTAACATTTTGCAATACTACACTTTTTATTAATTATAAAATGATGAATACAAATGTTGATCTCTTAAATATATCATCGTTGTTGAATAGTTAACGTAATACATCTCATTTTAATTATTTTAAGACTTCATATACACAAAAAGAAATTAAGTTTTGCTGCTGACACAAATCACCAAAACCAAATATGCAACATCGATTGTATAACGACGAAAGGGGATTAGTTTTTTTGATCTCGATTTGTTTACTATTGACTCTCCATAAATGATTTTATTTTTCACCTCTATAAAATTATGTTTTCGTTCCCGTATTTGTTTCATTGATATGAGTTAAGTTTCTTTTTTAACTTTTTTTATGAATTCGGTGAATTACATAAGTGTCAATTAAAAAAAATAGACATCTGTAAAAATTAGTTTCACTCCAGATACATATCTAATAATCAAAATTTTGAAAAAAATTCACCGCGAAACTATATTAACAGGTTAGTGTTCAAATCTAATATATCAAGCTGTTATATAATATAAGTACATACTCTAATTATAAATACATGTCTAGTATATATTCACCAGCTCGGTCTAAAAATCATCTAATTCAAGAACAACAAAACAAATTACTTATTTACCAGTTCGAGTAATATCTGAATCCGAACGCGTAATATCCGAACCCGAATGGATATCCGAAGATAATCAAACATAAGTATACTTAACCCTATATTTCTAGTTTATTTCTCTCATTTTATTTAAAATATTTATATTAATGATGCGTATTGCTCAAAATTAGATAATATACATATAATTATGGACAAAATCATTTGCTACTCACTTAAAATACATATCAAGCTCTTGTTTCTTGCATTAACAAAAATCGCATCTAAAATTTCAAAACAACAACTAAATTAATGTCTCTCTAACCTATTAATAGTTTAGTCTTTTAAAAATTAGAAAACCAGCTAAGTTAAAATTTATTTTAAATAAAAAAACATAAACAATGAATAATTTATTTATTTTTTCTTCAAAATTTAAATATACGAACCCAACCCAAAATATTCGAACCCGACTCGAAATGTAAAAATACCTGAATGAGTTCTATACCTTTATACTGAAATACCCGATACGAACCCGAATGTGTATCCGAACTCCCACCCCTACGATATATAATTATTTGTATCTTACTTGAACAAAAAAAAGTTAAACCATTGATCACAAAATTTTCAATGTAGGACTTTTACCATTTTTAGTAATTTATAGTCGTTTTTTTAATTCAAAATATAACATATAAGGAAAAATCTAAATATTTATTATTATATGTTTAATGTGATTTTTAATTTTCTTAATAGTATAAAATTAAACAAAAAAATAGAGAGGTTAAAAAAATTGTTATCAAATATGTATTATTCATAATCATTAATTGTCATATATATGTCAACCATATTAGGTAATTTTGTTGTTTTTATTTAAGGAAAGAAAAAATATTTTTTTTTACAATACTAATTAATTTGATAGTTAGTTCAATAAAAATCATAGTATATGTTTATATGAACCAACTTATTTTTCTAATAATTCTAAGAATCATTTTTCGTGATGACATGTAGCTACGGAAATATGTTGTAATGCTTCATGATTAATATATAGGAGATAATGTGTATATATAGTTTTGTTTATTAGCATTATATATCTTAATGGTGAGATAATGTATCTTCGTTTCAGGGAAAACAACTGTTAGAAGAGAATGTCCAGTTACATCAAAAGGTAATTCATCTCCTTCCCTCTAGACGTAGTGTTGTATACTGGTAATATATCATACCATCCAACTTAAAATTACGTATCTTATTCTTATGAATTAAAATGCTGAAAATATTATCTAATTACCTCTATTTTTTTGGAAAATTTAGTTTCAAGTGTTTCTTTTTGTCGATTTTGTTTCAAATTGGTTATTTTTCTTTAGCTTATTATGTGATGGAGTATATTTTTGTTTTCAAGGATTTCAAGGAAAAACAAGATTTTTCACTTATTTATGCTTACAATGAGTTCAAATGAAAAAATGATATATATTATTTTGGATACCAAATTCATTAATTTCATCATCCTTTTCCTTGAGACAAATTCATAATAAAAATTTTGTGTGGTTGATGAAATTGCAATCTATGTTATGAACAGAATGTTATAGATCCATGGAGAGGGTCGATTGATCAACAAAAGAAATTCAGAGTTATAGACCTGAATTTGTAAGTAGCCAGAAAATATCGCAAACAACATTATATTGTATGTTTATTCAACCATGCAAATCTTAAAATTCTTCGTAAATCATGAAGAATGATTTTAATAAGTGATGATGATGATTGAGTCTTTTGCATAGAAACGATTAGTTTGGGTGGATGATGATGATGATGATGATTTTGGGTTGATTGTTTGATTGTAACAAGTGATGATGCTTAAAAGCTTCCTGTGAATGTTAAAAATCGATTCTTTGTATAGAAACATAGAGGTTGATTGATTTTAACAAGTGATGATGCTTAAAAGCTTCCTGTGAATGTTAAAAATCGATTCTTTGTATAGAAACATAGAGGTTGATTGATTTTAACAAGTGATGATGATGATTTTGGGTTGATTGTTTGATTGTAACAAGTGATGATGATGATTTTGGGTTGATTGTTTGATTGTAACAAGTGATGATGATGATGATTTTGGGTTGATTGTTTGATTGTAACAAGTGATGATGCTTAAAAGCTTCCTGTGAATGTTAAAAATCGATTCTTTGTATAGAAACATAGAGGTTGATTGATTTTAACAAGTGATGATGATGATGATGATGATGATGATGATGATGATTGAGTCTTTTGCATAGAAACGATTAGTTTGGGTCGGATGATGATGATGATTTTGGGTTGATTGTTTGATTGTAACAAGTGATGATGATGATGATTTTGGGTTGATTGTTTGATTGTAACAAGTGATGATGCTTAAAAGCTTCCTGTGAATGTTAAAAATCGATTCTTTGTATAGAAACATAGAGGTTGATTGATTTTAACAAGTGATGATGCTTAAAAGCTTCCTGTGAATGTTAAAAATCGATTCTTTGTATAGAAACATAGAGGTTGATTGATTTTAACAAGTGATGATGATGATTTTGGGTTGATTGTTTGATTGTAACAAGTGATGATGCTTAAAAGCTTCCTGTGAATGTTAAAAATCGATTCTTTGTATAGAAACATAGAGGTTGATTGATTTTAACAAGTGATGATGATGATGATGATTGAGTCTTTTGCATAGAAACGATTAGTTTGGGTCGGTTGATTTTAATAAGTGATGATGATGATGATTTTGGGTTGATTGTTTGATTGTAACAAGTGATGATGCTTAAAAGCTTCCTGTGAATGTTAAAAATCGATTCTTTGTATAGAAACATAGAGGTTGATTGATTTTAACAAGTGATGATGATGATTGAGTCTTTTGCATAGAAACGATTAGTTTGGTCGGTTGATTTTAATAAGTGATGATGATGATTTTGGGTTGATTGTTTGATTGTAACAAGTGATGATGCTTAAAAGCTTCCTGTGAATGTTAAAAATCGATTCTTTGTATAGAAACATAGAGGTTGATTGATTTTAACAAGTGATGATGCTTAAAAGCTTCCTGTGAATGTTAAAAATCGATTCTTTGTATAGAAACATAGAGGTTGATTGATTTTAACAAGTGATGATGATGATTGAGTCTTTTGCATAGAAACGATTAGTTTGGGTGGATGATGATGATGATGATGATTTTGGGTTGATTGTTTGATTGTAACAAGTGATGATGCTTAAAAGCTTCCTGTGAATGTTAAAAATCGAATTATATGCTTAAAATCAAATTATTCAACTTAAAATTACGTATCTTATTCTTATGAATTAAAATGCTGAAAATATTATCTAATTACCTCTATTTTTGGAAAATTTAGTTTCAAGTGTTTCTTTTGTCGATTTTGTTTCAAATTGGTTATTTTTCTTTAGCTTATTATGTGATGAAGTATATTTTTGTTCTCAAGGATTTCAAGGAAAAGTGAGATTTTTCACTTAGTTTTGCTTACAATTTGTTCAGATGTAGAAATTGATATATATTATTTTGGATACCAAATTCATTAATTTCATCATCCTTTTCCTTGAGACAAATTCATAATAAAAATTTTGTGTAGTTGATGAAATTACAATCTCTGTTATGAACAGAATGTTATAGATCCATGGAGAGGGTCGATTGATCAACAAAAGAAATTCAGAGTTATAGACCTGAATTTGTAAGTAGCCAGAAAAAAATGGCAAATAACATTATATTGTATGTTTATTGAATCATATGTAAACCTTAAAATTCTTCGTAAATCGTGAGGAATGATTGTAATATTATCTTATGATTGTAGTTCTTACACAGTTTTTGTTTTGTTCTTACTTAAGAGAATAATACCTATAATCAAATTTCTTACTTTAATTTTTCTTACTGTAGTGAACTCTTTGATTAATCAAGGTTTTGTTGTTCAAAAAAGAAATTTATCTTTGAAAATAAATAGATTTATCAGATTTTAAAAAGTTTTGTCAATTTTTCTTATAAAACTTAAGTTTTTGTATAAAGTTTAAAATCTTATTGATTTTCATGATGTTCTCAATGTTGTGTTTGATGTGAAAATTACAAGACAATATTTCCCAATACACAAATTTTAGTCTATACTAAATAAAAGAAATAATATGTTTATGTTGGTATCCACTTCAACTAAAAAACTGTTCTAAAATAATACCATTTGATCATGTTAACTGAATTTTACTAAGAGCATAGGCATTAAAGACTTTTGACATAAGTTTTTGAAAAATTTGAGAATTTTTTTTTAAAATATTATTATTTTGATGAAAACAATTATAGCTTCCTACCATAATTTGCTACGTTAACCTTCTGATTTTTGCTTCCTTTTGGACCAAATGTATTGACAAACCAGATATTACACAACTACTGTTGTTAAGTTCGGCCTCTTATCAATGGGCAATTTAAATAGACCCAATCGATGAGTGTTAAATTCTGGCCATTTTTACAAAGCCGAAGTCAATGTGGGAGAAACCGCAATTTAAACCTACTCGAGAGATTCTACACCTCCCTTCATCTGGCACTATATGAAGATTTGAAATAGGGCATCTGGCACTAGGTGTATTAGACACAAAATGTCTCACATCGGTAATTAAAAGAGATCTTAATCAATATATAAAATAGATGAACTAATCCACTAGCTTATCATTTGTGTCTACTATACATCTAGTGCCAAATGTTCTACCCTATTTCAGATCTTCATTTAATGAGCATATCATGCACACTTGAATCAAAGTCTCATGCGCCAATGGTCTCTAAACATATATATGTAGTATCGAAAGTCTAAATTAAGCTCATCTAACCTTCAAGTTTTACGCTACAAATCTGCAAAATTAATATAAAAAATATAAGGATTTTTTTTTGCTTGTCAAACGTAAGGATAATCCCAAACTAGACTATGCTATGTAAATTATTTAATGTATATCACAAGTATTTTCATAGAAACGATTAGTTTGGGTGGATGATGATGATGATTTTGGGTTGATTGTTTGATTGTAACAAGTGATGATGATGATGATTGAGTCTTTTGCATAGAAACGATTAGTTTGGGTGGATGATGATGATGATTGAGTCTTTTGCATAGAAACGATTAGTTTGGGTGGATGATGATGATGATTGAGTCTTTTGCATAGAAACGATTAGTTTG
This sequence comes from Brassica carinata, assembly GCA_016771965.1. NCBI lineage: Eukaryota > Viridiplantae > Streptophyta > Magnoliopsida > Brassicales > Brassicaceae > Brassica > Brassica carinata. The sequence goes on along the minus strand of JAAMPC010001587.1, from coordinate 278,815 downwards.
GGTGGGTTGATTTTAATAAGTGATGATGATGATGATGATGATTTTGGGTTGATTGTTTGATTGTAACAAGTGATGATGATGATTTTGGGTTGATTGTTTGATTGTAACAAGTGATGATGCTTAAAAGCTTCCTGTGAATGTTAAAAATCGAATTATATGCTTAAAATCAAATTATTCAACTTAAAAAATTAATTTTTTTTTTAAGAACCTCAATGAGATTCTCCCAATGGAGAAAGAAAGACTTAATTCCATTAACTAAGGTTCCAAATTTGCCACGTCAACCTTCTGATTTCTGCTTCCTTTGAACCAAATATTGACAAACCCGATATTAAGTTCGGCCTTATCAATGAGCTCAATTTAAACAGGCCCAAACGATGAGTGTTCAATTCTACCATTTTACAAAGCCGACGTTAATGTGGGAGAAACCGCAATTAAACTTACTCGAAAGATTCTACACCTCCCTTCATCTGGCACTATATGAAGATTTGAAATAGGGCATCTGGCACTAGGTGTATTAGACACAAAATGTCTCACATCGGTAATTAAAAGAGATCTTAATCAATATATAAAATAGATGAACTAATCCACTAGCTTATCATTTGTGTCTACTATACATCTAGTGCCAAATGTTCTACCCTATTTCAGATCTTCATTTAATGAGCATATCATGCACACTTGAATCAAAGTCTCATGCGCCAATGGTCTCTAAACATATATATGTAGTATCGCAAGTCGAAACTAAGCTTTATGCCTTTATCTAACCTTCAAGTTTTACGCTACAAATCTCGAAAATAAATATCAAAATGTAGGATTTTTTTTCGTTACACTTAAGGATAATCCCAAATTAGTCAGAGCTAGTATATATCTCAAGTATTTTCATACAATTTACCAACAGAACATTTAATCCCCACGAACTGGGCAATCAATATAATATTTGCAATATGAACATCATTTAATAGATTTTTGGTCAAGCCTATCAACATCCTGATTTTTTTAAATGGTAGCAAAGATAGATCCTACAGTCCTCACCATGTGACCTGCTCTTATCTTATATTTTTGCTGCTTATTTTGAACTTCCCGCCCAACGGTCGATAGTTTAGCTGGACAATCGACACACAAGCTATGACAAGTATAATATGCTCATATGGGATTAAAATATACACACAAACAAATATCTAAATAAAGCGACATTTAATGTACGTAAGTAAACCTTTTGGGACGATAGTTTATTTATACATTGTAAAATTTGGATATAATTCAGTATATTAGGGTTGAGATATCCCTGGCCTTTTGCTTAATTGTGGTGAATATTTAATCTGAAACAGTAAGTTATAAATGTCAATTTAAGATGATAAAAGAAATTTTTGTTGATGATATGAGTTTGTAACTGTCATACGAGTTTTGTAATGATTTAAATTCCACAATGAAGTTTGTATGTCTAAAATCTAAATAAAAGAATATTTATAACATTAGCAAAAGGTAGATATATATATATATATCAAACTATTCACCATGCATTATACATTGCATGAGCGGTGTGACTGCCACTGGTGTCTTCATTACGACAGATGTAGCTTCAGTCTTCACGTAAATGTCTCGGGTCCATGCAAACTATATCTTTCGTATTGTCCTTTTACAACTTTACAAGGTTCTCTTCTCCTTTCCACTTTTCTTTTCTCTTTCCTCTTTAAAAATAAACATATATTATATATATATATATATATATATATATATGCTTCAAAGAAATATTCTACTTACGTTCCTTAACCTAATTATTTTTGACAATCGTCAGAATTATTTATGGTCTCGGATGCACGAACTATACATGAGATTCCTTTTGAAATATACGTACGTTTTTGTACTCATCGTCAACGTCATAATTGTCAAAGGCTTTTTGAAAAGTTGTTGCTTCATGTCTGTAACTCTGTGTGTTAATTTTTTATTATTAATTTGGATGCTTTCCATTTTACCATATAGTGTCAATAGATTTAACAAATTAAGACACATCAGGTCGAACAAAAGATGAGATAAATCGAGTCGAATATATATCCAGACTGGCTTTATCTCTAATTCAACTTTTCGTCAAGATGGGTAAATAATTAGTTAGAAAAACATGAGTAAATTCTTTCGAGTGTCTTTTTTTACTACGACCATGTACAATGTTTTCAACACCCATTTCATTATCAATACCCTCATTTTCTATTTTTAACATGCCACATTATCTTCTCTTTCTTCTACCTCATTTGTTCAACACCCAATTCATCTTAACCATCTATAATGGTTTGTTTAAAAAAATTCAACACCATACCCCACTAATTTTAATTTATACTTTTATCTTTATAATATAATACCAATTTATTAATAATATTTTTGTTTCTAAATAACTTAAAAACTAAAATAATGTAACTTTTAATAAGAAGAATTTTGAATTTTAAAAAGGTTATTATTAGATCTATTTAACAAAAAAAATCAAAACACTAAAGAATATTGAAAAAATGACGTTTTTTTCTATCCAAGTGAAATGAAAGTAGTCTCTATTTATAGATCGTAAAAAGTTATGAATTTTGATATAATTTTTATTATTTAAAAGTAAAAAGATTATATGATAAATAAATTTGCGTTATTGGGTGAAAATAAAAACAAAATAAATCTGCATAACATTTCTGTCCAATCAATTTGCACCATGTGACAAAGTTGGCTCACATAAAATTTTATCAATATGTTGAAACTTTACAACGGGATGTTGAAGCCACGTAAATTAACACAATTTATCAACAACCTCACTGCAGGGATTTTAACTGTTGAAAACTAGTTTCAACACCTCCATTGTACATGGTTTACTTTACAAGGTTCTGTTCTCCTTTCCAATTTTCTTTTATCTCTTTCCCCTTTAAAAATAAACATATATATGCTTCAAAGAAATATTCTTCTTACGCTCCTTTACCATAATTATTTTGGACAATCGTCAGAATTATTTAAGATCTCTGAGATGCACGAACTCTCATGGCAAGATAACAAAGATACATGAGATTCCTCTTGAAATATACGTACGTTTTTGTACTCATCGTCAACGTCATAATCGTCAAAGGCTTTTTTGAAAAGTTGTTGCTTAATGTCTATATGTTAATTGTTATTATAAATTTGTATGCTTTTGATTTTACCATATATAGTGTCAATACATTTAATAAATTAAGATACATGAGGTCGAACAAAAAATTAGTTAAGTGACAGTCGAAGTTCACCCCAACAAAAAAAAATTTATTCTGGTCAAAACTTTTCGTCAAGATGGTTAGATAGTTACAGTACTGTGACTACTGTCATAAATTTAATTATAAAAATGAGAATTTTATCACATCACCATAACTATATGTCATATTTCTTGTGGAACGAATATTTCTTTCTGCAAAAGCGTGAGCTGTGCCACATCGTCAGAGAGTTGCTTGAAAGCCTTTAACTGTTGTTTGCTCCAACCCGAAACTATGTACATTGTCTCTGAATGATCCTTTTAGCTTTCATGTTTGCCTGTTTCGTTTATCTTTTGGTGCTATACTTATGTGAACGTAAAGATCTTTTGTTTCACTAAAATGGATAACAAAATATATATTTTCTCTTGTTTGGTCGTATGGCACAAGAAATGTAACTATATGCAGGGGATCCCCTATGTGCAGTACACGTAGTATATAAGAGTACGAGACCACAATATAGTTCTAACTTTTCTACCAAAAAATTTAATAATAATATAGTTCTAACTTCTATCTAGATCACATTTATGATAAGGAAAAATTAAGTGTAAAGTATGCGATTACGATGAACAAACTATATATGCAGAACATACTGATACTTTTAGCCTTTAGGAAGAAGAAATAAACATACTGAACACGTTTGATTACATTCACGATCTGTCGAAAATCAAGATTTAAATGTGAAATCTAATCTATTAAAATAGAGTAATACCTATAATCAAATTTTCTTACTTTAATTTTTCTTACTGTAGTGAACTCTTTGATTAATCAAGGTTTTGTTGTTCAAAAAGAAATTTATCTTTGAAAATAAATAGTTTTATCAAATTAATTTTAAAAGTGTTTTCTAATTTTTTTATAAATCTTAAGTTTTTGTATAAAGTTTACCATCTTATTGATTTCACGATGTTCTCAAAATTGTTTTGATATAAAATTGCAAAACAAATATTTCCCAACAACAAAAATTTTAGTCTATACTAAATAGAAGAAATAATATGTTTATGTTGGTATCCACTTCAACTAAAAAACTGTTCTAAAATAATACCATTTGATCATGTTAACTAAATTTTACTAAGAGCATCTTCCAAAGAGGTATTTGAAAGACTTTTGACATAAGTTTTTAAAATTCTTGAGATTTTTTATTAAAATATTTTATTTAGATAAAAAAAGTTTCTAGCTTTCTACCATAATTTGCCACGTCAACCTTCTGATTTCTGCTTCCTTTTGAACCAAATATTGACAAACCCGATATTAAGTTCGGCCTTATCAATGAGCTCAATTTAAACAGGCCCAAACGATGAGTGTTCAATTCTACCATTTTTACAAAGCCGACGTTAATGTGGGAGAAACCGCAATTAAACTTACTCGAAAGATTCTACACCTCCCTTCATCTGGCACTATATGAAGATTTGAAATAGGGCATCTGGCACTAGGTGTATTAGACACAAAATGTCTCACATCGGTAATTAAAAGAGATCTTAATCAATATATAAAATAGATGAACTAATCCACTAGCTTATCATTTGTGTCTACTATACATCTAGTGCCAAATGTTCTACCCTATTTCAGATCTTCATTTAATGAGCATATCATGCACACTTGAATCAAAGTCTCATGCGCCAATGGTCTCTAAACATATATATGCTTCAAAGAAATATTCTTCTTACGCTCCTTTACCATAATTATTTTGGACAATCGTCAGAATTATTTAAGATCTCTGAGATGCACGAACTCTCATGGCAAGATAACAAAGATACATGAGATTCCTCTTGAAATATACGTACGTTTTTGTACTCATCGTCAACGTCATAATCGTCAAAGGCTTTTTGAAAAGTTGTTGCTTAATGTCTATATGTTAATTGTTATTATAAATTTGTATGCTTTTGATTTTACCATATATAGTGTCAATACATTTAATAAATTAAGATACATGAGGTCGAACAAAAAATTAGTTAAGTGACAGTCGAAGTTCACCCCAACAAAAAAAAATTTATTCTGGTCAAAACTTTTCGTCAAGATGGTTAGATAGTTACAGTACTGTGACTACTGTCATAAATTTAATTATAAAAATGAGAATTTTATCACATCACCATAACTATATGTCATATTTCTTGTGGAACGAATATTTCTTTCTGCAAAAAGCGTGAGCTGTGCCACATCGTCAGAGAGTTGCTTGAAAGCCTTTAACTGTTGTTTGCTCCAACCCGAAACTATGTACATTGTCTCTGAATGATCCTTTTAGCTTTCATGTTTGCCTGTTTCGTTTATCTTTTGGTGCTATACTTATGTGAACGTAAAGATCTTTTGTTTCACTAAAAATGGATAACAAAATATATATTTTCTCTTGTTTGGTCGTATGGCACAAGAAATGTAACTATATGCAGGGGATCCCCTATGTGCAGTACACGTAGTATATAAGAGTACGAGACCACAATATAGTTCTAACTTTTTCTACCAAAAAAATTTAATAATAATATAGTTCTAACTTCTATCTAGATCACATTTATGATAAGGAAAAAATTAAGTGTAAAGTATGCGATTACGATGAACAAACTATATATGCAGAACATACTGATACTTTTAGCCTTTAGGAAGAAGAAATAAACATACTGAACACGTTTGATTACATTCACGATCTGTCGAAAATCAAGATTTAAATGTGAAATCTAATCTATTAAAATAGAGTCATACTTTTTATCTACCGTTGAAAGTTGTGATTTAAAATTAGACCTTTTCTAAAGAGTTACATGTAATGATGTAACTAGATTTTGATCCGCCTTGGATTTTTGGATTGTAAACAAAGTTTATGAGTTAGTATTTAAGAATTGTTTTAATATCGATGATCAGAAACTTGTTTAAAATTAAATAATTTATAAATTAGTTTATTTAAGATTTTTTATGTATACTTTTATGTAACTCTCTCTTACGCTTGGATATTTTACTGGATCTGGAAAACCAAACAGCAATCGACCAGAAAATATAGAAGTTATTTGGGTCTGAGTCCAGGGAAAAGAAAATATTAGATTTTTTGTACCTGCGAGTCTCTGTTCGAGTCTAGGTCCTACCCAAGACGATCAGGGAACAGATTTTCTGATATTTTTGTGATATTAAGTATTTTGGTATTTTAGATATGTTTTTGATTTTACAAATACTTTTTTAAGTTTTGGATTCGTGTTTTCGATTATAGTTTTAGGTTTCGAATAAAATCTAAAAAAAAGATTTGAGCATGAACCAAAAATTCGAAATATCTAATTACATCTAAATATTTAAGATCCAAAACCGAAAGAAGCCGATTTATACCCGACCCGAAGGTCTGAATGCCTAAACCTACTTTTTTCATTATTTTTTGTTTGTGTTTTATAAAAACTACATTTGTTAAACTGGTCAAACTTAAGATTTAATTGGCAGATTTTTGTCTAATTTAATAATATAAATTTATAAGGTTTTTGATGAGTTTAAAATTAATCTTAAATAACAAATTCTATTGTAAGTAGATTTTTAGGATGAATTCCTTTAAATAGTATAGATATAGTTTTGGGATAAATAAGTGATAATAAAAGTATGGACATGTCGTATTTTGCTTTAGTTGGAAGAAATGTGTTGGGAAGATTACATTTATATATTCTCTATTATTAAAGTGAAGGTATAATGTATCGGGTCAACCTGAAACATAAAAAGAATTTTTTTTTAATAGACACAGTTCGATCAATAGAAAAGATAGTACCAAAAAACAATATAATTTTTGTTTATTAGGATAATCAGTAATGTTTTGGTCATTGAGATTCATGACACATGGTTGGGAAAATGATATGTTAGTATAATGTATTTATATGAATTAGTATAATTGAGTTATGTATGTAGATGGTAAAAATATCGGGTGGTAAAAAAATGGTAAAAGTAACATATGTATAATAATAGGGTATTAACTATGGTTAGTATAGTTAGAGAAATATTAGAAAATATTAGGTAGGACCAACATTTAATTAGCTAAAGAATAGGTCCAAACAACTTTTTAAGTAGATTTGTTAAAACTCCTTCTGTTTTAATAGTATTGATATTACATAGAGGCTAATTAATGAAATAATCGACGGTATATTTAAATCGTACCACCATCGGGTAATGAACAAAACCAGTGTACCACCATCGCGTAATAGAACAAAACCAGTGTTATGAGGGTAGCTAATGGGCCAATTTTATAGACGAGAAGTATTATTAGTTTGCAAATTATTGGGTCATACGAGTTTTGTAATGATTTAAATTCCACAATGAAGTTTGTATGTCTAAAATCTAAATAAAAGAATATTTATAACATTAGCAAAAGGTAGATATATATATATATATCAAACTATTCACCATGCATTATACATTGCATGAGCGGTGTGACTGCCACTGGTGTCTTCATTACGACAGATGTAGCTTCAGTCTTCACGTAAATGTCTCGGGTCCATGCAAACTATATCTTTCGTATTGTCCTTTTACAACTTTACAAGGTTCTGTTCTCCTTTCCACTTTTCTTTTCTCTTTCCTCTTTAAAAATAAACATATATATGCTTCAAAGAAATATTCTTCTTACGCTCCTTTACCATAATTATTTTGGACAATCGTCAGAATTATTTAAGATCTCTGAGATGCACGAACTCTCATGGCAAGATAACAAAGATACATGAGATTCCTCTTGAAATATACGTACGTTTTGTACTCATCGTCAACGTCATAATCGTCAAAGGCTTTTTGAAAAGTTGTTGCTTAATGTCTATATGTTAATTGTTATTATAAATTTGTATGCTTTTGATTTTACCATATATAGTGTCAATACATTTAATAAATTAAGATACATGAGGTCGAACAAAAATTAGTTAAGTGACAGTCGAAGTTCACCCCAACAAAAAAAAATTTATTCTGGTCAAAACTTTTCGTCAAGATGGTTAGATAGTTACAGTACTGTGACTACTGTCATAAATTTAATTATAAAAATGAGAATTTTATCACATCACCATAACTATATGTCATATTTCTTGTGGAACGAATATTTCTTTCTGCAAAAAGCGTGAGCTGTGCCACATCGTCAGAGAGTTGCTTGAAAGCCTTTAACTGTTGTTTGCTCCAACCCGAAACTATGTACATTGTCTCTGAATGATCCTTTTAGCTTTCATGTTTGCCTGTTTCGTTTATCTTTTGGTGCTATACTTATGTGAACGTAAAGATCTTTTGTTTCACTAAAAATGGATAACAAAATATATATTTTCTCTTGTTTGGTCGTATGGCACAAGAAATGTAACTATATGCAGGGGATCCCCTATGTGCAGTACACGTAGTATATAAGAGTACGAGACCACAATATAGTTCTAACTTTTTCTACCAAAAAAATTTAATAATAATATAGTTCTAACTTCTATCTAGATCACATTTATGATAAGGAAAAAATTAAGTGTAAAGTATGCGATTACGATGAACAAACTATATATGCAGAACATACTGATACTTTTAGCCTTTAGGAAGAAGAAATAAACATACTGAACACGTTTGATTACATTCACGATCTGTCGAAAATCAAGATTTAAATGTGAAATCTAATCTATTAAAATAGAGTCATACTTTTTATCTACCGTTGAAAGTTGTGATTTAAAATTAGACCTTTTCTAAAGAGTTACATGTAATGATGTAACTAGATTTTGATCCGCGCTTCCCGGATTTTTGGATTGTAAACAAAGTTTATGAGTTAGTATTTAAGAATTGTTTTAATATCGATGATCAGAAACTTGTTTAAAATTAAATAATTTATAAATTAGTTTATTTAAGATTTTTATGTATACTTTTATGTAACTCTCTCTTCGGCTTGATATTTTCTTGGATCTGGAAAACCAAACAACAATCGACCAGAAAATATAGAAGTTATTTGGGTCTGAGTCCAGGGAAAAGAAAATATTAGATTTTTTGTACCTGCGAGTCTCTGTTCGAGTCTAGGTCCTACCCAAGACCCGATCAGGAACCCAGATTTTCTGATATTTTTTGTGATATTAAGTCTATTTTGGTATTTTAGATATGTTTTTGATTTTACAAATACTTTTTTAAGTTTTGGATTCGTGTTTTCGATTATAGTTTTAGGTTTCGAATAAAATCTAAAAAAAAGATTTGAGCATGAACCAAAAATTCGAAATATCTAATTACATCTAAATATTTAAGATCCAAAACCGAAAGAAGCCGATTTATACCCGACCCGAAGGTCTGAATGCCTAAACCTACTTTTTTCATTATTTTTTGTTTGTGTTTTATAAAAACTACATTTGTTAAACTGGTCAAACTTAAGATTTAATTGGCAGATTTTTGTCTAATTTAATAATATAAATTTATAAGGTTTTTGATGAGTTTAAAATTAATCTTAAATAACAAATTCTATTGTAAGTAGATTTTTAGGATGAATTCCTTTAAATAGTATAGATATAGTTTTGGGATAAATAAGTGATAATAAAAGTATGGACATGTCGTATTTTGCTTTAGTTGGAAGAAATGTGTTGGGAAGATTACATTTATATATTCTCTATTATTAAAGTGAAGGTATAATGTATCGGGTCAACTGAAACATAAAAATTTTTTTAATAGACACATTCGATCAATAGAAAAGATAGTACCAAAAACAATATAATTTTTGTTTATTAGGATAATCAGTAATGTTTTGGTCATTGAGATTCATGACACATGGTTGGGAAAATGATATGTTAGTATAATGTATTTATATGAATTAGTATAATTGAGTTATGTATGTAGATGGTAAAAATATCGGGTGGTAAAAAAATGGTAAAAGTAACATATGTATAATAATAGGGTATTAACTATGGTTAGTATAGTTAGAGAAATATTAGAAAATATTAGGTAGGACCAACATTTAATTAGCTAAAGAATAGGTCCAAACAACTTTTTAAGTAGATTTGTTAAAACTCCTTCTGTTTTAATAGTATTGATATTACATAGAGGCTAATTAATGAAATAATCGACGGTATATTTAAATCGTACCACCATCGGGTAATGAACAAAACCAGTGTACCACCATCGCGTAATAGAACAAAACCAGTGTTATGAGGGTAGCTAATGGGCCAATTTTATAGACGAGAAGTATTATTAGTTTGCAAATTATTGGGTCATACGAGTTTATAAATTATTTTTGATCTGGGTCTTTAAATTTGGGTCTTAACAAACAAACATTTAAATATATTATATATATATATATATATATATATATATGCTTCAAAGAAATATTCTACTTACGTTCCTTAACCTAATTATTTTTGACAATCGTCAGAATTATTTAAGATCTCTGAGATGCACGAACTCTCATGGCAAGATAACAAAGATACATGAGATTCCTTTTGAAATATACGTACGTTTTGTACTCATCGTCAACGTCATAATTGTCAAAGGCTTTTTGAAAAGTTGTTGCTTCATGTCTGTAACTCTGTGTGTTAATTTTTATTATTAATTTGGATGCTTTCCATTTTACCATATATAGTGTCAATAGATTTAACAAATTAAGACACATCAGGTCGAACAAAAGATGAGATAAATCGAGTCGAATATATATCCAGACTGGCTTTATCTCTAATTCAACTTTTCGTCAAGATGGTTAGATAGTTACAGTACTGTGACTACTGTCATAAATTTAATTATAAAATGGTGAATTTCGTCACATCACCATAACTATATGTCATATTTCTTATGGGCGAATATTTCCTTCAGCGGAAAGTGTGAGCTGTGTCATATCGTCAGAGTCAGAGAGTTGCTTAAAAGCCTTTAACTGTTGTTTAGCTTTATGTTTGCATGTTATTTATATTTTGGTGTATCTTTATGTGAACGGAAAGATCTTTGGTTTCACTAAAATGGATTCTAAAATATATCTCCTATATATTATTTGTGAAACATTACAACTTCTTTTGTAGCCACATGTCATCACTAGGATGATTCTTAGAATTATTAGAGAAATAGGTTGATTCATCTAATTATATAATAAGCTTTTTATTAAACTAACCATAAATTCATTATTAATGTCATTTATTATTTCCTTAAATAAAGATTACGGAATTGCCTAATGTGGGTAAAGTATATATGACAATTAATAATTTTGAATAATAAAGATCGATAAAAAATGTATCTTCTATCAAATTTGTTTAATTTAAAACTATTAAAATAATTTTTAAAAAAACACAATAACCATATTATAAAAATTTAGATTTTTCTGTATATTTTATATTTTGAATTTTTAAAAATGACTATAAATTACTAAAACTGTTAAAAGTCTCACATTCAAATTTTGAGATCCATGGTTTAAAATTTTTGTTATGATAAAATACAAATGATTACAAAATCATATAAATAAAAGTCTAATTTAATTAATCATTAAGATTTAAAATATATATGTATATATATCATTCTAAATTAAACTATAAACCATATTGAATAAATAAATATTTTAGTTTCAAAATTTACTTTGAATAATTTTTTTTGATAAAAGTTTTGAACTAACATTGATAATTTTTTTTAAATTATCAATTACTAAAATTATTAATCTCACAATGAAAATTTTGTTATCAGTAATTTAAAGTTTTTGCTATTAAAAATACACATGATAAAAAAACATATGAGTAGAAAACATCATTAAAAAAAAATAGACATTAATATTAAAAATATACTATGTATGTTAATATCATTTAAATTTAATTACATATCCTATCAAATTTTTTAAAAATGTTTGGATTAATAAAATTGATTTATACGTTCGCACCAATTTAATTATATATGTAATAGTTGATTTTTAATTATTCGCCGCGGATCTTAATCTAAGATTTCTCTTATTTGGTCTTATGGCACAAAAATGTAACTATATGCAGTACACGTAGTAGCGTTCCAAAAAAAAAAATGCAGTACACGTAGTATATGAGAGTAGGAGACCAAATTATAGTTCTAACTTCTATCTACATCACATTTATGATAAGGAAAATATTACCTGTAACGTATGAGATAACGATGAACAAATTATATATGCAGAACATACTGGAACTTCTAGCCTTTATATAGTAAGAAGAAAAAAAAACTACTGAACACGTTTGATTACATTCACGATCTATCAAGATGTAAATTATGTGAAACAAACCAATTGATTCCTAAACACTAGTTGTCTAACATTATAATTTAAATTCCTGTAAAATTTATAATCAGAACTTTACAATTAAAATGTAATGCTAATGTGCCATAAACAAAATTCGAACAACAAATAGTTCTATGCCCAAAATGTTTCTTGTCACAAGAGTCAAGACCCAAATAATAGTATAAGCTGCTTTAGGATGGGTGTATAGTATTTTTTAAACGAATACGACTATCCGAAATTAATTCAAATATTTCCCATAGACACTTGATTGTTAATATTTTCAAGTTTCAAAAACATATAATATTCAAAACACTCATGAATGCTACTATTCTTTAGTCTACCATACCATATGCAAAAATGTTGGAATACCAGGGGGACAAAAACATCTGAAATTGACAGATCTATCTAGCAAGCACCATACCAGTCCACACCACTCCACATTTTTAAAAACATTAATTTATTTTAGGTTATTAACGGCTACAAAATTATTAGAAAATTAATATAATCAAAATCAATAAAAATAAAAACCAATCAATACCCGCCATGTGGAATACGTTTACCTACGTGGACACCTCAAACTCCTTTCGCGAAACAAAGAGGACGAGTCGTGGCGGGTGGTCCCCACATTTGAAGCGCATCTCGTCACGTGAACTCCCCACGTGCCACTGACATCATCGTTTCTCCTAAACGGCGCCGTTTTTTCTCCACGTGTCGTAGTACTCCGCCGTCGTTTCAGCCACGAGGGCTTCGAAGATTCCTCTCTCGAGCTCCGTCACGATTCCTTCGCCTTCAAACGCCAGCTCCGACTGTGTCGCCGTCTCCGGGAAATCTCCGGCCACAAGAACATCAACATCTTCGAGAACCAATGCGCGTTTGGCGATTGGTGAAACGTGCGTTTGCGATTGTCTCTGAAAAGTAGGGAACTTTGATGATGCTCTGTTTCTCGACGATGAATCTTTGTTCTCGATGGTGTGAAGAGCATTGTTGTTGTTACTTGTTGCTGGTGATCGAGCAAACGGCTTCTCCTGCATTGTCTGTGGCGGCTTCACTAATCTCGACTTAAAGTTCTCAGCTTTCTTGCGTTTCTTCCCAGACTTGCTCTGTTTTTCGCCTTGCTCTGTTCCTTGTAGCTCTTCTTGCACTGTTTGTAATCTGGGCTCGTCTTGAACCTTGGGAGCAACGTTTGTAGCCTTAGAAGCTTTCTTGGGCTCGTGAACCTCACGTGCTCGTTGTTCTTTGTTCGTAATATCAGTTCCCATTCTTCTTCTCCGGCTAACGTTCTCCTTCAGCTGCATCACTATCTTCCTCGCGTAATATCGAGGACTCCTATTCTCTTTATCCTCCACGTGTATCAGATGAAGTGAAGAACGTTGGTGTTGGTAAGAGTTGACGTCGAGGATCTTCTTCCGAGTGAAATCCTCGGCGTCTCGAGAGATCGTGTGCCTCCGTCGACAGAGTTTCTTTGGAGTGAGTAATGTCTGTGTTTGTTTGTGTGAGTAGAAGAAGAAGATGGAGTAGGAGATGAGATGTAGTTGTCCGGAACAAGATCAAGGCCCATGAGCCTAGCGACCAAAGTTGGTGTCTTTACACTCGGAGAGTAAGATTCAGTGGCTGCAAGAGACGATGATGATGATGATGATCTTGCTTGTGGTTTGGTCTTGATTTTAATACCCAGCTGCAGTTTATGAATAAAGGAAGAAACTTTTGAGGAACCCAAGAAGATAACAAAACATAGTATTTTTAAAAAATTTAGTTACTAACGGATATGTTGAGGTTTCCATCTTTTCTGGTAGGTGAAAATGGAGTCTCTTCCACATCTACACCTGAGTTTGATTTTAAAGAGAGAGTGTAAGTAATGTTATGTAGAGATTTGAGAAGTGGAAAGTGGAGAAAAGATGGTGTACCTTTGGGGAGATGAAGATGGTGATGGTTAATGGGGAACTGTAAATGTTGCAAGTCGAAAATGCTAAAGACACCACTCATGCATCCCGCCGCCGTTGCAGTGTCTCCGGCGGGGGAGGAGGACGGTGGAGTTGCTTTGATGTCTTTCCTTGACTTGCTTGTGGGTTTCTTCTTGCCTCCTACACCGAGCCAAGACCAGTCTCTTCCCATTTTTTTCGGTTTAAGAGGGTTTGGCTATGTTGTTTGTTTGTTGGTATGGTTTGTGACTTGTGGAAGAAGGAGCAAGCAATATGGAGTGGGGAAATGTTTTTTATTATATGAGATTAAGATTATAATATTACATAGCTGAGAGAAAGTGGATCCATGAAACCGTATAAATAAATATTATCTTTCTGTTTGTATCCATTTTGATAGGGTGGGTGGCTTTCTTCTTTTCCTTCGTAGGCTTTTTAATCAGAACAAGTTTGTCAAATGTAAAATCAATTAATATTTTGAAAAAGATGAAGAAATGGCTCTTTGTAATTAAAATAAGGATAACGTTTTTGGTTAGAAAAGGGCAAGTAGGAGGGGGCCTGCTGGTTTTGGCTTCTCTAGAATATATATACGTTTGGTATGATGTCGATATCACACAATGTAATATAGTTTATGTAAATGTCCTTGTTTTGTTTTTGGATAAAACACATTTCGAGCTATTTTCTACAAATATTCAAGAGTTTTTTCTATAAATATATCATGGGGGGTACGCAGAAGCTTGCCTGATGCAACATAAAATGGTTTTTGGAATATAAGATAGGGTTTAATGTCGTAGTATACTTGTTCTATTAGAGAAAAATATGCCCCCAAATATTCAAGAAGAGATTTGTGTTACTATAATTATTTAGTTTGGAGGGAGATGCGTCATGCACACTTTGTATAGCTTATAATTTGAAAGAGAATCTAAACCTTATGTTTGTTTTCTGTTGACAACGACAATGACAAAGATTTGTATGTTGCATCAGTGTCGAAGTTTGAAAAAAAAGAATCAGTGTATAGGAAAAGCAAAACATAATAATATATCACTCGTTGTTATCGCTCTCACTATCACCTGTTAGTATCATGATGAAAACAACAACTGAACAAGACCCTCATTTACAATAACTTGCATATTTTGGAGCTTATATTTTCTAATATGTGCCGTGTTTTTACAACTATTAGATAAAGTATTCTTTCACAAGATAGAGATTAAGACCTATAAACACAACGATAACGTTGTTCTCGGAAAAAAAACATAACGATAACGTGGAGATATCCGAATAATATACCAATTATTCATATACTAGTATAGTTACACTCTGTGTAAGACTCACAATAACACTACTTGTATATCTAGACAACCAGTAATTTAGAAGAAAAAAAACTACTGAAAAGCTCAGATTATAATAAGATTCGTACACAAGCTACACGGTGGTGTTACCGAACAACGAGGGATCTTCAACCGTGACCCTTGTGTTTCAAACCATGACGTCTTGATCCTCCTTTCAAATTTGATCTGGCCTAAAACTTTTGTTTGACTTCCTTTCTCCCACTTCAATACTATACACTAACCATTAAACAAGTACGATCTGATCTTCCTTAGATTGTATGTATATAAAGTAAAAGAACTTCAGCTAGCAGTGAAAGTTCAATAACATTTAACCTATATATGTAGGCACATGTCACATATAATTAAAACGATGGCATTATGTACAATGTAAATTCATAAATGAAGGGAAAACTGGATCATAGGTCCATAACATAATTATATTTAAGTGAATGTGGCCAATACAGATCACATGAAAATTTTATGGTATGGTCATAATACAATCCAAATTAAAGCTGTCCTTATAATTTAAACAAAACTAAAAACGAAGAAGATAAGGACGATTGTGTTGAAACAAACAAAAGGAGGAGATATAGAAGAACCAGTGCGATGACTTGTGTCTCCGGTCTAGCTCATACTAATTAAGAAAGATCCCAGTTACATTTCTGGACTTTTGTTCCATACAACCACCTTTCAACTTGGCTATCACCTATAACTAAAAGGGACCACACCCACCTTTATATAATAGATATATGGACCAGTTTATGATATGTTTTTTTTTGTCAAGATTCCAAGTAGTAATTACAATTCAAATCTCACCAGTATTATTGGTTTTATTTACTTGAAATTGAGATGCATCAACATCTACAAACTCTAGTGAAGCTGAATTGTTTAGAGGAAACATCATCGCTTTTGCCGGACAAATTGGTCTTGATTTTTTCCTTACATATCCATATTAGTGAAATACATTGTATATTTATCGAAAAATTAGTTTAAGATGACGCAAACAGATTGTGCTCTTAGTAAAGAGATTGACCTTCCGCCAGCGTTGACAAAGTCTTTGGGGATTGATTTTAAAAGAAGTTCGTGAACAATAATTTGGGAGCTAACTTAATAAATAAGCTCATGGATTTGGAGTCTAAAGGTTATAGGTCCAAATGACGTTAGAAAAATATCTAATCTATGAAAATGGTATAGATATCATTTCAGGAGAAGTACGAGCCTACATATCAAGAACTTTCTAGTCATTCAAAAAGCTCACTGACTGACAGTTCGTAGACATTCTCATTAGAGTATTACCAAGACCACTGTTTGATAATCTCTTGTCTAAGTTGGGTGTTCACAATCCAACACATCCAACTTGAGGGAGAGTATTGAAATAAACTCTCAAGTCTAGTTAGATAATATGACGTAATAGGGCATAGTCCTTATCAGATTCGGAGATTCAATCCTTGTATAAATACCGAGCTTTGGCTTTGATAATAAGATAACAGATTCTACTATAAAAGATTTCAAACGAACGGGTGAATGGACTCAAAGAGAGCATTTGCATGCGCTTGTTGGAAAGTTGGAATGTCTCGGACATAGGTTAAGTTCTTAAGTTGTCTGTCCCATGCAAGGAGTTTCAAATGAGAAGCCTACGAGAGATGTTTAAGAGATGAGCCTCTTGGGCCTAAGTATTGAGCCTATAGAATAATTTTTTAAAGTTTTTCTTAAAAATGTTACACAGTGCAGCAGAAGAGGAAATGAATTTCCCGATGGAAGCAAATAAAGGTTTACGCTTAGACGGAT
The DNA here is from genome assembly GCA_016771965.1 of Brassica carinata. Lineage (NCBI taxonomy): Eukaryota > Viridiplantae > Streptophyta > Magnoliopsida > Brassicales > Brassicaceae > Brassica > Brassica carinata. The sequence continues at coordinate 261,408 of JAAMPC010001587.1, read as the reverse complement.
CTCCAATCTCCGCACCGTGAACATCGCCGTCGTTAAACATCTCCACAACCTCCACTCTTCCTCTCTTCATCAGCTTCGCCACGTCCCTCTGCCGATCCACCATCGGATCCTCCTCCTCCAACCACCATCACCCTCCATCTCAACCCTCCGATCTTCTCCAAACCATCTCCCACCGTCGGATTCGAATACTCGTGATCCCGATCAACACCAACGGGAAGACTCAGATGCCAGAACACGTCGGAGACGATCGGCGGACAAACCTGATCGTTCGCAAGCCTCATCTCAGATCCGCTTCTCTCCTCGCCGCCGAAGAACGGATGGTGCAGAATCATCCCACGGATCTGTAACGGACTCAGATCCGATGCGGCAGCGGATCTCATCCCGACGTTGTAAGCAAGTCCCGCCGGCGCTAGTCCCCATGAGGAAGACGTTGGAGAGATCGGCGCGAGACTTGATCCACTCGTCGGAGTTTCTGATCCACTCCAGCGCCTCCGCGCCGTCGTCGTACGCCGCCGGGAGCCTGTGCTCGGGAGCGAGACGGTAGGAAGGCGACGCGACGACCGCGTTGAGGTCACGCGCCATGTCGGAGCAGAAGCCGTGGAAGACTTGGAGGTCGACGCTGCATAGGACGAATCCTCCGCCGTGGTAGTAGACGATGAGAGGGAGTTTTTGAGAGGGAACGGTGTCGTTTAGGGTGGAGGAGGGCGCGTAGAGACGCATCCACGTGGATTTTGACTTGTTGATGGAGACGTCTTTGGATACGACGGGGGTTTGTGGGGAGGGATCAGGTGTGGCTGGGGTGCACGAGAAGTTAGTGAGGTCGCGGGTGATGGAGCCATCAGGGTTCTTTACGATGTTGAGATAAGCGTAAGGATCAGAGATTGGAGTTGGTTCGGACATGTTTAGTCGATGGGTTATGTCTGAACTAAATCACTAATGATTCTTCAGTCTCTTCTTTATATAATGGCAAATGCTTAAACAAAATTGTAATTAGAAAAAGGTAGCAACAGCTGTTGAAGGTAATATTGTAATGAAATATGTATAATTTTATCATGAATGCACGTCTTATATTTAATTAAAACTGACAAGATGCTTTTTGTTTTGTTAAATGGAAAACTAACAACTTAACAAGTGACCATAGTTTTGAGTTAACTATGAAATCATTTTTAAACGCAAATTGATATTATCGATTAACTCAATTACCCATTGTGATAGTTTAGCTGGACAATCGACACACAAGCTATGACAAGTATAATATGCTCATATGGGATTAAAATATACACACAAACAAATATCTAAATAAAGCGACATTTAATGTACGTAAGTAAACCTTTTGGGACGATAGTTTATTTATACATTGTAAAATTTGGATATAATTCAGTATATTAGGGTTGAGATATCCCTGGCCTTTTGCTTAATTGTGGTGAATATTTAATCTGAAACAGTAAGTTATAAATGTCAATTTAAGATGATAAAAGAATTTTTGTTGATGATATGAGTTTGTAACTGTCATACGAGTTTATAAATTATTTTTGATCTGGGTCTTTAAATTTGGGTCTTAACAAACAAACATTTAAAATATATTATATATGGCAAAAAACAATCGTGTATAAAATATATCTACATGTTATATACTATAAACAAAAATATAAAAACTATCGTGCCAAAAAAAGAATATTTATAACATTAGCAAAAGGTAGATATATATATATATATCAAACTATTCACCATGCATTATACATTGCATGAGCGGTGTGACTGCCACTGGTGTCTTCATTACGACAGATGTAGCTTCAGTCTTCACGTAAATGTCTCGGGTCCATGCAAACTATATCTTTCGTATTGTCCTTTTACAACTTTACAAGGTTCTCCTTTCCACTTTTCTTTCTCTTTCCTCTTTAAAATAAACATATATTATATATGGCAAAAAACAATCGTGTATAAAATATATCTACATGTTATATACTATAAACAAAAATATAAAAACTATCGTGCCAAAAAAAGAATATTTATAATATCATATATTCTAATCTCAGTAATAGGAGGGAGTCCGGTAGTCTTCGGTTTGGATCGGTATTTCAGATTTTCAGTATTTTGGTATATGGATATAGAATCAGACGTATTTCTGTACTTTGGGTGGGTTCAGATATTTTAGGTTCGGATTCGGTTATTTTGGATCGGTTCGGATATTTAGATTATAAGAAAAAATTAAATTTTTCTTTTCAAGAAGTTTTTGTATTTAAAATATATAACTTTCATTTAACTGATTTTTTTATTTTAAATAGATTGAATGATTATTATACTTAGAGATAACATTTTAAATATAAAAGAACACTAATTTGGTTATTATTTTTAAATTTTGGATGTAAATTTTATTAATGGATGGAATAAAAAGCATGACATGCATTTTAAGTGAGTTGCAAATTATTTTCTCCATACTATATGTATATTATATTATCTTAAAGTATGTGTAGCATCAATATAAAATTTTAAATAAAATGAAAAAAGTAAACTATAAATATAAGTTAAATATACATATATACGATTATCTTGGATATTCATCCGTGTTCGATATTACCTGTTCGGGTTCGATATCCATTTCTCTTAATTTAATATCCGTTCGGGTATTTTACTACTTCAGTTCGGATTTCGATTCAGATTTTTCGGGTCAAGTTCGGACATGGGTTCAGATATCGGGTAAAATACCCAGACCTACTCAATAACAATTAGAAAGATTTGTTCAAATAATATCCTATCTAGTAAACCAATTGATTCCTAAACACTAGTTATCTCATGTTATATTTTGATTACATGTCTAATGTGGCATAAACAAAAATCAAACAACAAAGATTTTTATCCACAAAAAGTTTTTTTCTTATCACAAGAGTCGAGACCCTAATAATAGTATAAGCTGCTTAGGATGGGTGTATAGTAATTTCAAACGAAGACGACTATCGGAATTTAGCTACGAAATTAATTCAAATATTTCCCATAGACACTTGATTGTTAATATTTTCAAGTTTCAAAACATATAATATTCAAAACACTCATGAATACTACTATTCTTTAGTCTACCATACCATATGCAAAATGTTGGAATACACGGGGGACAAAAACATCTGAAATTGACAGAACTATCTAACAAGCACCATACCAGTCCACACCACTCCACATTTTAAAAACATTAATTTATTTTAGGTTATTAACGGCTACAAAATTATTAGAAAATTAATATAATCAAAATCAATAAAAATAAAACCAATCAATACCCGCCATGTGGAATACGTTTACCTACGTGGACACCTCAAACTCCTTTCGCGAAACAAAGAGGACGAGTCGTGGCGGGTGGTCCCCACATTTGAAGCGCATCTCGTCACGTGAACTCCCCACGTGCCACTGACATCATCGTTTCTCCTAAACGGCGCCGTTTTTCTCCACGTGTCGTAGTACTCCGCCGTCGTTTCAGCCACGAGGGCTTCGAAGATTCCTCTCTCGAGCTCCGTCACGATTCCTTCGCCTTCAAACGCCAGCTCCGACTGTGTCGCCGTCTCCGGAAATCTCCGGCCACAAGAACATCAACATCTTCGAGAACCAATGCGCGTTTGGCGATTGGTGAAACGTGCGTTTGCGATTGTCTCTGAAAAGTAGGGAACTTTGATGATGCTCTGTTTCTCGACGATGAATCTTTGTTCTCGATGGTGTGAAGAGCATTGTTGTTGTTACTTGTTGCTGGTGATCGAGCAAACGGCTTCTCCTGCATTGTCTGTGGCGGCTTCACTAATCTCGACTTAAAGTTCTCAGCTTTCTTGCGTTTCTTCCCAGACTTGCTCTGTTTTTCGCCTTGCTCTGTTCCTTGTAGCTCTTCTTGCACTGTTTGTAATCTGGGCTCGTCTTGAACCTTGGGAGCAACGTTTGTAGCCTTAGAAGCTTTCTTGGGCTCGTGAACCTCACGTGCTCGTTGTTCTTTGTTCGTAATATCAGTTCCCATTCTTCTTCTCCGGCTAACGTTCTCCTTCAGCTGCATCACTATCTTCCTCGCGTAATATCGAGGACTCCTATTCTCTTTATCCTCCACGTGTATCAGATGAAGTGAAGAACGTTGGTGTTGGTAAGAGTTGACGTCGAGGATCTTCTTCCGAGTGAAATCCTCGGCGTCTCGAGAGATCGTGTGCCTCCGTCGACAGAGTTTCTTTGGAGTGAGTAATGTCTGTGTTTGTTTGTGTGAGTAGAAGAAGAAGATGGAGTAGGAGATGAGATGTAGTTGTCCGGAACAAGATCAAGGCCCATGAGCCTAGCGACCAAAGTTGGTGTCTTTACACTCGGAGAGTAAGATTCAGTGGCTGCAAGAGACGATGATGATGATGATGATCTTGCTTGTGGTTTGGTCTTGATTTTAATACCCAGCTGCAGTTTATGAATAAAGGAAGAAACTTTTGAGGAACCCAAGAAGATAACAAAACATAGTATTTTTAAAAAAATTTAGTTACTAACGGATATGTTGAGGTTTCCATCTTTTCTGGTAGGTGAAAATGGAGTCTCTTCCACATCTACACCTGAGTTTGATTTTAAAGAGAGAGTGTAAGTAATGTTATGTAGAGATTTGAGAAGTGGAAAGTGGAGAAAAGATGGTGTACCTTTGGGGAGATGAAGATGGTGATGGTTAATGGGGAACTGTAAATGTTGCAAGTCGAAAATGCTAAAGACACCACTCATGCATCCCGCCGCCGTTGCAGTGTCTCCGGCGGGGGAGGAGGACGGTGGAGTTGCTTTGATGTCTTTCCTTGACTTGCTTGTGGGTTTCTTCTTGCCTCCTACACCGAGCCAAGACCAGTCTCTTCCCATTTTTTTTTCGGTTTAAGAGGGGTTTGGCTATGTTGTTTGTTTGTTGGTATGGTTTGTGACTTGTGGAAGAAGGAGCAAGCAATATGGAGTGGGGGAAATGTTTTTTTTATTATATGAGATTAAGATTATAATATTACATAGCTGAGAGAAAGTGGATCCATGAAACCGTATAAATAAATATTATCTTTCTGTTTGTATCCATTTTGATAGGGTGGGTGGCTTTCTTCTTTTCCCTTCGTAGGCTTTTTAATCAGAACAAGTTTGTCAAATGTAAAATCAATTAATATTTTGAAAAAGATGAAGAAATGGCTCTTTGTAATTAAAATAAGGATAACGTTTTTGGTTAGAAAAGGGCAAGTAGGAGGGGCCTGCTGGTTTTGGCTTCTCTAGAATATATATACGTTTGGTATGATGTCGATATCACACAATGTATAGTTTATGTAAATGTCCTTGTTTTGTTTTTGGATAAAACACATTTCGAGCTATTTTCTACAAATATTCAAGAGTTTTTTCTATAAATATATCATGGGGGGTACGCAGAAGCTTGCCTGATGCAACATAAAATGGTTTTTGGAATATAAGATAGGGTTTAATGTCGTAGTATACTTGTTCTATTAGAGAAAAATATGCCCCCAAATATTCAAGAAGAGATTTGTGTTACTATAATTATTTAGTTTGGAGGAGATGCGTCATGCACACTTTGTATAGCTTATAATTTGAAAGAGAATCTAAACCTTATGTTTGTTTTCTGTTGACAACGACAATGACAAAGATTTGTATGTTGCATCAGTGTCGAAGTTTGAAAAAAGAATCAGTGTATAGGAAAAGCAAAACATAATAATATATCACTCGTTGTTATCGCTCTCACTATCACCTGTTAGTATCATGATGAAAACAACAACTGAACAAGACCCTCATTTACAATAACTTGCATATTTTGGAGCTTATATTTTCTAATATGTGCCGTTTTTACAACTATTAGATAAAGTATTCTTTCACAAGATAGAGATTAAGACCTATAAACACAACGATAACGTTGTTCTCGAAAAAACATAACGATAACGTGGAGATATCCGAATAATATACCAATTATTCATATACTAGTATAGTTACACTCTGTGTAAGACTCACAATAACACTACTTGTATATCTAGACAACCAGTAATTTAGAAGAAAAAAAACTACTGAAAAGCTCAGATTATAATAAGATTCGTACACAAGCTACACGGTGGTGTTACCGAACAACGAGGGGATCTTCAACCGTGACCCTTGTGTTTCAAACCATGACGTCTTGATCCTCCTTTCAAATTTGATCTGGCCTAAAACTTTTGTTTGACTTCCTTTCTCCCACTTCAATACTATACACTAACCATTAAACAAGTACGATCTGATCTTCCTTAGATTGTATGTATATAAAGTAAAAGAACTTCAGCTAGCAGTGAAAGTTCAATAACATTTAACCTATATATGTAGGCACATGTCACATATAATTAAAACGATGGCATTATGTACAATGTAAATTCATAAATGAAGGGAAAACTGGATCATAGGTCCATAACATAATTATATTTAAGTGAATGTGGCCAATACAGATCACATGAAAATTTTATGGTATGGTCATAATACAATCCAAATTAAAGCTGTCCTTATAATTTAAACAAAACTAAAAACGAAGAAGATAAGGACGATTGTGTTGAAACAAACAAAAGGAGGAGATATAGAAGAACCAGTGCGATGACTTGTGTCTCCGGTCTAGCTCATACTAATTAAGAAAGATCCCAGTTACATTTCTGGACTTTTGTTCCATACAACCACCTTTCAACTTGGCTATCACCTATAACTAAAAGGACCACACCCACCTTTATATAATAGATATATGGACCAGTTTATGATATGTTTTTTTGTCAAGATTCCAAGTAGTAATTACAATTCAAATCTCACCAGTATTATTGGTTTTATTTACTTGAAATTGAGATGCATCAACATCTACAAACTCTAGTGAAGCTGAATTGTTTAGAGGAAACATCATCGCTTTTGCCGGACAAATTGGTCTTGATTTTTTCCTTACATATCCATATTAGTGAAATACATTGTATATTTATCGAAAAATTAGTTTAAGATGACGCAAACAGATTGTGCTCTTAGTAAAGAGATTGACCTTCCGCCAGCGTTGACAAAGTCTTTGGGGATTGATTTTTAAAAGAAGTTCGTGAACAATAATTTGGGGAGCTAACTTAATAAATAAGCTCATGGATTTGGAGTCTAAAGGTTATAGGTCCAAATGACGTTAGAAAAATATCTAATCTATGAAAATGGTATAGATATCATTTCAGGAGAAGTACGAGCCTACATATCAAGAACTTTCTAGTCATTCAAAAAGCTCACTGACTGACAGTTCGTAGACATTCTCATTAGAGTATTACCAAGACCACTGTTTGATAATCTCTTGTCTAAGTTGGGTGTTCACAATCCAACACATCCAACTTGAGGGAGAGTATTGAAATAAACTCTCAAGTCTAGTTAGATAATATGACGTAATAGGGCATAGTCCTTATCAGATTCGGAGATTCAATCCTTGTATAAATACCGAGCTTTGGCTTTGATAATAAGATAACAGATTCTACTATAAAAGATTTCAAACGAACGGGTGAATGGACTCAAAGAGAGCATTTGCATGCGCTTGTTGGAAAGTTGGAATGTCTCGGACATAGGTTAAGTTCTTAAGTTGTCTGTCCCATGCAAGGAGTTTCAAATGAGAAGCCTACGAGAGATGTTTAAGAGATGAGCCTCTTGGGCCTAAGTATTGAGCCTATAGAATAATTTTTTTTAAAGTTTTTCTTAAAAATGTTACACAGTGCAGCAGAAGAGGAAATGAATTTCCCGATGGAAGCAAATAAAGGTTTACGCTTAGACGGATCTCCAATCTCCGCACCGTGAACATCGCCGTCGTTAAACATCTCCACAACCTCCACTCTTCCTCTCTTCATCAGCTTCGCCACGTCCCTCTGCCGATCCACCATCGGATCCTCCTCCTCCAACCACCATCACCCTCCATCTCAACCCTCCGATCTTCTCCAAACCATCTCCCACCGTCGGATTCGAATACTCGTGATCCCGATCAACACCAACGGGAAGACTCAGATGCCAGAACACGTCGGAGACGATCGGCGGACAAACCTGATCGTTCGCAAGCCTCATCTCAGATCCGCTTCTCTCCTCGCCGCCGAAGAACGGATGGTGCAGAATCATCCCACGGATCTGTAACGGACTCAGATCCGATGCGGCAGCGGATCTCATCCCGACGTTGTAAGCAAGTCCCGCCGGCGCTAGTCCCCATGAGGAAGACGTTGGAGAGATCGGCGCGAGACTTGATCCACTCGTCGGAGTTTCTGATCCACTCCAGCGCCTCCGCGCCGTCGTCGTACGCCGCCGGGAGCCTGTGCTCGGGAGCGAGACGGTAGGAAGGCGACGCGACGACCGCGTTGAGGTCACGCGCCATGTCGGAGCAGAAGCCGTGGAAGACTTGGAGGTCGACGCTGCATAGGACGAATCCTCCGCCGTGGTAGTAGACGATGAGAGGGAGTTTTTGAGAGGGAACGGTGTCGTTTAGGGTGGAGGAGGGCGCGTAGAGACGCATCCACGTGGATTTTGACTTGTTGATGGAGACGTCTTTGGATACGACGGGGGTTTGTGGGGAGGGATCAGGTGTGGCTGGGGTGCACGAGAAGTTAGTGAGGTCGCGGGTGATGGAGCCATCAGGGTTCTTTACGATGTTGAGATAAGCGTAAGGATCAGAGATTGGAGTTGGTTCGGACATGTTTAGTCGATGGGTTATGTCTGAACTAAATCACTAATGATTCTTCAGTCTCTTCTTTATATAATGGCAAATGCTTAAACAAAATTGTAATTAGAAAAAAAGGTAGCAACAGCTGTTGAAGGTAATATTGTAATGAAATATGTATAATTTTATCATGAATGCACGTCTTATATTTAATTAAAAACTGACAAGATGCTTTTTTGTTTTGTTAAATGGAAAACTAACAACTTAACAAGTGACCATAGTTTTGAGTTAACTATGAAATCATTTTTAAACGCAAATTGATATTATCGATTAACTCAATTACCCATTGTGATATTTTAGTTAATGCAATATTGCAATTCGTTGAACAAAAAAAAAAAGTTAATGCAATTCAAGTGGAGAATAAAATACTCATTTCAACCACCAGGTCCACCACAATCCTCAATACACATTGACATTCCAAGCGGAGAAAACGTAATTTTTTGTTCTCTTCAGTGCAATTAACCAGAGGCTTTTCTTAATTCACGTCTTGTTAATACATCTCTTTCATAGATACATATAGTTAGTAAGTATAATAAGAAAGCTTAGATTAACGTATATATAGTAACTCTGTTTCAAAATTAAATTTAGCAGAAGACTTCCAGCTATTATTTTAAAAATTAGAAACGTTGGAAAATACGGAGGCGCAAACCCACAAAATAACGTCATCATTTCAAGCCTTTCTATATATTAAAAGAAAAATAGAAAATAGAAGATACATTTTGTTCTTAAGAGGTAACAAACTCAGCACACATCCTCCGTATCTTGCGCATGAAACAAAACTATAGCTTTGAAAAATCAATACCCTATATTGAAAGTAATTGTATCATCATTGTCATTAAAATTACACAAAACTGAAAGGGGAACACAAGAGCTCCCCTCTTAAGTTGTTCATAGAAAGATAAAACGATAAAACACACATAAACACTATTATAAAATAGAAACTTCCGGAGCAAGATGAAATCATAAGAGTTTTTGATTAGGTGTTGGTGTTAAAGTTTTTCACCATCTCTGGCCTCCTCCACCACCACGACCACCACGACCAAATCTACCTCCTCTGCCGCGATGATTAAACCCTTGGCCACCTTGGCGGCCAAATCTTCCTCTTGCCATTGGCTCTCTCTTGAAGTTTAGGCAACTCCTTAACAACCTCCAAGCTCACACTTGCAGTCTTTTGCGCAGCTGAAATGAACTGGTCTACATCCGATTGTGCAACATCGAAAACAGCACCTTGTCCATCTGCCGTTAGAGTTAACCCTTCAATCGAATTAGCCTTGTCTTCTGGTAAGATTCTCTTTAGTGAACCAATTACAAATCTGCACAAACCACAATCATCTTTAGTATTTAATTCTCTATAAAGACAATAACTACTTCTTGAACATTGCTTTTAATTTTTAGCAAAAACTACACAAGCATGGTAAGGAGCTTACGATGGAGTGTAAATGGGTTTGCCTGCTTCAAAAAGTAGTGTGACATGATTCTCCATTGATGTTAGAAGTGACCTCTTCTTTATCTCAGTGAAGCCCTGCACAATCATTCAAAACTCTTTAGTACTTTGCTTCAAAACAACATTAAGCTAAAGAATAGGTCCAAACAACTTTTAAGTAGATTTGTTAAAACTCCTTCTGTTTTAATAGTATTGATATTACATAGAGGCTAATTAATGAAATAATCGACGGTATATTTAAATCGTACCACCATCGGGTAATGAACAAAACCAGTGTACCACCATCGCGTAATAGAACAAAACCAGTGTACCACCATCGCGTAATAGAACAAAACCAGTGTACCACCATCGCGTAATAGAACAAAACCAGTGTTATGAGGGTAGCTAATGGGCCAATTTTATAGACGAGAAGTATTATTAGTTTGCAAATTATTGGGTCATACGAGTTTATAAATTATTTTTGATCTGGGTCTTTAAATTTGGGTCTTAACAAACAAACATTTAAATATATTATATATGGCAAAAAAAACAATCGTGTATAAAATATATCTACATGTTATATACTATAAACAAAAATATAAAAAAACTATCGTGCCAAAAAAAAAGAATATTTATAATATCATATATTCTAATCTCAGTAATAGGAGTGGGAGTCCGGGTAGTCTTTCGGGTTTGGATCGGGTATTTCAGATTTTCGAGTATTTTGGTATATGGATATAGAATCTGTACGTGTATTTCTGTACTTTGGGTCGGGTTCAGATATTTTAGGTTCGGATTCGGTTATTTTGGATCGGGTTCGGATATTTAGATTATAAGAAAAAAATTAAATTTTTCTTTTCGCAAGTTTTTTGTATTTAAAATATATAACTTTCATTTAACTGATTTTTTTATTTTAAATAGATTGAATGATTATTATACTTAGAGATAACATTTTAAATATAAAAGAACACTAATTTGGTTATTATTTTTAAATTTTGGATGTAAATTTTATTAATGGATGGAATAAAAAGCATGACATGCATTTTAAGTGAGTTGCAAATTATTTTCTCCATACTATATGTATATTATATTATCTTAAAGTATGTGTAGCATCAATATAAAATTTTAAATAAAATGAAAAAAGTAAACTATAAATATAAGTTAAATATACATATATACGATTATCTTCGGATATTCATCCAGGTTCGGATATTACCTGTTCGGGTTCGGATATCCAATTTCTCTTAATTTAATATCCGTTCGGGTATTTTACTACTTCAGTTCGGATTTCGATTCAGATTTTTCGGTCAAGTTCGACATGGGTTCAGATATTTTAGGTTCGATTCGGTTATTTTGGATCGGGTTCGATATTTAGATTAGGGTTTATATTTCCTTTTAGGATTTAGTGATTAGTGTTTTGGATTTAGTTTAATGGAAGGTTTGGATTAATTTTGGGGTAAGCATTACCTCATTCTCTAATCATAGACATTTCAAAATTTGAATATTAATATATTCTATGCTATTTTGTTTGTTACTACTCTATTTTGATAATACTTCATATTAGCATTATGTGCATATTTTGATATTTAGATTATAAGAAAAAATTAAATTTTTCTTTTCAAGAAGTTTTTGTATTTAAAATATATAACTTTCATTTAACTGATTTTTTATTTTAAATAGATTGAATGATTATTATACTTAGAGATAACATTTTAAATATAAAAGAACACTAATTTGGTTATTATTTTTAAATTTTGGATGTAAATTTTATTAATGGATGGAATAAAAGCATGACATGCATTTTAAGTGAGTTGCAAATTATTTTCTCCATACTATATGTATATTATATTATCTTAAAGTATGTGTAGCATCAATATAAAATTTTAAATAAAATGAAAAAGTAAACTATAAATATAAGTTAAATATACATATATACGATTATCTTGGATATTCATCCGTGTTCGGATATTACCTGTTCGGGTTCGATATCCAATTTCTCTTAATTTAATATCCGCTCGGTATTTTACTACTTCAGTTCGATTTCGATTCAGATTTTTCGGTCAAGTTCGACATGGGTTCAGATATTTTAGGTTCGATTCGGTTATTTTGGATCGGTTCGATATTTAGATTATAAGAAAAAATTAAATTTTTCTTTTCGCAAGTTTTTGTATTTAAAATATATAACTTTCATTTAACTGATTTTTTATTTTAAATAGATTGAATGATTATTATACTTAGAGATAACATTTTAAATATAAAAGAACACTAATTTGGTTATTATTTTTAAATTTTGGATGTAAATTTTATTAATGGATGGAATAAAAGCATGACATGCATTTTAAGTGAGTTGCAAATTATTTTCTCCATACTATATGTATATTATATTATCTTAAAGTATGTGTAGCATCAATATAAAATTTTAAATAAAATGAAAAAGTAAACTATAAATATAAGTTAAATATACATATATACGATTATCTTGGATATTCATCCGGTTCGGATATTTAGATTAGGGTTTATATTTCCTTTTATGGTTTAGTGATTAGTGTTTTGGATTTAGTTTAATGGAAGGTTTGGATTAATTTTGGGGTAAGCATTACCTCATTCTCTGCAATCATAGACATTTCAAAATTTGAATATTAATATATTCTATGCTATTTTGTTTGTTACTATTCTATTTGCACATGTTGATATTTGGATTAGGATTTATATTTCCTTTTAGGATTTAGTGATTAGTGTTTTGGATTTAGTTTAATGGAAGGTTTGGATTAATTTTGGGTAAGCATTACCTCATTCTCTAATCATAGACATTTCAAAATTTGAATATTAATATATTCTATGCTATTTTGTTTGTTACTATTCTATTTGCACATGTTGATATTTGGATTAGGATTTATATTTCCTTTTATGGTTTAGTGATTAGTGTTTTGGATTTAGTTTAATGGAAGGTTTGGATTAATTTTGGGTAAGCATTACCTCATTCTCTAATCATAGACATTTCAAAATTTGAATATTAATATATTCTATGCTATTTTGTTTGTTACTATTCTATTTGCACATGTTGATATTTGGATTAGGATTTATATTTCCTTTTAGGATTTAGTGATTAGTGTTTTGGATTTAGTTTAATGGAAGGTTTGGATTAATTTTGGGTAAGCATTACCTCATTCTCTAATCATAGACATTTCAAAATTTGAATATTAATATATTCTATGCTATTTTGTTTGTTACTATTCTATTTTGATAATGAATGCTTCATATTATGTATTATGTGCATAGTTTGATATTTGGATTAGGATTTATATTTCCTTTTAGGATTTAGTGATTAGTGTTTTGGATTTAGTTTAATGGAAGGTTTGGATTAATTTTGGGTAAGCATTACCTCATTCTCTGCAATCATAGACATTTCAAAATTTGAATATTAATATATTCTATGCTATTTTGTTTGTTACTATTCTATTTGCACATGTTGATATTTGGATTAGGATTTATATTTCCTTTTATGGTTTAGTGATTAGTGTTTTGGATTTAGTTTAATGGAAGGTTTGGATTAATTTTGGGTAAGCATTACCTCATTCTCTAATCATAGACATTTCAAAATTTGAATATTAATATATTCTATGCTATTTTGTTTGTTACTACTCTATTTTGATAATACTTCATATTAGCATTATGTGCATATTTTGATATTTAGATTAGGGTTTATATTTCCTTTTAGGATTTAGTGATTAGTGTTTTGGATTTAGTTTAATGGAAGGTTTGGATTAATTTTGGGTAAGCATTACCTCATTCTCTAATCATAGACATTTCAAAATTTGAATATTAATATATTCTATGCTATTTTGTTTGTTACTACTCTATTTTGATAATGAATGCTTCATATTATGTATTATGTGCATAGTTTGATATTTGGATTAGGATTTATATTTCCTTTTAGGATTTAGTGATTAGTGTTTTATGCTTAGTTTATGGAAGTTTTGGGTTGACGTTGGGATAATCATTAACTCATTCCCCAAATGTAAATATTTCAAAATTGAACAATATATACTATGATATTTGTTTGTTACTATTCTATTTTGATAATGAATGCTTCATATTATGTATTATGTGCATAGTTTGATATTTGGATTAGGATTTATATTTCCTTTTAGGATTTAGTGATTAGTGTTTTGGATTTAGTTTAATGGAAGGTTTGGATTAATTTTGGGTAAGCATTACCTCATTCTCTGCAATCATAGACATTTCAAAATTTGAATATTAATATATTCTATGCTATTTTGTTTGTTACTATTCTATTTGCACATGTTGATATTTGGATTAGGATTTATATTTCCTTTTATGGTTTAGTGATTAGTGTTTTGGATTTAGTTTAATGGAAGGTTTGGATTAATTTTGGGTAAGCATTACCTCATTCTCTGCAATCATAGACATTTCAAAATTTGAATATTAATATATTCTATGCTATTTTGTTTGTTACTACTCTATTTTGATAATACTTCATATTAGCATTATGTGCATATTTTGATATTTAGATTAGGGTTTATATTTCCTTTTAGGATTTAGTGATTAGTGTTTTGGATTTAGTTTAATGGAAGGTTTGGATTAATTTTGGGTAAGCATTACCTCATTCTCTGCAATCATAGACATTTCAAAATTTGAATATTAATATATTCTATGCTATTTTGTTTGTTACTATTCTATTTTGATAATACTTCATATTAGCATTATGTGCATATTTTGATATTTAGATTAGGGTTTATATTTCCTTTTATGGTTTAGTGATTAGTGTTTTGGATTTAGTTTAATGGAAGGTTTGGATTAATTTTGGGTAAGCATTACCTCATTCTCTAATCATAGACATTTCAAAATTTGAATATTAATATATTCTATGTTATTTTGTTTGTTACTATTCTATTTTGATAATACTTCATATTAGCATTATGTGCATATTTTGATATTTAGATTAGGGTTTATATTTCCTTTTATGGTTTAGTGATTAGTGTTTTGGATTTAGTTTAATGGAAGGTTTGGATTAATTTTGGGTAAGCATTACCTCATTCTCTAATCATAGACATTTCAAAATTTGAATATTAATATATTCTATGCTATTTTGTTTGTTACTACTCTATTTTGATAATACTTCATATTAGCATTATGTGCATATTTTGATATTTAGATTAGGGTTTATATTTCCTTTTAGGATTTAGTGATTAGTGTTTTGGATTTAGTTTAATGGAAGGTTTGGATTAATTTTGGGTAAGCATTACCTCATTCTCTAATCATAGACATTTCAAAATTTGAATATTAATATATTCTATGCTATTTTGTTTGTTACTATTCTATTTTGATAATGAATGCTTCATATTATGTATTATGTGCATAGTTTGATATTTGGATTAGGATTTATATTTCCTTTTATGGTTTAGTGATTAGTGTTTTGGATTTAGTTTAATGGAAGGTTTGGATTAATTTTGGGGTAAGCATTACCTCATTCTCTGCAATCATAGACATTTCAAAATTTGAATATTAATATATTCTATGCTATTTTGTTTGTTACTACTCTATTTTGATAATGAATGCTTCATATTATGTATTATGTGCATAGTTTGATATTTGGATTAGGATTTATATTTCCTTTTAGGATTTAGTGATTAGTGTTTTGCGTTTAGTTTATGGAAGTTTTGGGTTGACGTTGGGATAATCATTAACTCATTCCCTGCAAATGTAAATATTTCAAAATTGAACAATATATACTATGATATTTGTTTGTTACTATTCTATTTGCACATGTTGATATTTGGATTTACAGTTTATATTTATTTTTAAGAATTAGTGATTATATACTATATTACTAAATTGTCTGTCATAAAAATTATGTTTATGCTATTTGTTAATTTTGGAAATAGATAATATAATATATTTAAACTGTTTTAGGCTTTCATTAATGTGAATTATATCATTTACCATGTTCTATTCTATTTATATCATAACACTATTATCACCATCATCATCTATATCATAAACACCATTTCTTTAATAATGATTTTTATTTTGTTTTATTTAAGTGACAGATGCTCTTACCGTCAACTGTCTTAGAAAATGGACAAAACCGGAAGAAATAGAAAAAAATGCTAGGAGATCAAATAATATCAAATCAAATGCTATATTCTTAATTTTGTCTCTAAAATTGACTATCTCACCAATAAACCCTATCTTAATTTAGGTTATTAACGGCTACAAAATTATTTGAAAATTCATATAAATCAAAGCCAAAAGGATCTATACATGGAGAACCCAATTAATGACACTTGGACAATCTCAATCTCCTAGCGTGAAACAAAGAGGACGAGTCGTGGTGGGACCCTACATTTGACGGGGTCTCTCGTCACGTGAACTCCCCACGTGCCACTGACATCATCGTTTATCTTAACGGCGCCGTTTTGATCCACGTGTCGAAACAGTCGGTAGTCGTTTCGCTCACGAGGGCTTCAAAGATTCCTCTCTCGAGCTCCGTCACGATTCCCTCCTCGCCTTCCGTCAGTTCCGACTGTGTCACCGTCTCCGGGAAATCTCCGGCGACGTGATTATCAATATTTTTGAGAGCCAAACACTCAGCTGACGGAAGCTGCATTGGTGCAATGTGCGTTTGTGATCGTCTAGGAAACCCTGATAATGCTCTGTTTCTTGATGATTGCGTTTCTCTAAGCTTTGATGAATCTTTGCTCTTGATGTTGTTGTTGTTGTTACTTGTTGCTGGTGATCGAACAAACAGCTCCTCTTGCCTTGTCTGTGGCGGCTTCACTAATCTCGACTTAAAGTTCTCAGCTTTCTTACGTTTTGTTGCAGAGTTGTTCTGTTTTTCGTCTTGCTCTGTTCCTTGTAACTCTTCTTTCACTGTTTGTAACCTTGGCTCGTCTTGAACCTTGGGAGCAACGTTCGTAATCTTAGAAGCTTTCTTGTGCTCATGAACCTCTCTTGATTGTTGTTCTCTGTTTGTAATATCAGTTCCCATTCTTCTTCTCCGGGTCACGTTCTCTTTCAACTGCATCACTATCTGCCTAGCGTAATCTCGAGGACTCCGGTTCTCTTTGTCCTCCTCGTGCATCTTCTTCATCTCTTTGACCCTGACATTGCTAAGACCAGGTTTTCTTTCAGACGTTACGTTGATGTTGTCTCTGAGATGAAGTGAAGAACGTTGGTGTTGGTAAGAGATGACGTCGACAGATCTTCTTCCGAGTGAAATCCTCGGCGTCTCGGGAAGAGATCGTGTTCCTCCGTCGACAGAGTTTCTTTGGAGAGAGTGATATCTGTGTTTGTTGGTGTGAGTAGAAGATGGAGTAGGAGATGAGATGTAGTTGTCTGGAAGAAGATCAAGACCCATGAGCCTAGCGACCAAAGTTGGTGTCTTTACATTTGGAGAGTAAGATTCAGTCGCTGCAAGAGAAGACGACGATGATGATGATCTAACTTGTAATTTGGTCTTGATTTTAATACCCATCTGCAGTTTATGAATAAAGGAAGAAACTTTTGAGGAACCCAAGAAGATAACAAAACAGAGTTTGTATTTAAAAAAAAAAAAAAATTAGTCACTTACAGATATACTGAGGTTTCCATCTTTTCTGGTAGGTGAACATGGAGTCTCTTCCGCATCTACACCTGAGTTTTGATTTTAAGAGAGAGTCTAAGTAATGTTATGTAGAGATTTTAGAAGTGAGAAGTGGAGAAAAGATGGTTACCTTTGGGGAGATGAAGATGGTGATGGTTAATGGGAAGCTGTAAATGGTGCAAGTCGAAAATGTTAAACATAGCACTCATGCATCCCGCCGCCGTTGCAGTATTTCCGGCAGGGGAAGAAGACGGTGGAGTTGCTTTGATGTCTTTCTTTGACTTGCTTGATGATGTCTTCTTCCCTCCTCCGAGCCAAGACCAGTCTCTTCCCATTGTTTCCGGTTTAAGGATTTGGCTAGGTTGTTTGTTTGTATGGTTTGTGACTTGTGGAAGAAGAGAAGTATAGAGTGGGGGAAATGTTTTTTTTATATGAGATTTAAGATTATAATATTACATAGCTGAGAGAAAGTGGATCCATGAAACCGTATAAATAAATGTTATCTTTCTGTTTGTATCCATTTCGATAGGGTGGGTGGCTTTCATCTTCCCCTCCGTAGGCTTTTTAATCAGAACAAGTTTGTCAAATGTAAAATCAATTAAAATTTTGAAAAAGATGAATAAATGGCTCTTTGTAATTAAAATAAGGATAACGTTTTTGGTTATAAAATAGGGGACCTGCTGGTTTTGGCTTCTCTAGCATATATATACGTTTGGTATGATGTCGATATCGCACAATGTAGTATAGCTTATGTATATGTCCTTGTTTTGTTTTTGGATAAAACACATTTCGAGCTATTTTCTACATATATTTTTAGAAGTTTTTTTTTAAAAGACATCATGGGGGATAAGCAGAAGCTTGCCTGAATGCAACATCCAATGGTTTTTGAAATATAAGATAGGGTTAGTGTGGTAGTATAGTTACTATTAGAGAATTTTTTTTGCCCCCAAATATTCAAGAAGAGATTAATATTATTATAATTATTTAGTTTTGGAGGGGGGAGTGTATAGGTTATAATTCGAAAGAGAGTTTGAAGCATATGTTTGTTTTCTGTTGACAACGACAATGACAAAGATTTGTATGTTGCATCAGTGTCGAAGTTTGAAAAAAAGGAATCAGAGTTAAGAAAACAACAAAAATGTTATTATTATAGGAAAAATCAAAAGATAATAATATCTCACTCGTTGTTAATGCTCTCACTCTCACCTGTTACTATCGTGATGAAACAAACAAGACCCTCATTTACACAACTTGCATATTTTGAAGCTTATGTTTTCTAATTTTTTTTTTTTGTCATCGCTTATGTTTTCTAATATTTACCGAGTTTTAACATCTATTTGATAAAGTATTCTTTCACAAGATATAGTGTAAGTCTCACAATAACACCACTTGGATATCTAAACAACTGGTAACTTAGAAAAAAAAAACTACTGAAAAGCTCAAATTACAATAAGATTCGCACACATACATGGTGGTGTTACCGAACAACGAGGGGATCTTCAACCGTGACCCTTGTGTTTCAAACCATGACGTCTTGATCCTCCTTTCAAATTTGATCCTAAACATTTTATTTCACTTCCTTCCTCACATTTTAATACTATCCAATAGCCATTAAACAAGTACAATATGATACTTCCTTAGATTGTACGTATATAAAGCAAAAGAACTTCAGCTAGCAGTGAAAGTTCAATAACATTCAACCTATATATGTAGCGATACATGTCACATATAATTAAAACGATGGCATTATGTACAATGTGAATTCATAAATGGAGGGAAAACTGGACCATAAGGTCCATAACACAATTATATTTAAGTGAAAGTGGCCAAAACAAATCACATGAAAATTTTATGGTATTGTCACAGTACAATCCAAATTGAAGCTGTTTAAACAAACTAGAAACAAAGAAGAGAAAAATACGATATATAAGATGTGTGTTAAAACAAACAAAAAGAGGAGATAAGAGAACCAATGCGATGACTTGTATCTCCAGTCTAGCTCATACTAAAATTAAGAAAGATCCCAGTTCACATTCCTGGACTTTTGTTCCATACAACCACCTTTTTTTTTTTTTTTCCCATACAACCACCTTTCAACTTGACTATCACCTATAAGTAAAAGGGACCACACACACCTTTATATAATAGATTATATGGACCAGTTTAAGATATGGTTTTTGTCAAGATTCCAAGTAGTGTAATTACAATTCAAATCTTATCAGTTTATTGGTTTTATTTACTTTAAAATCCAACATAAATAGTTTTAAAATTTATCTAAACTTTTCGGGATACCCAACCTTAATCCTAGAGTTAACTATTAAAATACTATATTCATTTTCGTTCTTAAACATAAACCTAAAGTTAATGAATAATTAAAAGAAAAACATGTAGATTCCAAGATCGTTCGGCAATTCGAAGCTTGTGGTCATGAGAAGCCTCCTGGGCCTTAACCATTGGGCCGTAAACTCTTAAGGCCTTCAGTATAAATTTATTTCATGAACTTTTTAAAATGTTACAGTGCAGCAGAGGAAATGATTTTCCCGATGGAAACAAATAAAGGTTTACGCTTAGACGGATCTCCGATCTCCGCACCGTGAACATCGCCGTCGTTAAACTGCTCCACCACCTCCACTCCCTTCTCCTTCATCAGCTTCGCCACATCTCTCTGCCGATCCACCATCGGATCCTCCTCTCCTCCAACCACCATCACCTTCCATCTCAACCCCCCGATCTTCTCCAAACCCCCCGATCCATCATCCCCCGCCGTCGGATTCGAATACTCATGATCCCGATCAACACCAACGGGAAGACACAGATCCCAGAACACGTCGGAGACGATCGGCGGACAAACCTGATCGTTCGCGAGCCTCATCTCGGATCCGCTTCTCTCCTCGCCGCCGAAGAACGGGTGGTGCAGAATCATCCCGCGGATCCGCAACGGACTCAGATCCAATGCGGCGGATCTGATCCCGACGTTGTAAGCCAAGTTCCCGCCGGCGCTCGTCCCCATGAGGAAGGCGTTGGAGAGATCGGCGTGAGATCCGATCCACCCGTCGTCGGAGTTTCGGATCCACTCCAGCGCCTCCGCGCCGTCGTCGTACGCCGCCGGGAGTCTGTGCTCGGGAGCTAGACGGTAGGAAGGCGACGCGACGATCGCGTTGAGATCGCGCGCCATGTCGGAGCAGAAGTCGTGGAAGACTTGGAGGTCGACGCTGCAGAGGACAAATCCTCCGCCGTGGTAGTAGACTATGAGAGGGAGCTTTCGAGATGAGACGGTGTCGTTTAGGGTGGAGGAGGGAGCGTAGAGACGCATCCACGTTGACTTTGACTTGTCGATGGAGATGTCTTTGGATACGACGGCGTTTAGTGGGGATGGATCAGGTGAGGCGCACGGGAACTTGGTGAGGTCGCGAGTAATGGAGCCATCTGGGTTCTTTACGATGTTGAGATAAGCGTAAGGATCAGTGATTGGCGATGGTTCGGTCTGTTCGGACATAATTTGTGAGTCGTTGGATTATGTTTGAACTAATGACTCTTCAGTCTTGTGTTTTATATAATGCTAAATCCGGTAGAAAAAAAAGGTAATTAGAATAATAGCAGCAGGTTGCAGAAGGTAATATTATAGTATTAGTAAAGGAAATATATAAAAATAATTTCATCATGAATGCACGTCTTACAGTTTTATTTTTTAATTGTGAAAATGCACGTCTAATAAGTTTATTAGAAAAAAAACTGACAAGAATCTTTTTTTAAATTAAATGCAAATTAACAACTAGTGACCATATTTTGAGTTAACTATGAAATAATTTTCAAACGCAAGTTGTTACCAACGATTAATTGAATTACCCAATGTAATATTTTAGTTAATGAAACTCAAGTGGAGAAGAAAACACTCAACCATAATCCACAAACCATGATATTCCAAGTGGAGAAAACGTAATCTTTTGTTTTCTAGCCCTTTCTTAGTTCACAAGTCTTGTTAATACATCTCTTCATGGATATAGTAACTAATATAATCAAGAAAGCTAACGTTGCAAAAAAAACAGAAATGCAAACCCCACAAAATAACTTTCATCATTTCAAGCCTTTCTATAAAGTATAAACAAGAAAAAAAACAACAGACGGTAGATTTTGTTATTAAGAGACATTTAAAGTAGCAGAACTATAGCTTTAGGAAATAAATACCCTATATTGAGAAATTGTATCATCATTGTCTTCAAAATTACACAAAACTGAAAGGGGAAAACAAGAGCTCCCCTCTCAAGTTGTTCATAGAAAGATAAAACTGAAAAACATACATAAACACTATTATAAAATAAAAACTTCAAGAGCAAGATGAATTATAAGAAGTTTTTGATTAGGTGTTGTGTTAAAGTTTTTCACCATCTCTGGCCTCCACCACCACGACCACCACCACGACCAAATCTACCTCCTCTGCCACGATTATTAAACCCTTGGCCACCTGGGCGGCCAAATCTTCCTCTTGGCATTGGTTCTCTCTCTTGAAGTTTAGGCAACTCCTTCACAACCTCCAAGCTCACACTTGCATTCTTTTGCGCAGCTGAAACGAACTGGTCTACATCGGATTGTGCAACATCGAAAACAGCACCTTGTCCATCAGCCGTTAGAGTTAACCCTTCAATTGAATTAGCCTTGTCTTCTGGTAAGATTCTCTTCAGTGCACCAAATACAAATCTGCGCAACCACAATCATCTTTTAGTATTCTCTTTTGAATGTTAACAAAAGACTGCACAAGAAGTGAGATAAGGAGCTTACGATGGAGTGTAAATGGGCTTCCCTGCTTCAAAAAGTAGTGTGACATGGTTCTCCATTGATGTTAAAAGTGACCTTTTCTTTATCTCAGTGAAGCCCTGCAATCCAATGACAATTCAAAACTCTTTACTACTTTGCTTCAGAACAATAACTATGAAGTAGGAGTCACGAGACTTACCGCTGCTTTGGCAAGAGCTTTTGCAAGGAGTACTTCTGCTGATACACCAGAGCTTTCTAACAGCTCCTTGGCGGCCGCCATAAACGCAGGAACCACACTGTCACAGACTTGTGTGATTTTCTCAGCAGCTTCCATACCCACAGCTCTGGCAATATCATTAGGCTGCGGTGCAGAAACGTGCTCGAATTTGATTCCAGCTTGTTTTTCAATCCTAGATACGCCAGACTTTCTAGAATCGTAAAGCATAACCGCAACTCCAGTGTTACCAGCTCTTCCTGTTCGGCCTGAACGATGAATATAATCTTCAACATCACGTGGAGGCTCACACTACAAGAGAAGCAAACTTCATGTTAGAGCACTTAATGTAGCAATTAAACAAGAACGATTAGAGATTGATGGCTTCTGCCACTGACCTGGATAATTAGCTGCACGTCATTGATATCTAGTCCACGAGCAGCAACGTTTGTAGCAACCAACGTCGAGAACTTTCCCTTTCTAAATCCAGCCATAGTAATCTACAATCACATGCCTCATAGTTAGCCAGCTGATGCTACTTTGCTTTGCTAAGTCTAAACCAAGTTTAAAATGAAATGAATATCCTACCTCACGTTGTGATTGTTGAATGTCACCATGCAAAGCTCTTGCACCAGGCAACAAACCAGAAAGCTCAGAAGCTTGGTCTTTAGTCTCAGTGAAAATGATAGTACTACCCCCACTGACATTGTGAAAAAAAAAAATTAGATAAAGAGACTAAAACATTAAAACTAGGGAGAGAGGATTATGGTACCTGCTGTATAAGCTGATGATATCAGGAATCAACCGAGACATGGCTTGCTTATTACAGGGAAGAGCAATGTGCCTAACACTGTTACTAGCCTTCATCTTATCATTACCAACAAGATCAATAGTCTTCTTTTCAGGTTTCAGAAACTTAGCAGCGATCTGGTACCAGCAAGAAAGATCTCATCTCAGACATATACACATAGAAAAATAATAGAAAAAAGTTTGAAAGGGAACGTACGTCTTTCACCCATGGTGGCAAGGTGGCACTGAAGAGAAGCGTCTGAACTTTCTTAGGATCCTCAACCTTCCCTGAAGATTAGAGAAAAAAAAACATCAATATACTTAGTTGATTCATATGAAGAGAAACAAGAACACCATTACACACCTAATATAAGTTCAACATCATCAACGAAACCCATTCTCAGCATTTCATCAGCTTCATCAAGGACACGGAATTGTAGATAAGTCAAGTCAAGGTTTCTCCTCTCAATATGATCCTACAATGGATATCAATACAACATCAAGAGACCACACAAACAAACAACAAACGATTATTTAAGAGACATACATACCTTGATCCGACCAGGTGTTCCAACCACAATGTCAACACCTCTCTTTAGTTTATACTCCTGAGGTTGGTAAGGATCACCTCCATAGACACAACATGAAGCTAACCCAACAGCTCCTCCGTATGCATCAAAGTCAGCAAACACCTACAATGTAACACCATACCATCATCAATAAAACGCAGCGTTTTTTTAAAAAATAGGTTTAAGTGTTAAAAAAATCGGGTCTAGGCATGCCTAATCAATAATATTCCCTAACAATCCTTACTTGCTTGGCCAATTCTCTGGTTGGTAGAAGAACCAAAACACTTGGTGGCCTGCCGTAACCATTCTTCCTCTTGCTCTTCGCAGGCCCATTGATCAATGACTCCAATATAGGTAACACGAAAGCCAATGTTTTACCCTGCACCACACCACACACGATCAGATTTGAAACTCTTCAAATCAAACTAACTAACATAAAGTATCAAACTTTCAGCTCAAAATTAATCAAAAGCCTCAAACTTTGAAACACTAACTCCAAGCAAGCATATGGTTTTGCTAATAACGATATAAAGTATCAAACTTTCAGCTCAAAAGCAAGCCTCGGAACTTTACCTGACCAGTACGAGCCCTTCCGACCAAATCAGCACCATCGAGAACCATGTCAAACGTTGTCGCTTGAATCGGGAAAAGAGCTTCGATGCCCTTCTCCTTAAGCTTGTCCTTCAAGGGATCAGAGATACGAAACTTCGAGACGGCGTTAGGGTTATCATCGACTTTGGCATCTTCAACAACACTCAGCTTCACCTTCTTGCTGCTCTTCTTGCTCTTCTTCTTCTCCAGCTCCGACCCTTCCTCGGACTCTTCTTCATCTACCTCTGAAGACTTGCGCTTCTTCTTACTCTTCTTCTCCTTCTTATCAGACTCTTCACCATCGGAATCTGAGAGTTTCAGCTTCTTCCCTTTCTTCTTCGAGTCCTGCTTCTCTGGCGTTGTGGTCTCCAAATCTATCTTCTTCTTCATCTTCTTCTCTTCTTTCTTCTTGTCTGATAAAGCTAACGAAGGCATTGGAATCTCTCCTGCTTCTTGGGGAGATTTGAGGCGGTGGGAGATGAGAGAAGCAGGGAGAGGCAGAGAGGAGGAGGAGACAAGTGTAGGGTTTCTTATATAAGTTTCTCGGAGATATTTTTTAAAGGCGCCGTTGAACCCTAATGAAACTCAACTGTAATCTTGTCCGTTCAGTTTAGGTCTAGTTACTTGCCGCTTTCTTATTGGGTCGGGAGAATGCGTGTCCGCTTTCCATTTGTTAATAGGTGTACTAAACCGCTGGTTTTTTTAGTTCGGTTTAATTTAAAACCGAATCAATCCGATGGTTGTGACATATATTTTGGTGTAGTTTCGGTCGGTTTAGTTCGCTTTTTTTTTTGCTACCCTTGTTTTTTCTCTGGTACAGTTGTTTTTTTCTCTGGTACGCTACAGCTAAAACTTTCATTAACCGAATGGTATTACGTGATTTTCACTTTACTGAGATTAAACCACACATACAATGAAATGATCTAGTATCACCTAGAAACACATAGATCGATCCTATGCTATCCAAATTAATACTCCATGGTATTTTCATCCGACTAAAGCAAGCTCACTCTATACAGAATAAACTGTCTCTTAAACCACCTAAATTGACCAAACGAGACGACAATAACAAAAGTAAAACTAGATTACAATACAGCCTATGACACTGGACTCCTAAAGATTAGAGTGACAGACCCGACCCAACATCTCATTGCCTTGCAGCGCAAATCCGGTGATTTCAAAACTTTAAAAGCCTTAAAAATTACATATGAAGATAAATCAAAGATAATATATTTTACTCCAATTTTAAATTTTTATGTATCTCAAAATGATAATTAATATGATTATATGTTTTTATATAATTGTGTTTTAACTAGGTAACATTGTCCAGTTTATTAATTTCGGTTTTGCATGACAACAAGATCTCCATCCGGTTTAAAACCAAATTTCAAACAAAATCAAGTTGATTTCCTACTCATTTCTACAAATATATACTGCTTATGAATTGCAGAAACTTTGTAATGAATACATTATGTTTATAAAATATACACACTCTGTAGATTAGCAGTAGTAACTTCATCATAGCTTTATATTAAGTTTTCCGAGGGGATCTCTATTCCAAGAACAGTACACACTTATTCTGCATAAATCCTCCTAATATGTTCCCACAAACCCCGACAATAATACAAGATCCATAACAGCTTACAATAGCATTGTTGAACAGGCCACAAAAAACCCTAGTAGTACGAGCACTATTCTTCCGAGACCGATGTCTAAGACACTACTAGAACCCGAGGCGCTCTTGCAGTAATTAAAACCATACCATACACTCTCAGGGACGAGCGTGTTATACGGGAATGTGACCGCCGATTTGGAGCCATGGCTATGTATCTTTACACTCTCTGGGATCCAACCATCGGGACCAGACCTGTAGAGATACACATAGCATATCTCGTATGTGCATGGTCCGTTTATCTCAAACGTGTCTGATGAACATTGCTCGAAAGTCTTTATAGATGGATCGTCAAGCCTTGGTGCATATATCTGATTACAAGGAAACAAAACTCGAGCTGTGAGTTCCATAGTTACAAAGTCTAAACTGAAACATTCAACTCAGTCCATTGACACTTTTAACTTAAACACAAATAGACTTTTAGACACGAAAGCCAAGTTGTAATGAGAACAAAGAAAGAGTATCTTCCTAGGCATTTGAAGAACTCAACGAACTGTAGTTAATAGATTTCCTCCATACAAGTGAGAAACTGTTTTATGCGTATTCTGTAGCTAACTATAGCATCAAGAACTGACTTGGACACGCTTCTAACGACACCAAAACGAGCTGCTATAAACTCAATTGTGGAAACTAACTTTGTTAGTGAACTCAAAACTTCTATGCATTTGCAGAACTGTAGTTGATAGATTTCTTCCATACAAGTGAAATTTTTATATGCGCATTCAATAGCTGAGTCGCATCAAAAACTGACTCGGCCATACTTCTAGTGACACCAAAGATGCAGTGGTGAAGCAATTGTGTAAGCTCAATCAGATGCAAGCATCAAGCAAGTGTGTGAAACTAACTTTGTATTGGGACGAAACATTCCAAAATGCAACCATAAACCCTAATTGATCAAACAAGTCTCCAAAACCTCATCCAAACCTGGTTTCCGTATGCATCGCCGAAAGCGATGCTGATTTGATCGCGAGTGTACCTCGATGACGAACAGCTCGTGGAGATGAGCACTGTGTAAGAGCAACTAGTCCTCAATTTCTGCAATCATCGGGCGAAATTTTACATAGAAAACTATAAGTTTCTCGGGAAAATCGAAACATCGGGGGAAGTTGACGCGGAGAGAGGGGGTGATGAAAGGGGACGAACCTGGATGAGGCTGACGTTGAAAGATTCAGCGGCGTGAGGCTCCAGTACTTTCGATTCGGAGACAGAGAGGAAGATTGAGGAGACGAAGCAGAGGATGAGGAGAGTGAAGAGACGTGTTGACACCATTGTCGTGCGCGCTTCTCGAAATCGCTAAGGAGAGAGACGAAAGTAAAGGGAAAAATTGAAACAGTAATCGAGAAGTGACGAACCAGTTTCGAAAACGAACCGGTTTAGACCGGGGAAGATTCAAATTTAATTTAATTTCGGTTTCTCTCCAACCGAGTGTAGGAAACCGAATTAATTGGCAACGCTCAGTCGCTCGCATAATGACGAGCCACGTCTCATGTCATGTGTTAGGTCGGTAGAGGAAATGTAATAATTCTCTACTTCTCTATAAATTTTATAATATAATTTATTTTAATTAAAAGCATGATTATTTTGTAAAAAATATGTAATATATAAATTAATATAATTTAACCAGTTATAAAATAATAAGTAAAAACTAGTTACAGAATATTCAATAAAATTATAAGTTGCATAGAATATGAAAAGAAATTATATTTTAATATAAAATACTTCTAAAACAATTTATATTACGCAACATATGTAATATTTTTTCTTATAGGAACTGAGTAATGTTTGTTTTCTACCAAGAACATGTTTACGAGCTTTTACCAAAAAAAAACATGTTTACGAGTTCGTTATTCTTTAGTCTTCTGAGTTAATGCCTTACATATATGACCACACAACAACAAAAAATCAATGAAATATCTTTCTCTATGCATATATCTAAACAAGCATACACGTTTCTAGATATATATAGACATAGGAATGCGTGTGTATAAATAAACATGATCAGAACATCTTGAAGCTGAAGATTAAGCAATTATTAGGCTCCCCACTGCAACTTTCTGTAAATTGACTTTCCGGCATAAATCCAGACCCCTGTTCAAATAATATCATCAATGTTGGCGTCTGGTATCTCTTATAGTTTGTTGCTTTTTTAAAACCATTGGAGCTCAGATTACATTTTAGTTACCTGTTAATATCTTTCCGACAAGAGGGCTGTTCTTTTGGTGAACTCCGCTAGTTGCGGCAGCGACCGAAAATTATAGTCTGACGGAAAGCAAATTTAACGGTACGGAAAATTGAAATGAACGCTGATAAACTGACGCAAGTACAAAATATGGGGAAGCAGCTGACGCTGAAATATTCAGCGTTCCATATACTCCTCGCGATCACCGCAGCGTCAAGAAAACCAGGCTGGCGGTGTTTCACGGGTGCCTTGTTTTGCGGTGGTGATAGCTTAAATTTCAGTCGCTGCCGCAATTAGCCGCGTTCACCAAAAGAACAGCCCTAAGACCTTTGAGTTCCATATTTGATGCTCCTTGCTTCACCGAGTTCTTTTTTGTTTGATCTCTGTCAAGAAAAGGAAAAAGTATTGGAAATGTTCAATATTTTTATACAATAAGACTGTTTAATATTGAGTTACTACTACCTTTGAGCCTAAAGGGCAAATATTAGATTCATACACTTGATTTCCTTTGACTCTCCCACCTTTTGAGAAATCAATTGGTTTTAGCCTGCAGAGAACGTGCGTGAGAACGTTTATGGAAAAGTCTCTAGCAGCTAAACTAGACTAGGCTATAAAAGAAAGGTAGATTCATGGAGTCATGCACTAACGCTTTGGAGTTAGTAGCTTCATTCTCTTGTATGCCATTAATCTTAGTCTGCAATGTGAGACATGGTATAAGTAATGTGTGAACATAGAGGCGAAGAAGTTAGGAATCAGCAAAGATAACATTTGAAAGATGGCTTTATATGTTGGATGTGAGACTTACTTTTGAAGAGCGTTCCTTTGCTCTCAATGCTGTTCTTAAACCAAATGCCTAATGCAGAAAATTCTGTTAACACATGTTGGATGATAAAGACTTTCGACTTGTAGATGCTGGAAGATTAGTTATACCTTAACATCTTGAGACCGTGTAGTATTACTTTTAGGTAGAGATGCTGAAGAAGTTTCAAGATTAATCTGCAAAGGAACCAAAACATTAGTTTTTTTTTCTAATCTGCAAAAAAATTAAGATTGAAAAAACAAAAAGAGAATAACTACATATTTGTTTGTAGTGTCTATTTTAGATGAATTAATCCTTGATTTCGCATTCTGCTTGATTTCTGAGTTGACCTTAGGCCTGAAACATCAAAACATGTTATAAGGAAGCCAAAAATAATCTTCTTGACAAGCATACATTTCTGAGTACCTGTGTCTTTCAGATCTTTCTGCGGTTCTTAGATTCGGTTCCTTTGGAACAGTTAGTTTAGATCTTCTGTTGGAGTTAACTTGAGCCACCTTAGCTTCCAGTTTTTGCCTGTTGGTGTCTTGGTTTTGCAACTTAGAGACTAAGATTGGAGATAAGCTATCACCAAACTTTGCTAATGACCTCTGACATCTGAAACACCAAAAAACTATTTGTTGAATCCAAAGAAGAAGAAGCAAACTCACATTAATGGCTTCCTTCATTGGCGTACCTTGTCAGAAGTTGTACAGAATAAACATCTAATGGTTTATTCTGCCTTGCAAGTAAAGAAACCGTAGGTCTTGTTAAAGTTGAGTTGCTACTTGATTTGGTTCTTGATTTGGACTTTGTCTTGGAGACATCTTTAACCTTTTGGTTATAATATATGAACCCTGAACAACAAACTTTAGGTCTCAGATTACAGTGATGCATAAACAAAGATAAAAAAAAAAGCATCGTTACCGTTGTATTTATCTTTTGGATTAAGACCGGTATCCACAGGCTTAATTTCTGAGCTGGTGTTTGTAATTTGCTCAAGTGGCTCAAGTTTCCAGTTAAACTTTGGGCTAAAAGCTGAGATAATCAGAAAACACAAAGCATAATAATATTACAGAACTGTAAGAGAAAAACAAAAAAGAAAAAAAAGAGACAAATGTATGTTTGTAATAAACAGAATCTTTGCCCTAACGTGTGTCTTACGCGAAGGAGGATAGTTTCCCGCGGATTCGAACCAGAACTCGGTTTCTTCTGTCTCGGAATCAAGCTCTGGTCTGGTGAAATCGTAGAAACGAGGTGCATCAAATTCGAAATCAATGTCGAACTCCTCCAACGAAAAATCTTCTCCAGATAAACTCGGAACCATGATTAAGCCTCGAGAAAGGGAGAGTTTCACATTCAACCGAAATTACAAAATAATCGGAGATGTTCTTCTCCCTCTCCCTCTCTCTCTGGAAAAAAATCTCCAGAAAATTAGGGGAGAGAGAGAGAGATAGACAAGGATTGGAGATGGAGAGGAGAGAGAGAAGAAGAAGAAGGTATGGGCCAACGGCCCTTATTCAGTTGGCGCGGATTCTGTCTACAGCTCACAATTTTTTTTTTTTCTGTATTTTTAGTTTGGTTCTCTAGTTTTTAAATTACACCAAATGACCCAATATGTTGTAATAAATCGAATGTAACACCAACTGATGCTTCTATCCAAAGTATTTTTCATTCCCTACAATGTTAAATTTTAAATAAAGAAAGATTCGTAAATAAGAATCGTTGCATTCGTGAAAATAAAATAATGGAAAGTGATAATAAGGGTGAAAATTAGAAATCAAATAGATAAGGGTAAAAAACACAAATATACAAAAGCAACGATCTCCCAACGATCTTCGTTTGCCGAATATTTTTGCCACACGCTTAATCCAGGTAAAGTCTCATCCATTTTTCCTGGAAAATTTCTTTAGAAAACTCTGAAATTAAGGTGTCCCATTTCAGAACATAGAAATGATTCTTGCACTAACAATTGCTAATTCATTTTGACATAAACTAGATTTCCAGAGTTTGTTATCATTTGAGAAAAATACTATCTTCATATGATTTGAGTAATATTAGGGAATGAGAAAGATGTAACATCCCTATCCCCCGGCGTCCGACCGGAGTTACTGACAGGGAGTTACGGGCACGTGTCTACTCAATTAGACAACCCTGCGTGCCCATACTACTGGTCCCAAGAGTCGCGGACGCATAACCTTCTTGAAATTCCATCCACCCGTATCCATATTCTTCTACTTACAGTCCTGCGAACAGGGAAATGGAAAGGAGGGAATGAGCAACGAATTACTCAGTGAAGTGGCTCTAGACCAGCCTGCCCGCACATTACTCTATACTACTCTATGCGTGAGTCGACTGACTAGCCACTACAATCAATCGGTGCATTTCATTATATTCTTTCAAGTTCAACTCTGGCAAACACATTTCGATTCACTTCTAGCAACCAAGCGATCAATCAATTCACTGGACTCAGCCAGTGTTACACAAAAGGTCAACGACCGACTTCAATCAACAACGGACTTGACACCAATCAACCTAGACGTAAGGACCTATGGCCGTTTACGGACGTCCCACCTCGTGCCGCCTATCCTGAATGGGGCCTTTAAGGAAAATCGCCCCCTCTTCAGCTTCCTAAATGGCTGTCCGAGTTACGCACGCTGGCCCATCT
This sequence comes from Brassica carinata, assembly GCA_016771965.1. NCBI lineage: Eukaryota > Viridiplantae > Streptophyta > Magnoliopsida > Brassicales > Brassicaceae > Brassica > Brassica carinata. The sequence goes on along the minus strand of JAAMPC010001587.1, from coordinate 229,466 downwards.
CGATCTGTCCGCCCGGTCGCATAACACCATACTTATGCCACGACTTCGGCATTGACTCGATCCTAGGCGCCATACTCGTTCCGCCATCCCGCATCTTGCGGTAGGCCCATCTCATCTCGCCCACGGTACCTCATGTTAGGCTACTGTCCTGGCCACCTGCGGTACCTCTTGTTAGGCTACTGTCCCAGGCTGACACATCCTAGACCCTAGACGCCACCCGTTCTCGGTGGTCCAAACAGACATCAATCAAGTTCATTGACACGTTCATTTTACGTTCTCATTCTCATTCTCATTCTCATTCTCATTCTCATTCTCATTCTCATTCTCATTCTCATTCTCATTCTCATTCTCACACTTAGACTCATACTCGATCACTAGACGCCACCCGTTATCGGTGTCTCAAACATACACCACACATTTCATTCATCACAGTCGGTACCATTTAAAATTCAATCTTTCATTTCTCTCTAACAACCTAGCTTTCATTCATCATCATCACATGGGACACACAATCAATCACTCAATCATTCATCAATCATTATTCACATCAACACAAGGCAGTCCATTAAGTCCCATTTAACAGTGTGAAGGTTCTTATGCAACATGATCCATTCATCTATCACTCTAACATCCATTATGAACTACCAACCTAACTCTCAAACAGGGTCTAACCAAACTCTAATTCCAACATACAGGAGTATAGAGAGTATGAGGACAGATCTGGGTTCAAGACACCTCACCTGAGATCAGATCTGAACAGATCTGGGACAACGAACGAAAGAGGAACGAGATCTGGATCTGGATCTGGAAACAAGAGGCAAGAGAGATGAGATCTGACAGATCTGGAACAAGGAGAACAAGAGAGAGTCGAGATCCGGTCACCAAAACACCACACGGCCGCCACCACCATCACCACTCGGACGACCACCACCACCTCCACTCGAACGACCACCACACACACCACTGGCTGCTCGGGGTGACTCACGGCGAGGAGAGAGGAAGAGATCCGACGAGAGAAAGGAGAGAGAGAGAGGGAGGCGTGAAAGAGAAAGAGAGAAAAGAAGAAGAGAAGCTTGACGGCTAGGGTTTTCAGTCTTTGAGATTTTCCGCAGAGCTTCGCTACAAGTTTCTGGATGAGAAGAAAGGAGGGGCTGCAGATCTATTTATAAGAAACTGCAGAGGACCCTAGGTTTTTGTTAAATGGGCCGTAGAAAAGCCCATACTCCTTTTAAAAAAAATCCAGGCCCGAACTGGGATGTTACAAAAGAACTTTGAAAGTATTTGGTTTTGTTTGTAATATATATTTTCTGCAGAGTTAGGAGATAATAATGTCCAAAACTCAAATCGAAACATTTTGTGCATCTCTTCTGCAAGAACTTGAGGTTTGTTGTTGCTTCAGCTACAAGAAAACGAGTTTTAAAACTTCTTTTTAAATATAGGACCATTTCAATGATGTGATTCTTCTGTTTCTAATACAGATTATATGGGACGAGGTTGGAGAAACTGAAACCGAAAGAGAGAAGATTTTGAATGAGATTGAAGACGAATGCAGAAACATCTATATCAGTAAAATCGAAAAGGTAAAAGAAGAGAGAACTCGGCTAAGACAAGACATTTCTGACTTAGAAGAAAGAGTTATTGCTATATGTTCTGCAATGGAAGAGCCATCAGGTCTTGGAAGACAACATCAATCTGATCAATGTGGAAGAAGTTTGAAAGAAGAGTTAGGAAAGATTCTTCTGAAACTTGAAGATATGGAAAAGAGAAAGTCAGAGAGGAAGAATCAGTTTATTCAAGTAACTGAAGATATAAAATGTGTAAGAGATGAGACTGATGGTGAATCTGATGAGACTTGTTCATCAGATTTTTCGGTTGATGAATCCGATTTATCTCTTAGAAAGCTCGAAGAGTTACATAGAGAGCTTTACACACTTCAAGAACAGAAGGTTTCCTAAACTCTACTAACATACTTTTAACTTTGATTTAATTTCTTGATCAAAAGGTTAAAATACTTTGCGTTTTTTTTTGGCTCAGAGGAACCGGATGAAACAGATTCAAGATCATTTAAAGACTCTGGAGTCGCTTTGTTCGGTTCTTGGTTTGAATTTTCGAGAAACTGTTACCAAAATTCACCCAAGTTTAGTAGAATCTGAAGGGTCAAGAAGTATAAGTAAAGAGACACTTAACAAGTTAGCTTCATCAGTAAATCATTGGCATGAGACAAAGATACAGAGAATGCAAGAAGTCAGTTTAATGTATCCAAACTGTTTTAGTATCTTAAAGTCAATGCTCTTTGTTCTTAAACATACAATCCATTTTATTGCTTGCAGCTTCAAGATCTTGTGACCACAATGCTTGAGTTTTTGAACTTAATGGATACACCAGCAGAAGAACAACACAAATTCATAGAAGTTTCATGTAATATAGCCGCTACTGTTTCAGAAATAACCAAACCCTATAGTCTTTCTACAGATTTGCTTGAAGAAGTACCTTGCTTTAACTATATTCTTATCTTTCTAAATTGTTTTTTTTTTTTTTGCTGATTGATTGTTTAATGCTTAAAAGGTTAAAGCGGAGCTATGTCGGTTAGAGGAGTTAAAATGGAGCAAAATGAAAGAACTTGTTTTAAAGAAGAGATCAGAACTTGAAGAGATATGTAGAAGAACACACATTGTTCTTGAAGAGCACGATATCACGGTGGAGAATGTAATTAAAGCCATTGAATCAGGAGATGTGAACCCTGAAAATATATTAGAACGAATCGAGTATCGAGCTGGGAAAATGAAAGAGGAAGCTTTAAGCAGAAAAGAGATTCTTGAAAAAGTTGAGAAATGGCTGAGTGCTTGTGAGGAAGAGACTTGGCTTGAAGAGTATAATCAGGTTTGTCTCTTTTATAAAGATTCAGTGTTTTTACATTTTGTGATTAGTTATGTAATTTTTTTATTTGTACAGGATGAAAATCGATACAATGCTGGAAGAGGATCACATTTAATTCTCAAACGAGCAGAGAAAGCCAGAGCACTTGTTAATAAACTTCCAGGTTTCATATCGATGATCCCAAGAAAGTTTTCAGATTGTTATCTTTGTGAACTTTTAACTAACTGAATACTTCTTGATTCTTCATAGCTATGGTTGAAGCATTAGTTTCCAAGATTACTAGTTGGGAATCAGAGAAAGAAGCTGAGTTTCTATATGATGGTGTATGAGTTATCTTCTTCTGTCACACAAAGTCCTTTCTTAGCATATGTAGTTGATCTTTTAATATGATTTTCTTCATTCAGAACCGTCTACTTTCAATGCTACAAGAATATACAGACCTCAGAGAAGAGAAAGAACAAGAGCGTCGTAGGAGAAGGGTATTTAGCTAACACTCTTTTGCATCATTTTTCTTTCAAGAATCACCAAAAACAATACTTGTTGGATTTTGGTTGTTTATAGGATTTGAAGAAACTTCAAGGTCAAGTGACACCAGAACAAGACAAAAGAACTCCTACTAAGTATCAAAGCGTGAAAACGAGTCTTAAAGTATCAACTAACAAGAGACTTGGATCATCCCCTCAAACTTCTCGAACGGAATCGCCTCACTCAGCAAAATCTTTTACATCTCAATCACGCCGTAGCTGAAAATATGGAGTAAATATTTCAATGTAGTCTTTTTAGTTCACTTTTATCCAACTGGTAATTGATTATTTCTTAAGCAAAAAATGTGAATCTTCTTCTTTCAGTGACGTTTATGTTATTTGCTGAACATGAAGACACCTTAGCTATGTTCTTATAACATCATATAAACAAAAGAGATTAGAAAGGGGCATGCTTTGAGATTTATGAGATTATGGATATTTTTAGGCTAAATTTTAATAATTTTTTGATAATTTATGGGTAATGCAATCTATATATGATATCTCTTTAAAATTTGGGGTAGATACATGCTATGCCCAAAACATGTCATGTAAGGAGAACTTGTCTAGAAACTAAGTCATCACTTTTATTAAAACTTGTCTCAGATCCAAGTGTATACATACATTATGTCCGGATTAAGATTTGACTTTGACCAGCAAAATATACTTGCTTCAAAAATCAATGTCAGTTCTTTTTCCAATGATATTTCTAAGCTTTGATCTCTTCATAAGTTATTGGTGGAACTAAATCGATGAACTCCATCTATAAATTTTGGTATGAGTGAATTATAAGAATTTAGTTTATATTGAAAATTAATTGGTTTTAATAGATCGATTTAGATTTGGTTTATCTTGAAAATTAATTGGTGTTAGTAGATTTTCAAAGGATTTTCTTTTGTCAACGTTACCACAAAAGTCATTAAGTGGAAAAGACAAAAGATATTGTCACAAGCTGGTACTCAGGCCACCATCATCGTGGAACTTTAGTAGGGTTTTAAAAAAAAATTATTGTGTGGGTCCCACAAAAATCATAAGAATCAGTCATAAAAGTTATGAAATAAGGATGATTTTGGAGTTTTTTGCACTGTCTGGGGTTTCACCGACACGCCGCGATTGATTTGCTTTTGAATTTTTTTTCAGCCCAAAAAAAAAATTTTAAAAGGTTTCCTAAGAAACCGTGACACCGATTTCAACGATAATTATGTTCTTAAATTCTTGAATGTATTTTTGCCAGTTTTATTTTATTTAATTAGCATATTTTTTTTCTAAGACGGACGTGGATCTTTCCCTAAATCAGAATTAAGAGTTATTTTGTAATTATTATATTATATTGATATTAAACTTACTAATCCTTAATATTCATATAAAATAATACAACTCTCTACATGATAATATATAGTATTATTCCTTTTCCTCCCAGTTTCCATTTTATTTATTTACTTCCTTTTTCTTTGCAAAAACTCAGTCACATATTATCTTCTTTTTTTCTCTTGTGAAAAATTTGGAGAATAATTGCATATATTTTCTGGAAGATTTTTACTTGCTAATTTCCGGTGAGATTGAGAGGTTGATCACAACTGAAAAAGCTTTTGCATTTTTCTGCTACAATGTTGGTTTCAGCTCCATAATTTTTGAAAGGTAAGAAACCAAATCTAAAAAGTAAAAACTGTAATCAACTATTTCTGGTTTGATCTTTGATACTTTTGAGTTATTTCATCCATCTTTGTATGAAAACAAAAGAATTTTTTAATTGTTCACCTTGTTTTTCTCTATCTAATTTTTTCTCTCTTTATTTTACGGATATTGAATCTGGATTTCGGTTCGGTTTGTTTTTCTTGGTATTTTGGTTTATAAAAAATATCTACCATATTAGAATCATATGTGTTCAAAAAAAAATCATACCTACTTTGGTTTTATTCGGTTTGTATACTGTCAATTTTGGTTTATTCGATTTTATACCTAAAAAACCATTAATATATTTATATTTTAAAATATTTTGTGAATTTCACTTCATATGATTAGATACAATCTTTACTAAAACATTAAAATATTTTTGTACTTTAACTTTTAAATAGAATAGTTTTCTGTTTATTTTACTTTATAAATAATTAGTAGACATATTAAGTTAATAGTAATAATATTTTGCATAATATAAGTATAAAGAAAAAATTAGTAGTACCATAATATTATTAAATAACTAGATATTAGCAAAAATAACTAAATATTTGACAAATATTAGCACAAATATTTGTCAACAAAAAAAAGTAAAAATATGTTTTATTTAATTAACAAAATTAAAAATAAATTTAAGACACAATATAAAATTACTAAAATCAACATTTAACATATGAAGATCATATCAATAAAATAAATTATCTATATATTATTAAATATATTATTTAATTTACATATGATTATACTACTATATTTTAATCAATTGGTTCATTCTGTTTGATTTGCTATACCGAACCATATTCATATACCGTAATTTTTTAAAAAATAACATCTATTTGGTTGATTTAGTATTACCAAATCCAAACTAGTTTCTCTATTTCTGTTTGGTTTTACCGGATTGAACATCCTTGCTTTATTTTAGAGCATAAACTTAGTTTTTTTTTACTTTTTGAAAAATTCAAAAATCAATGTCAGCACTTTTAATGATATTTCTAAGCTTTGATTTCCTCATGGATACTTGGTGTAACTAATTCATGAACTCCATCAATAATTTTTGCATGAGTGATTCTATAAAGATTTAGTTTATCTTGAAATTTGGGTTTTTGGGTTATCATTTGTTGATGTGATTTTATGTGGGATTTTTGAGATGTTGGGTTTTGCTGGGTACACTTTGGTCTGAAGAAGGTACAAACAGACCAGTTAGAAGACAGAGAAAAAGAATCTGATGATGCTGACCGAACATAACTGAAAATAATTAGAAAATAAAAAGAATTTAAACAAACAGAGAATAAATCTCCTATGTTGCCTATCCTTTTAGAAGATAAAGAGTGTCTAGTTCTGTTAATTGTTAAGTTGTTTGCACATATCGCAAGTTTACTTTAATCTGTTTAAATTACTGTGTAACTTTATGGTTGATGAAAATGGACTTAATATGCTCTTGAAAGTTTAGATCCTCCTTAAGGTACACTGATTGTTATGGATAGTTACGGATAATAAGAGTTTATTAGTTCCTGATATTGGTCAAAGTTAGCATCAAATGTTACAACACATCAGTTTACTGTCAATGCCGGTGAGGTAATCAATTCTCTTAAAACATGATTTTTCTTTGGTAATGGATTTTGTGTGTCATTGTTTTGAGCATATATATTTTTCTTTTAATCAGGATGTAACGATGAAAGTTATGGCGTATTCGCAAGGATCTCGAGCTATTTGCATTCTTTCTGCAACTGGTACCATCTCTAACGTCACACTTCGTCAATCTACCACTTCAGGCGGCACTCTTAAAGCATGATTGTCACCACGTTTCAAGCCACGTTTCGAACACAAAGTTGTGGGTCAACGCCATTCATGATTTTTTTTTCCCTGTGGCACACGTGTGAGGAAAATATGTGACTGCTGTTTTCGAGACTACGTTATGACGGTGAGAACTGAAGAGTTCAAAAGATTTTTTTTTTTTTTTGATAAACTTAACAGCCAAATTATCTATAAGAAATCAACTAAATTAAAAAAAAAATACTTTTCAAATTTTGTAATTTAGGATATGCTTTGAATATTCTCTTATGTAGATTTAAATAAAAGGTTTTAAATTGAAACTATGGTAAAATTTTATTAACAAAATACTAGATTTTATGTTTAATATCTTTATTAAAATCATTAATAATAAAAAAAAATTCTATAAATACTAGTAAACATCGACCACACTCAATTCACCAAAGCCTGAAACAAAAAAAGGTAAAACTTCTGCCATACTTGATCTTTCTTTTTTTACTCGATGGTTCTTACATTGATACATGCAATAATATCATTATAATATAATTTTTAATGCAGAGAAAGTATGGCAGATCAAACACGAATTCCTAGCCAAACACCAAATGCTGAGGTGAGATTTATTCTTTGACTTTATTCTCTAGTGTTTTGACGTTTGTATTTTGTTTACAACACCTAATTTTTTTCTTCAATGTTTGATTTTCATCTCAAGTATTTCACGGTTTGAAATTTATGTTTTGTTTTATTTATCATAAGTAATTTACTTTTATTTATTTTGACTACTTAGCAAATATTCGTGTGGACTCCACAACTCAGTCATGGATTATTGCAATTATGCAATGATCAAAATGACAAAGGTCATTGGAAAGGTACATGCCTTGACGAAATTGGTAGACAAAGTGTTCGAGCTGAATTCCTGAAACTTTTTGGTTTGGATCTCCCATGGAAAATATTCAAACATCGCATGGATCATTTAAAGAAGCAGTATGATGTTTACAAACGCATAACCCGAAATGCTACTGGTTTGGGATTTAATGAAGCTGGAGAAATCAACATGGAATCAGATTGGTGGAATGAGCTAATAAAAGTAAGTATTTTAATATTAAATTCATTTTCATACTTTTAAATATGTATATAATGATACATATATATTATTAAAATATATTAATAATTTATTTATATATATTTTGTTTTGTAGAGTTGTCCAGAAGCATCCAAGTTGCGAGCACATCCTCTTAAAGATATACTATCTCTATCGATTTGAGATACTATCTCTATTGTTTTCTTGGTTCTTGATGAGATTTTTGGCGGTTCTTGAATAACTTTGTTTTCTTGTCTTAGGGTCGATTTGAGATACTATCTCTATCGGGTTCCTTTATGCCTACTGAGAACGGAGGAACCGAAGGTCGGTCCGGTGGTATGAGCATTTCTTTAGTTGGACCAAATGGCAAAATCGTTGGTGGTGGCCTAGCTGGTATGCTCATAGCAGCCAGTCCTGTCCAGGTAACACAATCTTGATTATCTAATAAATTAAAAACATATTTAATAATTCAAGGGCTATGTGTCTTATAATTTGTGACAGGTGATAATGGGAAGTTTCATTGTGATGCATCAAGCAGAACAAACTCAGAAGAAGAAACCTCGAATCATGGAGGCTTCTTCTCCTCCACCACAACCACCACAACAACAACTTCCTATTTTCACCATAACAACCGTGAATACTACTTCTCCTGAGGTGTCCACCGTAGAGGAGCCAAAAAAACAAACCTACGGTGGTGGTGATGGTACAATGAGACCGTTGTCTTGTCTCAAATGCTTTCTTCTATCCAGAACGACAATTCAGTTATGAACAATATCACAACGACCTATTATGGAAACGGGGATATGAACACTGGTACTATTAATAAAGAAGAAGATGACTATGTTGATGGTGGGGAATGGGGATGATGATTCCGGTGATACTAGAAGCCTATCTAATAGTGGCTGAGCATTCCTAGGACTTTCTTGTGTAGAAAGTAAGAGATCTTTAAGGTAAAAAAATGTTTCAGTTATTCTTTTCTTTGCGATTATAAAGGGCCGTTTTAGGTCTGAGGTTTTTTTTTGTGTGTGTGTGTTTTTAGAGTATTTGTTTGGGAATTGGATTTCATATACAGAGAAAAAAAAATTAATGTTATAACCATAACAACAACTTCGTTATGATACTGAATATTTTATATAATAAGACACTTTCTACATTTATACATTCTCAACTGTTGATCACATGTAATTTTCTTTTATTTTTTTCTTATCCTCTCATTTTATTTGATATGTATCTTTCTAGTTACATATAAGCCATTCACATAACTATGTTAATATAAATATATACATTTTTCTATATATGCTATTAAAATTTTTTAAGCGGACATATATTTCTCATAAAAATTCTATTTTTTCATAGTTTTCTTTGTTATGTTCTATTCTATAAAGAAACATAGAATATGAATATAATTTTATAATAAACATATGTTAATATTATTTTATTTGTAGTTTCTCGACAATCTTATTACTTTGAAATATCTTAATCTCAAACTTTACTATATGCAAAGAACAATACATCTCAGGTGAATAGACTATTATATTTTAAGATCATAGTATAGTGTTGAATGTTAAAATCCTCATCCTCAATATATACTATTTATCTATCATATATAGCATAATATTATTTTCTGTTTTCACATACGCCAATAAATGCGCAGATAAGGAAAAACGGTCCAATTTTGCTTATAATTGTCACATCAAAAATAATTGTATTACATGGTTATTTTGTTAATTTTTTCTCCTGATATGTATATTATACAAATTCACCCTATTTGTTTTGTGATCGGTTTAGCCTATGTTGAAATCATCAATTAAATGATGTTTTATGGTTGCGGTTATTGAGATTTAAAATTTACTATTTGGCATATGACATGGTTCTAACAGATCTCAAATTCTACATAATTTTTGTTTCAGACAAAGTAACATAAAAAAATACTCAAAATCCATAAAAAGTTCCAATGGTATCTCTGTTGGCCGTTTTTGTTCTAATAATACTGGTCCTGCTTCGGGTGATGTAATGAGTAAGTTGGATCGCGCCATGGTTAACGAAACGAATGAGTAAGACATGATAAAAAAGAGAGAGAGAGCAAGATAATAATGATATGATAAAAGAGAGAGAGCAAGATAATAGGCATAGCAGGGCTTTTGTTGATGGGATTAAACAGAGAATGGTGGAGACTGGAAAGTCAAAGTTTTTTTTTTTTTATATCTGTGGGGATCCCGGGCCCGGACTAATCCCACGAGGCCTTGCATCCGGATTCACGTGGACGGAAACTCCACGCGGGAGGTGGTCACAAATCAGGATAATTTGAGTGGCGACGGATTCGAACTCAGGTCCCTTAGGGATCCATGGAACGCCATACGCCATCCCACCACTGACTCGTGGTTGGAGAGTCAAAGTTAAAACTACTTTGTTTGATCTCTAAGGTGAATAGTAAGATGCATAGCTTTTGTTTTTGGTCTAGCTCTTATATTATCAGTGGCCCAATCTAATGAGGTTTTAATAATCTTAAGACCCAAACATTTCAGAATCTATAAGGTACAGTTAATGGCCCAAACATTGTAGAGTTACATGCACTAAATTCTGATTCTAATGTTTTATGTTCTATAATTATATAAAAATTCTAACAATATACCAACAATTATTAGAAAGTTTTTGTGTAAAAGGACGTTCAAACTTATTTCTAAAAGATTTTACAATGTTTGTAAAGCCTTTTCTTGAGTTTTGTGGGATTTAGAAATCATAAAAGCTGTGATAATTCAAGAAAACAAACTAAAATTATGATTATTTAAAAAGAACTTTTGAGTTATTTTAGTTCTTACGTTCACGTAAAAAAATATAAAAAATAAAAAGACAGAGCCACCATGATAGTTAAAAAGGCCCTAATAAAAGATGATGTCTCCTGGAATGGTCGAAGCAGAATCTGTAGCCACTCAATGTTCTCTATCGCTGTCTCCTCCTCAATGTTATCCCAATCCCACGTTCGCTTTATTTTTATTTTCTTTGTTTGGTATTTTTAATATTCATGCTTTATCCCAGTCTTTAAATTGGTTACTGCCATTTACAATATTCAAGATTTTGTTATATTTTCAATATTATATATATACGGTTGATTCGATTTAGGTTCGTATATAAGAAAATCTAGGAAGACTTTTCTGAGATATGTCGCAATGACCATCCTGCGCATTCATGTCTATGTCTACTGTTTTAAAATGTTTATAGGGTAAATCCTCAAAAATGTTTTTTTTTGTTAAAAAAGAATCATCTATAATTATTGCAGTGCATGCATCGAGCTCCAATTATACGGACACACAACACATATTGTTATTTAACTTCAATATTCCCAATGTTATTTTTTATTGGTAATTAATCTAAAATATTTTATATTCTATTTAGTACAAAATATTGTGGTCCAAGTGCAACTCGAAGAAGATAATCTTAGTTGATATGAAATTTTAGACAATATGAAACAGTTCAAAATCTTTTCCGCGCACTGGACCAGTTCGGTCTGGCTAAATTTTATCTCCAATACCCTTATCTTGATAAGGTGTAAAGCAATAATAATGACAGATGCATGAAACTAGTTCAAATGGAATAAAACATTATACATTGAAGTATCTTCATCAATTGCAAGAACATGTCTCAATAAACCCAAAACTATTCTAACATTTTTTCTGAATCATATCTATCAGCATGGGACACTATGGCTCCTTGTGTCTTTCGATTCAAAGCATCCCTCACCACTTTTTTGTAACTGCATCTCATTAGTAGCAATCACCAGTTTAATATCTGTATTCCAAAGTACATGCAAGTCTTTCTTTTTTTCTTTGTTAAAGGATTTAAGTACATGCTATTCTATTGATCATATATATGTTTCCACTAAAATTTGATTATGAATGGTTGCTACAACACGACGGATAGTAACCATTTGATTTATATGAAATTATAAAGTAGATATATGTTCCATTATTATAGCTTAACATTATTTCTCAGTCTTGGTTAGCACAATGATTAATGCATAATTAGATTAAGTGTATATGAAGCTTCATGGAAACCCGTACGAGAGAGGACGGTCACTAGATTGTACAATCAATACATAATTATATACATCAATTAATCTAAACCGTACGTTCTCATTAGTTTTGTGAAATCGAGAATCTAATCATGTAAGAAAAAACTGTAGGTTTGTTTTTTTTTGTTTTGAAAAAGGGTTAAAACTGTAGGTTTGTTGTCAGAGCAAACATGGACCCATGTTCTATATGTCCCTAAGATGTATCTAAATCTTGATTCACTTCTTTGTTGCACTATATTTTACAACTTTTATTTTATATATTTTATCTCATTGAGATCTCCATTGCCTCTGCTGCACTAGACATTACAGCTCATTGATCCTTATAATTCAAATTCTGTTTTTCTTTCTAATTTTTTTTTTTGTTAAATTAATTGTGTGTGGGTACAATACGCGTTGAAATGATCTAAACATAAATTTAAATGATATTATATGAATATCCATGTTTTTGTTCCTAAAGATGCATGTAAGCATGTTTGAACATCCAGATGAAGGACTAACATTTAAGCCATTATTGCTTTTAGAACGTTCTTATGTGCTTTTGTTTAACTTCCAATATTTTTTCCATGTAAACATGTGTACTTTCCTAGAACTATCATCACCATAAATTAATGCGTTTTGAAACATATATGACAACAAAATTTTAAAAATCCTTAGTAGAGTATATTACATGTGGCTTCCTTTTCCTTTCACGTATACTTTGCAGTTAAACTATTTCTAGTTGCGATTAAGAATTGGAATGCACATTGCTAAAGTGGGTATTAATTATATAACGCCACTAAGAACAACCCTTGAACATAGTCTAATTCAGTTTAGAGAGACCATAAGGAAAAGGAACACTAACAATGACAATGGCTGATTAGTTTCTCGACAATCAGACAATCTGCTTTTTAGTATATCTATGTATAGATAATACCATTATATACGCATGTTGAAAACTATTACAACTTGACCAAATTTGTTTTCTCTTCTCCGTCCATATATTTATATCAAAAGAAAAGATTCATGGAACTGGACCAGTCTGTTTGAATCTTATCCCATTCACAAATCTCCTTATATATAAATAAAGACCTCTCACCCCTCAATGCAATACCATCATCAACAACTTAGAAACTCTCTAAGCAAGAGATTAAGAGAAATCAAATTTTTTATTTCTAGGATTCTCAAATCAACTAAGAAAAATGGCTTTTTGGTCTGCTGAGAATGCTACTAAAGCCTATCTTAAAACATTAAAAACGGTAAGAAGTTACTTCTTTTTTTATAAATTCGAATAAATTGTAAGATCTGTCTAAGCCTAGTTTAATTGGGGGTTGTTTAAAATATGATATGGATCGATGTTAAAAAGATAACTAATATTAACCTAGCTTTTTTTCTTAATTTAATGTCACATTTTGACATATATGTGCATTTTGCAGGATCAAAGAACAAAAGAACCAAGCGTGGCTGAATTCATATCAGCTCTAGCCGCCGGAAACAACGCAAGAAAGATCGCCGTGGCTTGTGCCGGAGCAGCAAACGCTGACATACTCGTTGCCCTCATCGCTGCCGCTCATCAAACGCGCGGTCAAGTGGTATGTGTTTTACGTGGCATCGAAGAACTGATCATATCCAAGAAAGTGTTGGAACCATCAGAGATTCATCAGGTACATTTCGTAGTGGGAGAATCTAGCGACATCATTCTTATAGAGATAAACATGTATAGCTTAGAGATAAAGATAACTATGACGTAGTCATTATCTACGTTTGTAATTCATATCGTCTTTAGGATCTCTTCCTTGTATATATACACATTCTTGTATGTTAATAAGATCAACACTTTACATCCTATTTCATGGTATCAGAGCAGAATCGATCTTTGACCTAATTTTTTTTTTTTTCGGTTCTCTCGTTATTTCTTCCGCTTACCTTATTACTTTACTTATATGGCGACTTCTTTAAGCTCGTCGAGTTCTTCTACTACCATGATCTCTTCTTCTGCAGAGAGATCCTCTGATCCTTACTACTTACACCCCTCGGATAATCCGGGATCCCTTATCACACCTGTGGTACTTAAAGGGGAAAACTACTCTGAATGGGCAGTTGAGCTTTGGAATTCTCTCCAAGCTAAACAAAAGATAGGTTTTATCGACGGAACTATTCAAAAACCGACGACAAATCCTGATCTTGCCCGATGGACGTCTACTAATTCTATGATTGTGGGATGGATCCGCACTTCGATCGATCCACAAGTTCGTTCTACCGTCTCACATGTTGCTGACGCCTCAAAGTTGTGGGAGTCACTTAAGCAACGTTTTTCTGTCAAGAACAGTGTCCGCAAACATCTTCTTGAAGATGAGATTACTAATTGCAAACAGAACGGACAGACGGTTCTTGAGTACTTTGGCCGACTTTCTAAACTTTGGGAAGAGCAGCAAACTTTTAAAACTACTACTCCATGTACTTGTTCTGCGTCTGCTGAGCTTGATAAGGAGCGCGAGGATGCTAAGATTCACAAATTTTTGTTTGGGCTGGATGGAGTTCGCTTTGGTTCTATTCGATCTCTAATAATCGATGAAGATCCCTTACCTGATCTTAACATCGTCTACTCTCGGGTCATACGGGCCGAGCAACACCTAAACAACATGCGCTCCGATGAAATAAAACAAGATGCAATTGGCTTCTCAGTCAAAACAGAGCCTACTTCTACATCTCTCTCTTCTTCGGTTGCTACAACACCTTATCGCAATCGCGACGTCAATCGCTCGTGTACACATTGCAAGCGTACCGGACATGAAGCATCTGAATGCTTTCTCTTACATGGGTATCCAGACTGGTTTCTCGAACAACAACGTTCAGCTTCGAGAGGCACTTCGGGATCAACAAACAGAGGCCGTGGAGGTCGTGGTGGACGTGGCCGTGGTCGTACTACTTCTGCATCGGCTGCGAATAACTCGGCTCCTTCTTCTTCGGACCAGATAACGGCGTTGATCAATTTACTTCAAACTCAACAGAATCAGCTCTCTGTCGATCGTCTATCTGGTAATACATATACTTCTGATGTTATCTTAGATACGGGTGCTTCGCACCATATGACAGGAGACCTGTCCTTACTACGTGATGTCATTCCAATCACACCTTCTCCCGTCACCTTTCCTGATGGAACCGCTTCTCAAGCTACAATGATCGGCACTTTACCGTTGAGCAAGGATTATTTTCTAATCAACGTGTTGTTTGTTCCAAATTTTAACTGCACACTGATCTCTGTTGCTCGTCTACTTAAACAAACTGGGTGCATTGCCATCTTTACTGATACTTTGTGTTTACTGCAGGACCGTTTTACGAGGACCCTGATTGGAGCCGGTGAAGAGAGAGAGGGGGTGTACTACTACAAAGGAGTCACAGTTGCACGATCAAATCAAACACACAAGCACAACCTATCACCTACTGTTTTATGGCATCGTCGACTTGGGCATCCGTCTACTAAAGTGCTTTCTACATTACCAGCGTTTTCTGATACTAAAGTTGTTTTAGATGACACACATTCGTGTGATACTTGTTTTCGTTCTAAACAGACTCGATCTGTCTTTCATGAAAGTAGTAATAAAGCTTTGGAACCTTTTGCTTTGATACATGTTGATGTCTGGGGTCCCTATCGTACTCCTGCGTCTTGCGGAGCAGCTTATTTTTTAACTATAGTCGACGATTACTCTAGAGCTATATGGACTTACCTGATGTTGGAGAAATCAGAGGTACAAGGTTTGATTAAAAACTTTTGTGCCATGTCGGACAAACAATTTGGTAAGCCTGTCAAGGCAATCCGTTCGGATAATGGTTCCGAGTTCATGGTGCTCACTTCGTTTCTTCGTCAGCAAGGAATCATCCACCAAACATCTTGTGTTGACACACCACAACAAAACGGTCGCGTGGAACGCAAGCATCGTCATATTCTTAATGTTGCACGTGCCCTCTTGTTTCAAGCTAATCTTCCCGTCACCTTTTGGGGAGAAAGTATTCTTACTGCGGCATACTTGATCAATCGCACTCCAACGCCTTTACTTCGGGGTCAAACACCGTATAGTCTGCTCCATGGTTCAGCTCCGTCTTATGAGTCTCTCCGTATTTTTGGATGTTTGGCCTACGCTCATAGACGGGATCGAACTAAAGATAAATTTGGTTACCGGAGTCGTAGGTGTCTCTTTGTTGGTTATCCCTATGGGAAAAAGGCTTGGCGCCTATATGATATGGAGGACAATACATTTTTCTCTAGCAGGGACGTCATCTTCATTGAAGATCAGTTCCCGGGTTTTACAGATAAATCTGTTACTTCCCCAGTTGCTCTACCTTTACCTGCACCAGTCCTTGACGATTGGGATTTATCCTCCAGACCTACTACTGCCTTGGAACCACAAGCTACATCGGTTCCAACTAATACTACTACATCTATACCCTTGTCACCTACGGCTATCACCATACCTTCTCTGCCTAATGATACAACTCCATCACCATTAACAACACCACCGTCACCTACCCTACCTTCACCTCAGCCTCTTTCACCTACCTCCCACACTCCTTCTTCCCCTCCTGGTGCACCCTCTCCGGGTCTTCCTGAACTACTTGGGCGTGGTCAACGCGTATCAAAACCCTCTGTTCTACTCAAAGACTACATTGTCAACTCTACGCACTCTACTCTACCCCCCTCTCTCGACACATCGGCTTCCTCTCCTGGTCCTACGATCACGGTCTCAGGTACATCTTATCCCATCTCTGATTATCTCTCTCGAGCTAACTTTTCCTCAGGACATATGGCGTTTCTAGAGGCCATAATTTCCAATGCTGTTCCTCGTAACTATAAAGAGGCCTCTCTGGATGACGTGTGGAATGATTCTATGACCCATGAGTATACAGCTCTTGAGGATCAACATACTTGGGATGTTGTGTCTTTACCTCCTGGCAAGAAGCCGATCGCTTGTCAATGGGTCTACACATATAAATATGACTCTAATGGAAAGGTGGTTCGTCACAAGTCGAGGGTTGTCGCATGTGGTAATAGACAGAGAGAGGGACTGGACTATACAGAAACTTTTGCACCCGTCGCTAAACCTACTACTATTCGTGTGCTACTTCAGATTGCTGCAGCAAAGGAGTGGGAAATCCATCAAATGGATGTGCACAATGCATTCTTACATGGAGATCTCCAAGAGGAGGTTTATATGAAGTTTCCACCAGGATTTGAACATCCTGATCCCTCTAAAGTCTGTAAGCTTCGCAAATCAATTTATGGTCTTAAACAATCTCCTCGCTGCTGGTTTGCAAAGCTTCGTACGGCTTTACTGGAATATGGTTTTCAACAGAGTAATGCCGACTACACACACTTCTCAGTTCTCAAGGGTACTACTAGTCTACACATCTTAGTGTACGTCGATGACTTTATCATCACCGGCAATGATCTCTCCGTTATACAGAAATTCAAGAACTACCTGAGTAAATGCTTCCACATGAAAGACTTGGGCAAGCTTAAATATTTCTTAGGTATTGAGGTTGCGCGCAGCAAGGAGGGAATCTTTCTCTCTCAACGAAAGTATGCCCTAGACATCGTTGCTGAAGCTGGGTTACTTGGTGCTAAACCATCTTCGGTGCCTATCGCTCTGAATCATAAACTTGCAGTGCAAGTATCTCCTGACTTTGCAAATCCTGAGGCCTATCGACGATTGGTTGGGAGACTTATCTATCTTTCTTTTACAAGGCCTGATCTTAGCTATGCTGTTCATATTCTCTCCCAGTTCATGCAGTCACCTCTGCAGGTTCATTGGGATGCAGCATTGCAAACGGTTCGCTATCTTAAAGGCTCTCCTGATCAAGGTATTCTTCTTCGCTCGGACTCTGATCTGACCGTGACGGCTTACTGCGATTCTGATTGGAATGCTTGTCCTCTTACTCGTCGCTCTTTGAGTGCATACATTGTTCTTCTTGGAGCCTCTCCTATATCGTGGAAGTCTAAGAAACAAGACACTGTTTCTATGTCATCAGCCGAGGCTGAGTATCGGTCCATGTCATATGCGTTGAAAGAGCTCAAATGGATTAAGAAGCTTCTTCACTCGTTTGGTCTTCCGCATGTCATTCCTATGAAGCTGTTTTGTGATAGCAAGGCGGCCATTTACATTGCTTCTAATCCCGTTTTCCATGAGCGTACGAAACATGTTGAGTCTGATTGTCATGCGGTTCGTGATGCGGTTCAAGCCAAGTTGATAACTACAGAGCACATTTCGACTAAGGAACAGCCAGCGGACATTCTCACTAAACCGTTGCCTTCAACTACATTTCGATATCTTCTTTCCAAGTTGGAGATTCATAATCTCTCACCTCCAACTTGAGGGGGGGTATAGAGATAAACATGTATAGCTTAGAGATAAAGATAACTATGACGTAGTCATTATCTACGTTTGTAATTCATATCGTCTTTAGGATCTCTTCCTTGTATATATACACATTCTTGTATGTTAATAAGATCAACACTTTACATCCTATTTCAATTCTAATTAATGATCATTTCGGAGAAGCTGACTTCGTCCTTGTCGATTGTAACCTCGAGAACCACCAAGATATCGTTAGAAAGATCGTTAATCACCATGAAGAAAACGCAAGAACCGGCGGTGGAAGCGGTGCGGCCGTTGTGGTGGGTTATAACGCGTTTTCAAGAGGATCTTGGAGGTTTAGCGATGGGAGGAAAACACAATTTTTACCTATAGGTGGAGGGTTGCTTGTGACGAGGGTCAACGATAATGGTAATTATAATCAGAAGATGATGGTGAACAAGAACAATCACCATAGTCATCCCCATGACCGTGTAAGAAAGAGTCATTGGGTGGTGAAAGTTGATAAGTGTACAGGAGAGGAGCATGTGTTTAGGGTTAGGGTTCCACGAGGAGAAGCCATTATTGAAGCTTAATTTCAAGCTTACATATTATTGTGTACTTTAATTTACAGCTAAAGTCACCTCTGTGATGGTTCAGACGAGTGAGAGTAGTAAGAAGAATAGTTATTTGTATAAGTGATTAAAAGGAGTTTTGATTGGTGTTGGAATGTTTTGTCTGTATGAAGTTTATATTTAAAGACTTCTTTTCTTGTAAGTGTGAATATGTAGAGGCGTGTTTCATTTTTTAATGTCTTTTTGATTTTGGAATTTGCTTTTGGATGCTTAAGCAAATAAACTTTTCAAAAATGCACATACACGAGAAGATGGATCTGAAACTAAAACAATGAAATTAGAACATTAGTTAATCGAGGTGTATTTTATATCTGTGCATGCAAATGTACTTTTATATTTCGTTTACAATATCTTGAAAATAGATGTAGATGTATATGGACTATGTATATGTCAGTATATGCTCTCATCTCGCTTGACGCAGATATATACTCAGTGTTAAAATCATCATAGTAACATTTTTAGATTGAGGACTTGAATTCTTATCAATCTAAATTTTATATATCGTAAATTTCGTCTAGACTTTTCTACAAACCGGGGCATTAGATATTTTCTTCTATTAGTTAGATATAGCGTTAAGACCATGATTATCACTATAACCGTAGTGCACGGTTTCTTAGGCTCAAAATTTTTTTAATTTTTTTTTCTAATTTAAAAAAACGCATCAATTATGGGTTGCCATGTGTCAGTGGGGCTCACGAACAATGTAAAAAACAGACCAAAATCGATCCTTATTTCACGACTTCTGGAACCGATTATAGAAGATTTTGTGGGGTCCAGACCATAAAGTTTGTTAAGAAACCCACTAATCTCTCCCGATAATCATGTTCTAAGAATGTTATTTAATAAAATAAAATCAAGTTAGAGTTAGGGGGTTGACAAACAATGATCCGTTCATTAATGCATGCATTGTCACAATTTGCAAGACAACAATCAATCACGAACGACACATTACCCATAATCTTCCTCTATCCCCATAATCACCCCATTTCGTCTATCCTTCCCCGCTCTAAGGGCCTGACTGGTTCAAACGGAACGGTTGCGGTTGCGAGAATTTGTAGAAGCAGGTAGTTGCGGTTTTATGTGTTATTAAGTGTTTTATATGACTGACACAACGTTTAAAAGTTGTTGTATTTGTGGAACATTTGTGACTAGTTGATTATGAGATACTGTAGCAATTTAATAATAAATTGTCAATATTAACATATTATAACATTATAAAATATCAAAAACATACTATTGTGATAAAATATAATAATTATTAATATAATATAACTAATAATAATATTAAGTTTATTTATTTAAATTTTCAATTTAGATAAAAGTTATTATTTTAATAAAAAAAATTTCAAGATTTATAATAAAACTTTTATGAGAGTATTTTGTTTCGTTTATATATGTGTATATCCTTCTATATGTATATATACTAATGTTTAAAAAATTATAGTGAATATTTTTAGTTTAAATTTTTTATAAAATAAATTATGATATTGTTTGTGGATTTTAAATTAAAATATAAAATGTATATATATTATATTTATTTATAATATTTTAATTTTGAAATTTTAATTTAAAATTTGAAATATATTTTTTTTAAATTGTTATTTTTATCCACCAAGAACCGCCAGATCGCAAACGTAGGAACCAAATTTTGATTTTAAGAGGTTCGGAGCGGTTTGAACCGATTTATGGCATTTTGTAATTTTTGCAACGCCAACAATCACGCTAACCGCAAAAAGCAAGCTATGCGGGATAATAGGGAAACCGTCAGCCCCTAAAAGAAAATGACATTTACACTCATTTATACTACTTTTGTTCCGTAATAGGTTCACTGTTGATATTTAATTTTATATTATTGTAAAAATATCAGTATATATTTTATTGCAGATTTTAAAACGGAACACACATTATATTCCTGACATTTTTGATCGTCAATTGAAAAAAAAATTATAAGTGTAGTAATGATATAAAAAATTAATCAACAAAATTCCATAATATTGTGTGAAAAGTTAAAATATTACCTATAATAAAGCAGATGTAGAATATATAAAATTTCAATCAAAACAAAATGAATTAACAAAACATCAAAATTAATTAATAGAAACTTTTTAGTCAAGTAGTTTGACAAAAGAATGAATAATGTTTTTTTTGACTAAGAGTTTGAGGTTTAATTCTCGATGACGAAATTTTAAAGATTAATGGAAATAATCTTACAAAAGTTTATGGCGTGGTTAAAATAAAATTATTTATCGTAATTCTAAAACTACAAATATCCACAGAAAAATAATACAAATAAATTTCATATAGTAGAATTGCATGTTAAATAGTTATTTTCTAACTGTTCTCATAATTTATGATAAAAATATTTTTTAATATTTATAAGACAAGAAAACACCAAAACCAACTTCAGTGATATATATATGCAAGATTACATTAAGTAATTCAAGGAATCCTCCTTGATATATTCTGCAGTTGAAATTCAAGGAATCCTCCTTGATATATTCTTGTTGAGTAACTCATTTGAATCTATCTCTTTTTCTTTTGTTCCAAGACTTGAAAACGTTGAGGCTGATCTTCTTGCTAAGTCAGCTTGTAATCTCTACTCTGTAGCCACCTCAGGGTGTTAAACTCTTATTCTTGATCTAAATTTAAAGGTTTGATCAAAAAAAAACAATTGTTTGTTGTTGATAAAAAGTTTGTTGCAACGAATTGGGCCACACGTCGAATGAATTGGGCTACATAGGCACAGACCATAGTTTCAAGAAGATTAAGAGACCCACGTTAAAATTGAGCTCTTTTGTAAACAAGATGATTCACTGAGAAAACAAACCCCTAAGAAAAAGTGAAAAAGCTGCCAGGTTTGAGAGCGACAATAGTTTCCTATCGGTAAACATGGTGGTTCGTCTAAGAAAGTTACAATACAATTATTCGTTCATTACAACCAATTAACCCATCTAAGCAAAATCTCAGACAAATATATTTACAAAAAAAATAGGTTAATAGTGACTTTTTTTTGTAAAGACACCTATATGACTTGACACTACAATACAACTTGATATTTCAGATCACGTGGTACTGTTTCTATGAAATTTAGGATAAACTTTGATATTTTGGGAGCAGACACAATGATATGTGGCCAAAATGGAAATCTTGAAGATGATTTAATTACGACTACAAGGACGCTTACCATCATATTACGTCCACAATTTGGCTTCCATGATCGACATCTTTTAATCATTTAATTGGTTTTGTAGCAATAAAAATGTTTTTTAATTTATCAAAGAAATACATTTGTGTTTCGTATTGCAATTACGACTACAAGGACAATTAATCTTAAATGTTTGGGGAGTTTTTAACGCTGATTTATTATGACATTACAATTATGAGAAAGATTACATAGACGATTTGACAATGATAATGCTTCTGAGGATCTATTGCTTGCATCGGTGAGCCGTCACCCATGAAGATCGCGTCATTGGATTTACTTGCACCATGTTGAAGATCCCTTTAGATCTTCTTAATCTGCGAGTAATCGTTCTCTCCGAACTTGAAGCGCGGATTTCACGTATTTTGCAATAAATTGCATAGTCGGGGATTGAACGCACCCTTATGTAAGCTTTAAATCTTAACCATTAGACTACGGTGTTTCCACGAATGTTCGGGGAGTTACGTCCACAATTTGGCTTCCATGATCGACATCTTTTAATCATTTAATTGGTTTTGTAGCAATAAAAATGTTTTTTAATTTATCAAAGAAATACATTTGTGTTTCGTATTGCAATTACAAGTTGTAACAAAGAATTTCATAAAAGGTCTTATTGAATTCGTGTGACAAAAAAGGTCTTATTGAATTCAAATACATCATTATAATAAATATTAAACACAAACGTAATTACACTTAAATAATATAGACCTACCATTTAAAACGAGAAGTCAGAACCATTGGATAGTATCAAACTGTCGACTCCATTTGAATCTGAAAGCGACCACGAATTACCCATGGAGGTACTAGATCATTCCAAATGTGATCAATGCTTTGTTCCAAATGTGATTAATGTTTCATAATATTGTGTGAAAAGTTAAAATATTACCTATAATAAAGCAGATGTAGAATATATAAAATTTCAATCAAAACAAAATGAATTAACAAAACATCAAAATTAATTAATAGAAACTTTTTAGTCAAGTAGTTTGACAAAAGAATGAATAATGTTTTTTTTGACTAAGAGTTTGAGGTTTAATTCTCGATGACGAAATTTTAAAGATTAATGGAAATAATCTTACAAAAGTTTATGGCGTGGTTAAAATAAAATTATTTATCGTAATTCTAAAACTACAAATATCCACAGAAAAATAATACAAATAAATTTCATATAGTAGAATTGCATGTTAAATAGTTATTTTCTAACTGTTCTCATAATTTATGATAAAAATATTTTTAATATTTATAAGACAAGAAAACACCAAAACCAACTTCAGTGATATATATATGCAAGATTACATTAAGTAATTCAAGGAATCCTCCTTGATATATTCTGCAGTTGAAATTCAAGGAATCCTCCTTGATATATTCTGCAGTTGAAATTCAAGGAATCCTCCTTGATATATTCTGCAGTTGAAATTCAAGGAATCCTCCTTGATATATTCTGCAGTTGAAATTCAAGGAATCCTCCTTGATATATTCTGCAGTTGAAATTCAAGGAATCCTCCTTGATATATTCTGCAGTTGAAATTCAAGGAATCCTCCTTGATATATTCTGCAGTTGAAATTCAAGGAATCCTCCTTGATATATTCTGCAGTTGAAATTCAAGGAATCCTCCTTGATATATTCTGCAGTTGAAATTCAAGGAATCCTCCTTGATATATTCTGCAGTTGAAATTCAAGGAATCCTCCTTGATATATTCTGCAGTTGAAATTCAAGGAATCCTCCTTGATATATTCTGCAGTTGAAATTCAAGGAATCCTCCTTGATATATTCTGCAGTTGAAATTCAAGGAATCCTCCTTGATATATTCTGCAGTTGAAATTCAAGGAATCCTCCTTGATATATTCTGCAGTTGAAATTCAAGGAATCCTCCTTGATATATTCTGCAGTTGAAATTCAAGGAATCCTCCTTGATATATTCTGCAGTTGAAATTCAAGGAATCCTCCTTGATATATTCTGCAGTTGAAATTCAAGGAATCCTCCTTGATATATTCTGCAGTTGAAATTCAAGGAATCCTCCTTGATATATTCTTGTTGAGTAACTCATTTGAATCTATCTCTTTTTCTTTTGTTCCAAGACTTGAAAACGTTGAGGCTGATCTTCTTGCTAAGTCAGCTTGTAATCTCTACTCTGTAGCCACCTCAGGGTGTTAAACTCTTATTCTTGATCTAAATTTAAAGGTTTGATCAAAAAACAATTGTTTGTTGTTGATAAAAGTTTGTTGCAACGAATTGGGCCACACGTCGAATGAATTGGGCTACATAGGCACAGACCATAGTTTCAAGAAGATTAAGAGACCCACGTTAAAATTGAGCTCTTTTGTAAACAAGATGATTCACTGAGAAAACAAACCCCTAAGAAAAAGTGAAAAAGCTGCCAGGTTTGAGAGCGACAATAGTTTCCTATCGGTAAACATGGTGGTTCGTCTAAGAAAGTTACAATACAATTATTCGTTCATTACAACCAATTAACCCATCTAAGCAAAATCTCAGACAAATATATTTACAAAAAAAATAGGTTAATAGTGACTTTTTTTTGTAAAGACACCTATATGACTTGACACTACAATACAACTTGATATTTCAGATCACGTGGTACTGTTTCTATGAAATTTAGGATAAACTTTGATATTTTGGGAGCAGACACAATGATATGTGGCCAAAATGGAAATCTTGAAGATGATTTAATTACGACTACAAGGACGCTTACCATCATATTACGTCCACAATTTGGCTTCCATGATCGACATCTTTTAATCATTTAATTGGTTTTTGTAGCAATAAAAAATGTTTTTTTTAATTTATCAAAGAAATACATTTGTGTTTCGTATTGCAATTACAAGTTGTAACAAACATTTCATAAAAGAACTTATTATCCAGATACAGCATTATAATAAATTAAATAATAAACACAAACGTAATTACACTTGAACAATCTAGCCCCATCATTTAAACGAGAAGTCAGAACCATTGGATAGTATCAAACTGTCGACTCCATTTGAATCTGAAAGAGACCATGAATTACCGATGGCGGAATGATCTACTAGATCATTCCAAATGTGATCAATGCTTTGTTCCAAATGTGATCAATGCTTTGTTCCAAATGTGATCAATGCTTTGTTCCAAATGTGATCAATGCTTTGTTCCAAATGTGATCAATGCTTTGTTCCAAATGTGATCAATGCTTTGTTCCAAATGTGATCAATGCTTTGTTCCAAATGTGATCAATGCTTTGTTCCAAATGTGATCAATGCTTTGTTCCAAATGTGATCAATGCTTTGTTCCAAATGTGATCAATGCTTTGTTCCAAATGTGATTAATGTTTTGATTACACAATTTAATATGTTTGTCTCAAAACTACAGTCCCTACGCACAATCAATGTCTTAGCCGTATGTCTCTTTCACATGTTAGATATTTCTTTTTTCCTTTTCCATTTTTCTTTATAAAATAAAATATCTTCGTTCATGCAACCAAATTCCCACTTGCATACTGAATAATTTTGTTTAAATAAATATCATCTTTTTAAAAATATCATATAATTTCTCTATATAAAACCTCACTTACATAGAACACTGCAACACACATCATCACATTCATAATATCATAAAGCTCATAATATATATTTTTGAGAGATGGCTGAATCTGCTACTCATCACTTCCTCACGTCTCTTCTCATAACCGTAGCCATAACCATAACCACACTCACGTCGGTCCACACAACAGCAACGAACACAGAGTTCGTAAAATCATCATGCACAGTCACAACATACCCAAGACTCTGTGTCACTTCACTCTCAACTCATGCCAGTCTCATTCAAACCAGCCCCAAGCTCATGGCTCACGCGGCTCTCAACATCACATTAGCCTCAGCTAAAGCCACGTCAGTAATGATGGTGCGTCTCTCGAGTAGTAGCCGGCTCAAACCGAGAGAAGTCTCGGCCATGAGAGACTGCGTCGAGGAGCTAGGTGACACGTTGGATGAGCTTAGGAAATCGATTGGTGAGATGGGTCAGCTAAGTAGCTCCAGCTATGAGGTTTACATGAGCGATATTCAGACATGGGTTAGCGCTGCTCTGACCGATGAGAACACGTGCACCGACGGATTTGAAGGAGATGACATGAATGGGAAGGTCAAGGTTTTTGTTAGAGAAAGGATTTTGGTTATTGCTCATTTAACGAGTAATGCTTTAGCTTTGATTAATCACTTTGCTTCTATTCATGGTTAGAGAGACTGAGATACTTTTATTTTATTTTTACTGAAAATTTCTGTTTCATTTTGTGTGTATAATATAAATACACTGTATGTGTTCGTGGATAAGATTCATGAATCAATATGTACCAAATAAAGTGTTTCTTGTAAAAATGAAAAACGATTTCTAAAGAGTTTCCAACAAAACATTTAATACTATTTGTCACCCAATAGCTAAAGATGCATCATTTTCATACTTTTAAAACTTTCCTGTAATTGTTGAAGAAAAAACACTTTCCAATTTTTTTTTGAAACATTTAAAAATGATTTCCAATTAATTACGATAAATAAATACTAATTCAGTTCATTCAATTATCTTCCACTAATAATTTTGAAGTTTACATTATATTGAATTATCTTAACTAACATAGACTAGCATGCATGTATCATGTATGTACGTACAAATTCATGAAAATCAAGATTATCACGAAAAGGCTTCAAGGATTGTATACAACAACAAAAAAACGTCTACTTTATTTAAAATAATATAAAATAAAAGTAAACTCACGTGAAGAAAAGCTGTTCTTTTCTCCCACTTTAGTTGAATAATGGCAGACCAACTGCTTTACAGTTGTTAGATTTTACACATGGAATCTATCTTACACAATTCACACTCAGTACAGTACTATTTTGTAAGGTTTGAATTTTCTGTTTTAAAAGGATAACTGTAATTCATTATTCTACATCACATTTAATTGCAATTTACGATATACTGTATTACTGTAAAATGACAACAACAACAAAATCTAAAGTTGCTGATTCTGGCTAAGCATTTTTCAGAAAAGTGCAATTCAGCAAAGATCTTCCGGATGAACTATAACGCCAAACAAAGGACGAGCCTTTCTCAATTTCTTCTCTTCACACAAAAGATAAATCAAGCAAGTGTGACTAATCAAACGAGGCCAAAAATCAAGAGTAGCCATGTCTTTAACCACTTTAACTGTTTCCATGGTCAATCTAGAGTAACAGAGAGACTTATAAAGATTAACCGGCAGAGGCATTCTTGTTATCTCACAGAGAGTATATAACATCCCAACAGCTTCATCCAAGTGACCATGACCGCATAATTCCTTAAACATTCTCTCTGCCTCTCGCTTTGACTTGTTCAAAATAAATATATGCATCAAGCTACTTATCTTGATTACAAAGTTCATCAACTACTAAGCTACAATCGTTGTTACTAAGAATATAACCAGAAGCTAGAACTCTATCTAAATGTGCTCTAGCCTCATCGAATCTCCTTAACTTAAACAAACAAAGAACCATTGAGTTCAAAACCGACGAGTCAGGAACAATACCGATTTTTTTTGTTTTAGATTTGCTCTAGTCTATCTAAATGTGCTCTAGCCTATCTAAATGTGCTTGGCAATTACTAAGCTGTTTATAAAGTTTCAACTTGATTTCAATCCGTGACACTTTGATAGTTGCAATGACAGTAACACCTCTATTTGAATCAAAAACATCTATTAATTTATCATATTTATTAATTATCAAATATTAATTTTATAAAATTTACTGTATATTTTCATTGTTCAATAATTTCTGCCAACTGAATTTTTTTGATCTTTTTACAAACAGGGGTAACTGCAAATTAATTTATCTTTGTTTACTTCTTAGAAAATGTATGTGAGTATTATATAAACTGTCTAATTTGGAAAAGATAATCAATACAATCGATTCTATATTAAAATGAGTACAATAATTCTAGTTCTTTATTTGTTCTGTCATATGATTAATAGCTATAAGTATCATTATTATTTAGCGTATGATTTCTTTATCAATTTTTCTTTCTGATCAACGTTTTTTAAGGAATATATTCTAAATAAGAGTCGATAAGAAAATAATAAGAAAAATGAGGGAGTTCTCCATAATAATTTAGAATTATAGGCAGGAATGATGGATGACAAGTTGTGAAGGAAACGTATTCATAAAGTGCAAATATATGAAGCAATAAAATAAAAGAGGTATGAATATTTTTGGTAGTTATTTACACTTGAGCTTATTTTTAAGGGATAATTATGTTATTTACGACTCCTGTGCACGGGTAATTTTTATAGCATCTACTTTCTTGTAACTAAAGACAGACACTTTGATTGGTTTAAAGCTTGCAAACAAAAGACGAACATAGCAACGTTACGAAAATGCTGCAATAATGCTCTTCATTTATGTTATTTGTTGCATGTAAATATGATTATTGAATAAAAGTCAATAATATCATGCCAACATTGCATTGCAAGAAAAGGTTTAATCAGTACACTAGAATAAAGGGTCAATCATGCCTACTCTTAACACACTCTTGAAGATCTAATTTTTCTATTATATAATTAAATATATTATGATTTGCTTTAATAAGACAAAATTAGACTCTAGTGTGCCCTATGATTTGTATTTTTGTTTTCGTCATACCCTTATAATTAAAGCTTATATGACCATGAATACATTTTGGTGGTAAAATGAATTCCGCAACTCAACAATTAACCAATCATGAAATTATAGAAATTCACACCTCATCATCTGCTCTCTTCTTCTTATGATTTTCTTTCAAATATGTAATTGTACATGTTATTTTTTTGTAATTATATATGTTCGCCACTAATTAATCTTCCAAGCACTTATTCAGATATTCTACGTAAAATTCAATGAGTTCACTCCAGGCCAGTTGAGAACAATATACTATCTACTGTCCTGGTCTTCTTTTCTTTTTTTTTTTTGTTTAAACTGTCCTGGTCTTCTTACTAGTTCGATTGTTCAAACGAATTCATCAAACAATACACTACAACTCCTCTTTCTGCAAAATCATAATCATTAACCAATATATAAATATCGCCCTGGTTTTTATCAAAACATGGCCTATTTTATTTTACTTCTACACTTACCCCTAGAGAGAAGAGAGCGTATGATGAACCAAAAGATAAATATAAAAGGAATGGATGTATTATACTCTTGCAACAAGTACAAATTCATACATGTGCCATGTCATGTATATGAGCATATGAGGTACCGTCAAATGAAATATGGTTTGGTATAGAGTATATATAAATAGAAAAATTAGTATACACAGTTACACACTTCCTTGAACGAGTATCACGTGTAGGCCATTACTTTGGGTCCCATAAAATGATAGTAGGTTATACTAAGGCCCACTTATTAGACCGGGAAAGAAAGGTAGTTCGCTGGCCATGGCTGACTTGACAGTGGCTAGGACCACGTCGGACTCAGGGTCCAATCATATACTTGCAAGTGGGACCAGCCCAGCGGCTTCAGCTACAAGATGAATTGGTGTGACTTTACCGGTTAGGATCAAACCAGCTTAACCGATTGCTCTTCAAGCTGCTTTAGCCTTTAGGCAAAGAAAACGTGTGATATGATGGTTTTGTTTATATGAATGTAAAACTTATTAATATGATCAGTACAGTCGGTTTGTGGGTCTCATCATCCAATGAGATAATTTAGATGTTCATTTTGGATACAAATATACAATCAACGGTACTTGTTGATTGTGTGAAATGGTTCCCTTGAGCAAAATGTTTGCTCGTAAAATTACTGGAAAGTGAACGTTTGAGATGTTTTTAGTGTAGTAAGAGCACTAATATTGCATGGTTTTAAAGTGTTTCTCAGGCGGTGGGTCCCATGTGGGACCCACTTTTTTAAAAAAAAAACTCAATCTCTTACTTTTTTCGTAAGAAGCCTCAGATATTTATGATTCCACGCACGCCGTGGCGATCCGTAATTTGTTAGTTTTTTTTAAAAAAAAAATCGAAAAAGAAAAAAAAAATTAAAACCTAAATCTAAGAGTTAGCGATAAGGATGCTCTGAGATTTATGTTTCATATAGAGCCAATATTTCAAACTCATCGTTTAAGCTCTACTATTTTCTTTCAATATTATTTTTCTATTGTGCATGGATGTGTCTACTATATACACTGTACAATGTAAAAAACCACCCCAGTAAATGAGTTAGCCATCCATATATAGTATGCACGTATGACTCACGCGCGAAAATAAAGTGTTTATGTATGTATATATGTAAAACATACTAAAATGATATAGAGATTGCAGGAATAATCATAGTGTTTGTAAGTGGAGAATTGAAGATTGAAGCGTACTGCTTAAGAACCACCTTTTTATTTTATTTTTACATTAATAGTAATTTCGCAGACATAGGAGAAAAAGAAAAATTGCATCAAAAAGAAAACGAGAGAAAGTCTAGCATTAGGTCATAATATTTCACCATAAAATCTAATGATCTATATGATCCGGTAATTTCTCTGATCATTGCTTTATTTGAGATTAAGTTTATCAACCTTTGAAAGAATTACCTGTTTAACACTTAAAAAACTCGGTGAAGTTTTTGTTAAGCACACTGTATATAGTTCTGTTGGACGAAACTATAAGAACATCTCTCATCGAATGAAGACTCAGTTGCGTGGTATTAATTCATCTGAATTCGATGTATGACTACAAACGTAAATTTAGTTATGCTGATTGAATCACGAATTAAAAGACCAACTTGGTATGAGTATACAAACTGGGGCCAGCAGGCCCCAGCACCGAAGGCGATAAGGAGCTTTTCCATCGCTATGATGTTCCCTGTGTTATTACGTAACCACTCATGTCAAGCCACGTTCATTACTGAATTTATTTATTTATCTTACTGTTTTTGTCAACAATTATTCTCTTGAATCACATTTTCTCCTAATAATATCACACATTATAAGAAATGAAAATCATTTATTTTAAGAAATTTAAATAAAACACTTCATATGTCGAACAAATTTAAGTCCCCCAAGATATACATAAGTCTCAGAAAAAAAACGATTCCTACTAACTTGTCAAATTCGATTAGTGTATATGTTTTCCAACATTTGATTAATCAATTTAGCAAAAATAAAAATTGATTAATCAAACTTAATAGCTGAAGTATTTATAAGCATTTTGGAATTTCGTAAGTAACTACTAAACAGCTAGTAAACATTTATATCTATCAAGACTAGCTAGGAGGACACTATCTTAAGATTTGCAAAAGAACATGCGACGTTTAGAAAGTAGGGATTGTTTAGCAATCCAAGAGTGTAGTGATATCTGAGTAACATCAACACCAGAAAAGAAGAGTATAGAAGATTTAAAATTTAAAGTTTTAGAAAGTAAGTAAAAGGAAAATGTTTAGTATTTATTTAATCGATAGGACGTTTGGAACGATTTTAATCTGATAATTATCATTTATACAACTATTTGATATTATCTTATTAATATTATATAAAACTCCATATGATTTTAGGTGAGTCAATGATTTTAATAATTAACTTTAGTGATATTTATATACTATATAATAAGCAGTTCTTTTTAAAAATATGATAATTATCATTTACACAACTATTTGATATTATCTTATTAATATTATATAAAAATTCTTCTCTTATATGTCATTAAAGGATTATATCTATATTTTTAGTATCAAAAATTATATATTTTCGATTTTGTTAAGATAAATTCATAGATATCATATACAATTTATTAGGCTTAGTCAATAATTTTCATAAATATTTTTATATATTTTAATAATAAAACATGTTAATTACAATATTTCAGCTATATAAATATTTGATAGTATCTTATTTTTATTATATAAAACTCCATATGATTTTAGGTGAGTCAATGATTTTAATAATTAACTTTAGTGATATTTATATACTATATAATAAGCAGTTCTTTTTAAAAATATGATAATTATCATTTATACAACTATTTGATATTATCTTATTAATATTATATAAAACTCCATATGATTTTAGGTGAGTCAATGATTTTAATAATTAACTTTAGTGATATTTATATACTATATAATAAGCAGTTCTTTTTAAAAATATGATAATTATCATTTATACAACTATTTGATATTATCTTATTAATATTATATAAAAATTCTTCTCTTATATGTCATTAAAGGATTATATCTATATTTTTAGTATCAAAAATTATATATTTTCGATTTTGTTAAGATAAATTCATAGATATCATATACAATTTATTAGGCTTAGTCAATAATTTTCATAAATATTTTTATATATTTTAATAATAAAACATGTTAATTACAATATTTCAGCTATATAAATATTTGATAGTATCTTATTTTTATTATATAAAAATTCTTCTCTTATATGTCATTAAAGGATTATGTCTATATTTTTGGTATAAAAATATATATTTTTATTTTGTCAATATAAACTCATAGATAGTATATACAATTTATTAGGCTTAGTCAATAATTTTCATAAATATTTTTATATATTTTAATAATAAAACATGTTAATTACAATATTTCAGCTATATAAATATTTGATAGTATCTTATTTTTATTATATAAAAATTCTTCTCTTATATGTCATTAAAGGATTATATCTATATTTTTAGTATCAAAAATTATATATTTTCGATTTTGTTAAGATAAATTCATAGATATCATATACAATTTATTATTTGAATTTATTAGTGTTTAGTTTTTCAAAAATATGTTTTTAACAATTGTAAATTTTGCTAATATGTGTTACCATAAAACTCAGGTTTATGTTATACCAAATCAATACTCAATTACATGTCATATGAGAAATATAGAAAAACAAGTTTGCAAAGAAAAGAGATAAATATTTCAAAACATTAGAGATCTCCTAAACATTTTGAAAACATTGGTGGAATTGATTATTTATTGTAAATCTTAATTTTTAAAAACACATCGCAGGAATCTCTCAATAAACATGGCCAAATAATTAAAGCTTATATGACTATGAATACGTTTTCATGGTGGAATGAATTCCGCAACTCAACAATCAACCAATCATGAAATAATAGAAATTCACACCTCATCATCTGCTCTCTTCTTCTTTTGATTTTATTTCGAATATGCAATTATAAATGCTCGCCACTAATTAATCTTCCAAGCATTTATTCTCCGTAAAATTCAACGAGAACAGTCTACTTTCCACTGTTCTGGTCTTCTTATACTCGTTCGATTGTTCAAACGCGCGAATTCATCAAACAATATACTAATAACTCCTCTCTGTCTGCAAAATCATAACCATTAACCAATATATAATTATTATCGCTCTGGTCTCTATCAAAACTTGCTCTGTTTTATTTCTACACTTATCACTAGAGAGAAGAGAAAATGACATGATGAACCAAAAGAAAATGAAATAAATGGTTGTATTATACTCTTGCAACAATTCAAATCCATACATGTGTCATGTCATGTACATGAGGTATCGTCCAATAGAATGATAGCAGGTTACGCTAAGGCCCACTTATTAGACCGAAAAGAAAGGTAGTTCGTTGGCCATGGACTTGACAGTAGCTAGGACCACGTCGGACTCAGGTCCAATCATCTACTTGCAAGTGGGACCAGCCCAGCGGCTTCAGCTACAAGATGAATTGGCGTGACTTTACCGGTTAGGATCAAACCAGCTTAACCGATTGCTTTTCAAGCTGCTTTGGGCAAAGAAAACGTGTGATATGATGGTTTTGTTTATATACACTTTCTCAGTTTCCTGAATGTAAAACTTATTAATATCATTAGTACAATCGGTTTGTGGGTCTCCTCCAGACAACTATTTTCATGGATGCACTAGTATTAAATTTAAAGATTTTATGGTAAGATTTTATGGTGCACATACAAAAATTGTGAAAGAATACATAAGTCTCAGAAAAAAAACGATTCCTACTAACTTGTCAAATTCGATTAGTGTATATGTTTTCCAACATTTGATTAATCAATTTAGCAAAAATAAAAATTGATTAATCAAACTTAATAGCTGAAGTATTTATAAGCATTTTGGAATTTCGTAAGTAACTACTAAACAGCTAGTAAACATTTATATCTATCAAGACTAGCTAGGAGGACACTATCTTAAGATTTGCAAAAGAACATGCGACGTTTAGAAAGTAGGGATTGTTTAGCAATCCAAGAGTGTAGTGATATCTGAGTAACATCAACACCAGAAAAGAAGAGTATAGAAGATTTAAAATTTAAAGTTTTAGAAAGTAAGTAAAAGGAAAATGTTTAGTATTTATTTAATCGATAGGACGTTTGGAACGATTTTAATCTGATAATTATCATTTACACAACTATTTGATATTATCTTATTAATATTATATAAAAATTCTTCTCTTATATGTCATTAAAGGATTATGTCTATATTTTTGGTATAAAAATATATATTTTTATTTTGTCAATATAAACTCATAGATAGTATATACAATTTATTAGGCTTAGTCAATAATTTTCATAAATATTTTTATATATTTTAATAATAAAACATGTTAATTACAATATTTCAGCTATATAAATATTTGATAGTATCTTATTTTTATTATATAAAAATTCTTCTCTTATATGTCATTAAAGGATTATGTCTATATTTTTGGTATAAAAATATATATTTTTATTTTGTCAATATAAACTCATAGATAGTATATACAATTTATTAGGCTTAGTCAATAATTTTCATAAATATTTTTATATATTTTAATAATAAAACATGTTAATTACAATATTTCAGCTATATAAATATTTGATAGTATCTTATTTTTATTATATAAAAATTCTTCTCTTATATGTCATTAAAGGATTATATCTATATTTTTAGTATCAAAAATTATATATTTTCGATTTTGTTAAGATAAATTCATAGATATCATATACAATTTATTATTTGAATTTATTAGTGTTTAGTTTTTCAAAAATATGTTTTTAACAATTGTAAATTTTGCTAATATGTGTTACCATAAAACTCAGGTTTATGTTATACCAAATCAATACTCAATTACATGTCATATGAGAAATATAGAAAAACAAGTTTGCAAAGAAAAGAGATAAATATTTCAAAACATTAGAGATCTCCTAAACATTTTGAAAACATTGGTGGAATTGATTATTTATTGTAAATCATAATTTTTAAAAACACATCGCAGGAATCTCTCAATAAACATGGCCAAATAATTAAAGCTTATATGACTATGAATACGTTTTCATGGTGGAATGAATTCCGCAACTCAACAATCAACCAATCATGAAATAATAGAAATTCACACCTCATCATCTGCTCTTCTTCTTTTGATTTTATTTCGAATATGCAATTATAAATGCTCGCCACTAATTAATCTTCCAAGCATTTATTCTCCGTAAAATTCAACGAGAACAGTCTACTTTCCACTGTTCTGGTCTTCTTATACTCGTTCGATTGTTCAAACGCGCGAATTCATCAAACAATATACTAATAACTCCTCTCTGTCTGCAAAATCATAACCATTAACCAATATATAATTATTATCGCTCTGGTCTCTATCAAAACTTGCTCTGTTTTATTTCTACACTTATCACTAGAGAGAAGAGAAAATGACATGATGAACCAAAAGAGAAAATGAAATAAATGGTTGTATTATACTCTTGCAACAATTCAAATCCATACATGTGTCATGTCATGTACATGAGGTATCGTCCAATAGAATGATAGCAGGTTACGCTAAGGCCCACTTATTAGACCGAAAAAGAAAGGTAGTTCGTTGGCCATGGACTTGACAGTAGCTAGGACCACGTCGGACTCAGGTCCAATCATCTACTTGCAAGTGGGACCAGCCCAGCGGCTTCAGCTACAAGATGAATTGGCGTGACTTTACCGGTTAGGATCAAACCAGCTTAACCGATTGCTTTTCAAGCTGCTTTGGGCAAAGAAAACGTGTGATATGATGGTTTTTGTTTATATACACTTTCTCAGTTTCCTGAATGTAAAACTTATTAATATCATTAGTACAATCGGTTTGTGGGT
This sequence comes from Brassica carinata, assembly GCA_016771965.1. Taxonomy (NCBI): domain Eukaryota; kingdom Viridiplantae; phylum Streptophyta; class Magnoliopsida; order Brassicales; family Brassicaceae; genus Brassica; species Brassica carinata. The sequence continues at coordinate 193,244 of JAAMPC010001587.1, read as the reverse complement.
CTCCTCCAGACAACTATTTTCATGGATGCACTAGTATTAAATTTAAAGATTTTATGGTAAGATTTTATGGTGCACATACAAAAATTGTGAAAGAATACATTAGTTTTCCACAAAATTATGGGTGCACAAACAGCCCCTATCTACACCCCAGCTTCGTCCCTGGTCTCATCATCCAATGAGATAATCTAAATGTTTATTTTGGATACAAATATACAATCAACCGTACTTGTTGATCGTGTGAAATGATTCTCTAGAGCAAAATGTTATGCTCGTAAAATTACTGGAAATGTTTCATACAGAGCCACTCTTTCAAACTAATCGTTTAAGCTCTACTATTTTATTTCATTATTTTTATATTATGCATGGATGTTTCTACTATATATATATACTGTACAATGTAAAATACCACCCCAGTAAATGAGTTAGCCATCCATATAGATTATGTACGTATTACTCACGAAGATAATGTGTTTATATATGTAAAAGATACTAAAATGATATAGAGATTGCAGGAATAATCATAGTGTTTGTAAGTGGAGAGTTGAAGATAGAAAGCGTACTGCTGAACCACCTTTTATTTTATTTTTACATTAATAGAAATTTCGCAGACATATGAGAAAAAGAAAAATGCCATCAAAAGAAAACGAGAGAAAGTCTAGCATTAGGTCATAATATTTCACCATAAAATCTAATGATTTATATGATCCTGTAATTTCTCTGATCATTGCTTTATTCGAGATTAAATCTATCAACCCCTGAACATATAAGTGTATAACGTCTTTAACAATTAAAAACTCGGTTAAGTTTTTGTCAAGCACACTGTATATAGTTATGTTGGGCGAAACTAAGAACCTCTCCTCATCGAGTGAGGACTCATTTGCGGTATTGATTTATCTGAATTCGATGTACCACCACAAAAGAAAATTTTGTTTTGTTGATTGAGATCACGAATTAAAGACCAACGTGGTATGAGTATACGAACTGGGGCCAGCACCGAAGGCGATAGGGAGCTTTTTCATCGCGATGATGTTCCCTGTGTTATTACGTAACCACTCATGTCAAGCCACGTTATTTTATTACTGAATTTCTTTATTTATCTTACTGTTTTTTTGTCAACAATTATTCTCTTGAATCACATTTTCTCCTAATAATATCACACATTATAAGAAATGAAAATCATTTATTTTAAGAAATTTAAATAAAAACACTTCATATGTCGAACAAATTTAAGTCCCCCAAGATATACATAAGTCTCAGAAAAAAAAAACGATTCCTACTAACTTGTCAAATTCGATTAGTGTATATGTTTTTCCAACATTTGATTAATCAATTTAGCAAAAAATAAAAAATTGATTAATCAAACTTAATAGCTGAAGTATTTATAAGCATTTTGGAATTTCGTAAGTAACTACTAAACAGCTAGTAAACATTTATATCTATCAAGACTAGCTAGGAGGACACTATCTTAAGATTTGCAAAAGAACATGCGACGTTTAGAAAGTAGGGATTGTTTAGCAATCCAAGAGTGTAGTGATATCTGAGTAACATCAACACCAGAAAAGAAGAGTATAGAAGATTTAAAATTTAAAGTTTTAGAAAGTAAGTAAAAAGGAAAATGTTTAGTATTTATTTAATCGATAGGACGTTTGGAACGATTTTAATCTGATAATTATCATTTACACAACTATTTGATATTATCTTATTAATATTATATAAAAAATTCTTCTCTTATATGTCATTAAAGGATTATATCTATATTTTTAGTATCAAAAAATTATATATTTTCGGATTTTGTTAAGATAAATTCATAGATATCATATACAATTTATTAGGCTTAGTCAATAATTTTCATAAATATTTTTATATATTTTAATAATAAAACATGTTAATTACAATATTTCAGCTATATAAATATTTGATAGTATCTTATTTTTATTATATAAAAACTCCATATGATTTTAGGTGAGTCAATGATTTTAATAATTAACTTTAGTGATATTTATATACTATATAATAAGCAGTTCTTTTTTAAAAATATGATAATTATCATTTATACAACTATTTGATATTATCTTATTAATATTATATAAAAAATTCTTCTCTTATATGTCATTAAAGGATTATGTCTATATTTTTGGTATAAAAAATATATATTTTTTATTTTGTCAATATAAACTCATAGATAGTATATACAATTTATTATTTGAATTTATTAGTGTTTAGTTTTTCAAAAATATGTTTTTTAACAATTGTAAATTTTGCTAATATGTGTTACCATAAAAACTCAGGTTTATGTTATACCAAATCAATACTCAATTACATGTCATATGAGAAATATAGAAAAAACAAGTTTGCAAAGAAAAGAGATAAATATTTCAAAACATTAGAGATCTCCTAAACATTTTGAAAACATTGGTGGAATTGATTATTTATTGTAAATCATAATTTTTAAAAATAAGATAAGTCTTATATATATATTTTTGTTATTTGGAATAATATTTTTCTATTATAAAATTTAAAAATTTAGATAAAAACTTTATATAATTAAGTAATAATTAAACAAAAATATTTATATAAAGATATGTTTAAAATTATTTTTTATATCTGAATGTTTTAAAATTTTTGACTCAGTAATAAGCATATATATTTAAATATTTTGATGAAAAACTGTCATACATAAATAATTTGATGTTTGGTTTAAACTTTTCGAGAACATTTAAATTAATAAGATATAAACTAATTAATAAATATTCGTAAAACGATTATGCCCGCATGTGCGGACTAAACACCTAGTAATAACTATTTGAATTAGTTTTGAAAAATGTCGCATTTCAATAGTTGGTAGAGATAGTTATAAAAAAATCACATTACTTCTCTATCACACACAGATAAAAAGTGAAAACTTATGCAACACTTCTTCAGGTAGAGAAAGAGGAAGACAGTGATAGCTTAGTTATAATTAAAGACCCCCCAAAATCCAAATAGATTCTTATGTTAATAAAGTATGAGAAAAACACATAAATTGAAATAAGGACATTTCCTTTTGCATCATGAGAGTTTTTGTCTCTGTTTACATTTATATGCCTATAAATATGTGTACATATAAGCCTAGAGAATCCGCCATTATCGAAATCTCTTAAGTCTTTCATGACCTCAAACATATACAAGACAAGACTGTTTTGTCTCTTTGTCTAAAATCTACGAAGAACCAAAAGGAGAAAAATTCGAATATTCTTATAAATCTTGCATATATAAGAAGAAGACTCAAGTAAGTTTCTTCCATGTGTGATTTAAAAATGTCATGATCTGATCGAATCTTATATAGTCTCAAAAATGTTTAACCTTCGTAAATAGTATCTTAGGTTATAAGTACAACATTTTTCTTCTTTTTTCAGAAAAAAGTACAACTATTTTCTTAGACGACTACATTGGTTTTCTCCTCCTTTTAATGGAAAAGTTTGTATCCTTATATCACGTATGACATTTTTAATGTTGTTCATTGTTCTTTTTTCTCCTTTTAGTAACATTTTCATCAAAATGTAGAGTCCAATAGGAAAGAAATAAAAGATGGGAAGTAATTATTGTTTCATTCCCGCAGATTATGGAAAGTTAATTAACTACTAGTTTGAAACCATGCATACTATAATTCTTGTCTTTTTTTAAAAAAAAAACATTTTATGTGTGGAAATTCAATCGAGATATTATGAGTATTCAAATACTCTTTCATAATGAAATGATACTCCACCCATCATTACGTGTGTGGAAAAGAAAGATGCATCTCTATGTAAACTTGCTTGAATACTTACTTTGGTTACATGCAAATCTTTTTATTTACCGATGATAAATAAAGTATATGTTAAATATTGCCACATTCCAGAAAGTAAAAGATCAAATGGAGAGTCTGTCACACATTCCTCCCGGCTATCGATTCCATCCGACTGATGAAGAACTCGTAGACTATTATCTTAAGAATAAAGTTGCATTACCTGGAATGCAAGTTGATGTTATCAAAGATGTTGATCTCTACAAAATCGAGCCATGGGACATCCAAGGTATGTGTGTCCTTGCATGGTAATACACTAGTTGTTAAAGTTCAGATGTTTGTAATTCATATAATTAATTGATTATATATGCATTGCCTCGTGTTCTTTATATGTTAGATATTAACTCACATTTTATATATAGTCGATAATGTTTTTTATTAATATGCAGAGTTATGCGGAAGAGGGGCAGGAGAAGAGAGGGAATGGTATTTCTTTAGCTACAAGGACAAGAAATATCCAACGGGGACACGAACCAATAGAGCAACGGGTTCGGGATTTTGGAAAGCAACAGGTCGGGACAAGACCATATACTCGAAGCAAGAGCTTGTAGGAATGAGGAAGACTCTAGTGTTTTACAAAGGCCGGGCCCCAAATGGTCAAAAGTCAGATTGGATAATGCATGAATATCGTCTTGAGACCGATGAAAATGGACCACCTCATGAGGAAGGATGGGTGGTTTGTCGCGCTTTCAAGAAGAAACTAACGACTATGAATTACAACAATCCAAGAACAATGATGGGATCATCATCAACAGGCCAAGAATCTAATTGGTTTGCACAGCAAATGGATGTTGCTAATGGTAATTACTACCATCTTCCTGATCTAGAGAGTCCAATAATGTTCCAAGGCTCATCATCATCATCATTACATGATAATGATAATGACCCTTATGGTGCTGTACTAAGCACTATCAATGCAACACCAACCACATTAGTACAAAGAGATGATGAAGGTGATCATGGTCAAGTTATTACTAATGATGATGATCACATGATTATGATGAACACAAATACTAATCATCATCATCATCATCAACCAGGACTACTACTCAATGATGGTGATCATAATGATCAACTGATGGATTGGCAAACTCTTGACAAGCTTGTTGCTTCTCAGTTAATCCTGAGCCAAGAAGACGAAGAGATTAACAAAGATCCATCTAATAATTTTTCGAATGAAACATACAATCATCTCTCTGAAGAGAAGCCATCTTCCTCTTGGGCTCAAAATACACACACGTAAGATCCATCCTCGAACATGCATGTGTGCAAATCCGAAGGCATATATGATATATATAATTAATTAGTTCAGTGTCATCATGCTTATTGATTATAATTTTATACCAAATTGTTTATTTATTATGTATACTTTATATTACTTTTGTGTAACTTTCTACTTTATGAAATATATAAACACAAGGCTATTCTTATTTCTAAATTATGGTTATGTACAGTATTTACTTTAAACAAACACACACAAGTTTTCTGTAAGATATTTGTAAAAGCAATATGACACAAGCAGAACCAAAACATAAGCAATTTGATTTAAAGAAAAAGAGACTCAAAGTTTGGGACACTCAAAGGATTACACATGAACTGCTCAAAAACAACACATTAAGAATACACAATAGTCAATAGACAACAGTTGAGAGATGCTTCTGATAACACATCCGTTATTTTTCACTCTTCATAACAATCAAGAGTGTATTGCTTTTCAGCGTTTGTTTTTCTTTGATTCCGATAGCTACTGTCTATTCATATTTTCTTATGACATATCTACTGCCATACTGGTATGGTTCTTCTTTGATTTTTTTGTAATACTCTGAAATTTTCTGCCTAGGTGACTCAGTAATAAACACAGCTTTAAAAAGAAAATCTAAGACCATCATTAATGGCGACGTCTAGGGGGGAAGTATTTAAAAAAATATTAAACAAATGAGTGGGTCCCAGAAAAAATCTAAGCAGCAACTCTTCTGCTGATTGTTTAAGCGTAGCTGTTTGTTTTGTTTGCGGACTCCAGTAATACGTGGCAGACTGCGATTTGTTTTCTTATTATTTTTTTAATCAGAAAAAAAAAATTTTAAAAAAATATTTAAACACCCTAATGGATTGCTAGGGTTAATGATGCTCCGAGAGCGTCTCAATCAGGATACTGGCTAACGTAATTTACCATGGGCCCATTTAAAACAGTTGAATGATTGGGCCTCACAAACCCATAATACATATTTAGGGTTTTCAATCCACGAGTCTTTTATATTTAAAGGTCAAAAAGTTATTTTCCTTTGCTTTCATCGCCGTCGTCGTCTCGCAGGTTTATTCCCTTTTGATATTTTTTGAATACGAACGTCTGAAAATTGTGCGATTCTGTGTGTGTGATCGATCTGTTTCGTATGTCTGTGAATTTTACAGAAGAAAGAAAGAGGTTGCAAAAACATGGCTTATGCAGCAATGAAGCCCACGAAGGCTGGTTTGGAAGAGCCACTCGAGCAGATTCACAAGATCAGGATCACTCTCTCCTCCAAGAACGTCAAGAATCTTGAGAAAGGTGTGTGTGTTTTAGATCTTTTCATTTTGATCAGTTGTCTAAGTCCATAGAGAATTCTGAGGGTTTATGGTTGTTAACAGTTAAGGGTTTTGATGAATCAGTTAGAAGATTGTAGCTTTATTCGAATTGGATTGACGAAATTGATGATTTGAGTCAAATGTGTTTTATTAGTGTGTGCTGATTTGGTACGTGGAGCAAAGGACAAGAGACTCAGAACCAAAGGACCAGTGAGGATGCCCACCAAGGTTCTTAAGATCACTACCCGTAAAGCTCCTTGTGGTGAAGGTAATGCTTGAGAAAACACTATTTGTATGATTAGACTTATAACATTGATGAGACTCTGTTACCATTGTTGTTGTTTTGTTAACAGGAACTAATACGTGGGATAGATTCGAGTTGAGGGTTCACAAGCGAGTGATTGATCTCTTTAGCTCTCCTGATGTGGTGAAGCAAATCACTTCCATCACCATTGAACCTGGTGTTGAGGTCGAGGTCACCATCGCTGACTCTTAGATCTGTTCTTCTTTCTTTTTCTGCAAGAAACAATCTCTTACACTTCTTCTGTCTCTTGGGTTGGATTTTCAGTTAACCAATGTTTTGTTGTAGTGATACTTGAGTTCCTGAGGTTTTGTTTTATTTCATTTTCATCTATCAAGCTTTTAAAAATCAAGTTAAAATCAAAGCAAAATCACTTATATAAAACTCTCGAGAAAACTCCTTGGTCTGAAACCATATAATCCAACTTTGACGTCAAGCTAAGTTCGAAATATTCGTGTAACAAAAATAAAGAACAAAGGTAACGATGTCGTTTTCAACCAGGTACTGAATCATCATCTAATCCTACGAAGTTTTGGAACATAAGAGACGAGCTAAACTGACAATTCTTTTCCGACAAAACAATAGTAGCACTTAACAAGATCATAAAGCGTTTAGCAACAGACATGAAAGATCTGGAAAGATCATCAATAATGTTCATCTTCTGAATCTCCCGCCTCTACCACCACCACGACCTTCATGTTTTCAGGTAATGGGAGGATATGATCAACGCATTTTCTGTAGCTGAAATCGTCAGCAGAATCATCTTTCCCTAACCAGAAAGAAGCACCTGCTTTTCCACATCGGGTGAGTTCTAACTTGGAAGGTTTTGATCCCTCCCCCAATCTTCGTGTCAGGCTCAGAATGGCCCTTCTTGATCAGATCTAGCAGCACCATGTGCTCATAACGAGCAGTCAAGAACATTACTCAGTCCAACAAGTTAAGTTAGAAAACTGCAAATAAACTGCAACACTGTAATTTCAACCACATTAAGACCCAACAAAGGCTGTAAAGAACCAAACACAAGCCACTATGTAACATGATGCTGAACATTTACCTCGATGTATTCAGTGAAACAAGTTATGTTAGAATCTCTCAAAAGAACCAAACACAAGTCACTATGAAACATGATGCTTGTTACATGTACAAAGAACCAAACACAAGCCAATTCCCAAGAAGGAAGACCAAACACAAGTAAAGTTAGAACTTAGAAGCTCTGCAGAACCAAACACAAAGCCAATTCCCAAGCTGTCTCAGCTTGCCTACAAAGCACAACTTTTATTCATATTCACTTTTGATAAATCCTCTACTTGAGCAAATCGCATAACTCCATCAAACAAATCATATTGAAATATTGAAACTTTACGATTAAGAAAAAACAAAGACAAGAAGTAGAGAGTAAACACGAAGACATGGCCTGATGCAGCGTCATCTTACTTAGACGGCAAGCAACAAGTGTTACTATTGGCTTTGGACTTTTTATTAGTTTTCCTTATTTCTATAAATTTGTTATTTTCTTTTATTTATCTTCTTAGGTTATAGAAACCTAGACGACAAATAGTTTTGTATTCTTTTATGAGAAGGCAGTTTTTGATATATTTTAATAAAAGAGAGATTTCTCTGAAACCCTTGTTCTTGATTCGATTCAATTCATCAAAACAAGAAGTCGGTCTCAAGCGATTCTTCGAATCCCTTGATTGAGCGAAGCAGGTCCTAAGGAGGATTATCAAATTCCTTGGTTGAGCTGATTATCCAGTTCGTATGCTGCGTCACGTTGGTATCAGAGCCGAGCTACGTTCCTTCTCGATGGCTAAACAGCGACGAATTTCTCCATTAACGGAGAACGAGATCTTGCATCAAACGATGGCGGATCTCACCAAGCAGTTGAAGCAACTCACAACGTTTATCAACGTTTCTCTGTTGCAACAAACTACTACTAATGAAGATGAAGAGCTTAATAAATCAGAAGAAGAAGAATAATTTTTTTCTGAGCAGAGTGATAATACAAATTATGATATATTTGATGAAGAAGACACAAGCACCAGAGAAGATTATTTCGTTGGTCATAGTGGTGGGCCAATATTTGATGTCTTTGATGAGGTAGATGCAGACATCGTTCCAATCGATGACGTGTTTGATGCAAGAAAACCTCCAGTTTTTGACGTGGTTGATAAAGACGAGGCAGAAGCTGTCCCAATCTACTCGATGAAGAAAGCACAAATTTTAATGACTCAGTTTATGCTCAAGAAACTCCAAATTTTTTAAACGAAGATTTGGTGAAAAGTCATGGTGTTACATGTGACATTTCATCTCAAGGATAAATCTCCTCTCTTTCAAACGATGATTGCAACAGTTGGCCGAAACAATAATATTTTTTCGAAGAGCAGTTGGTTCAACAAAAGAGAAGATCACATGGCTGGTCCAAAACCAGAAATTTTTCGTGTCTGCAAAGAGAGAGCTAACACTACTTGTATGGATTTACAAAAGAATCATCTGAATTATGGTGCATGGAGAAAGAATTTTGACCGACACATCAATCGTGAGCCACCGGATCGTGTTCAACAACAAGGTCGTGAAGCTGAACAAGAGGATAAAAATTTTCTAAATGCAAAGATCACTAAACTTGAAGAAGCACTTTTGTTAGAGCAAGAGAAAAACCGGACTTTGGCGCATGAGTTGAGGGAAATACGCAGGAATATACGGATGTTGAATCAAGGCTCCACAACTTAGGACAAAATTATACGCATGGGAAGAACACATAATACAACTTTTGGTCTCGGTTTCAAAGGAGGTACGTCTAAACCACAAATTGTCTTTGTACAAGGTACATCTAGTGAACCAAACGAAACAGAGGTTGTAGTACGTGATGAGTGTAGTTTCCTTGGAAGAAAAGATACTTCAGACACTAAAGTTCATACGTGTGAAGCACATGAACATGTTGAGACAGAAGTTGAGTTGGGTAATAATAATATCATGCTTACTCATAGGAAAAGAATCAGGAAACCTCTTGTAATTCTTCGGCAATCTGGTTTAACAAGAGAGGATTTTCTTGAGAAATACAATGAAAATCAAAAGGAAGAAGACATCAACGTGTTACTTCAAATCGAGGTTTAACGCTTTGTGCCCGAAAAGCAGAGTTAATTGGATTCATGAGCAAAGTGAGCAAGTTTAATGAGGATATATACAATGAAAACATTGTTGATCATGGAGGACTACTAAATTTGTGGGTAAGAGACTACTTACGTTGCTTGCTTTGTGGGCCAACTACGGAGGTTTCGAGAGAAAAATCTTTGATTGGATCGTTTTGTTTCGACAAGGGAGTGCTGGTTTGTTCTCGGTGTAACTTCAACTCTGATTTTCAGTATTTGAATGGTTTGTTAGAATTTGGCGATGACTCTGTTTCTTCATTACAACTATTAATTCGGCCATCTCTTGTTGTTTGGGTAAGGGAGACAGACCATGCTATTTCAGGATGGAAAATACATTGTCGACAAGTGTTGTGGACGAAGTTTATCGCATCAACCCATTTACATTATTTGACTCCGTTTGCTTGGGTATTTGCTCATGTCACTCTGTTTCGAGGTGAAGAGGCTATTTGCATATCCACTGCACTGGTTTATAAGAGTTTCTCGTGTGCATGGCTGAACCACAAGGAGTTCAAAGTTGTGTATACATGCGCTTCTAAACTGTTGTGGGGCTTGAAGTCTCTCAGTTTGAAGTCTTTGTGTTTCCAGATTTCTCCTTATATCAGGGTGAAACTTTTCAGTGTTGCTAGTGTGGGATTGGTGTTCTTTAATGTATCTGTTTTTTTGCCTATATGTTTACCGTGGAGATTTCATTTCGCGGGAAAATTTTCTGAGATTTTTTCAAGAAGACGGCATCCATTACAGCACTGTAGAACTCGTGTTCTTCTTTGTTGGTTAGGTCTGGAGGATGTAATAGGTTTCTTCGATGACTTCCACATTGATGGTGTCATGCCGGAAGCCTTGATTTAATGCCACTGTCAAATACTTTCTCTTCTCCAACATGAAGTCATGTTTCTGGATGGACTAGAGTGCAATCTCGACATCAACTGGAGGGTGTGTTGGCATATGTTGATATTGTTCCTGCAACATACAATAGCGAAACAAAGGTTTCTTTGTGGCGATGTTGTTGGACGTCGTATGTTGGATTGTGGGGTCTTGATGGATTTTCTCTTCGACAAGAGAGAAAAAGCAGAGTGTTTATGGCCACCATGGGTGTATGAATTATTCACTGCTCTTATTCAAACATTCTCAAGTGGGTTGCAGTGTGTATTTTTCAATTGGAGAGTTGGAATTGTTGCTCGTGAGTTTGCTTCTTATAGTAAAGTTGCTTGCCGACTAAACAAGATGTTTTGCAACGTCATTCTTGTTTCGAGTAGTGTACCAAAACCTAAGTGGAAACAGATGACTTTGAGTACAGTTGGCATAAAGATCGTGATGGAGTTCTTTTACAAGTTACTCTTTTTTGGTTCCTCATTAGCGGCACTGTTTACGTCTCGGTATCAGACAATGGATCTCTTTTGTTGTAAGACTCTTTTTGTGCTGGAACAAGGGTGTCAACTAGCTATTGGTTGTGACTTTCTCTCAATGGTATCATATAGCTCTGGGACAACAACCTGCTATTGGTCCATATCACATGCAATATCAAGAGAGATGAAGCTATTGTTACTCTCAATGGAGACACTAGGTGATCTCACGTGGGAAGATGGAGTTGTGCCAAGTCCAAACTCTAGTCAAAAGTACAAAATCAAGACATGTGGTCGTCAATATAAAGTTCTTTGTTGCATCAAAAGATTTTGGTTGGGAGGTACGATATGGATAAAATTTCTCTATTTGCGTTAGCAACAACACCATTTCGATTTGAGGTCGAATCTTTCGAACACGGAGGGACCTGATGCAGCGTCATCTTACTTAGACGGCAAGCAACAAGTGTTACGATTGGCTTTGGACTTTTTATTAGTTTTCCTTATTTTTATAAATTTGTTATTTTCTTTTATTTATCTTCTTAGATTATAGAAACCTAGACGACAAGTCTTATATATAGTTTTGTATTCTTTTATGAGAAGGTAGTTTTTGATATATTTTAATAAAAGAGAGATTTCTCTGAAAACCTTGTCCTTGATTCGATTCAATTCATCAAAACAGGAAGCTGGTCTCAAGCGATTCTTCGAATCCCTTGATTGAGCGAAGCAGGTCCTAAGGAGGATTATCAAATCCCTTGGTTGAGCTGATTATCCAGTTCGTATGCTGCGCCATGACCAGACCTTATTGACATCCAGATCAGTTGGCCAAAAGTGCATATAAAGTAATTAAACATCGCCACGGAACTAACAAACTCCTTCGAGCCCAGTTTAACTGGATCAGACCCGTTAGACTTCTCTTCCTCTCCCACCTTCTGCTTCTTAGCTTCACCTCCGTCCTCCGGTTTGGTTCAGTGTTTTATAATATTTATACTACTGGTAAGCTAGATGAAGCGGTATGACCCATGGCTCATTTTGTCTTGATATCGACCAAGTTGGGCATTTAAGAGGACTAAATAAAATGGAACGGTTTCTAGAAGTCATTCTTTTACTCACCTTGTTGATCTCATAAGAGAAGAGGAGTCAAACCACTATTATAAGCATGGGCGTTACTCGTTAGGTGTCCGGATTAGGTTCGGCTGGTTCAAATTTTTGATACTATACTCGTAACTCTAATTTGGATTTACTATTTTACCCACCTTGTTGATCCCATAAGAGAAGAGGAGTCAAACCACTATTATAAGCATGGGTGTTACTCGTTAGGTGTTTGGATTAGGTTCGGCTGATTCGAATTTTTGATACTACACTCGTAACTCTAATTTGGATTTACTAATTTTTGGGTTAGTTTAGATTTGGTGCTTTCGGATTTGATTAGGAAGGAATTATTGTATAATCGATGTCTAAAATTGTTTATTTTCAACAAAAAAGATTAATGAAATCGAACAAAAATACGCAAACATATAAAATTTTCAAAAGCTTAATTAAAAATCAGTTAAGTTGTCTAAATAATTAAATAGTATGCAAAATAACAAAAAGAAAAAGAAACAAAACTACAAAGTGTTTTAAATACTCTAAAAATATTTAAGTGACTTTAACATATGTACAAAATTAATAGATTGAAATAATTTTGTATATTTTTATTATAGTTAGATTTTGGTTTGGTTCAATTGTACTCGAACTCAAAAAAATTTCTAGCTCTAAATCTCCATTCAAATAATTTTTTATAACAGTTCGAATAAAATTTCAGATTTTGCAGTTTAGTTTAGATTGGGATTTGGTTTTGATTTGGATTTAGTTTAAAACGCTCAGGCCTAGCCATGGATAGAGGATTTTGACATCAGATCAAAGGAAAATTCTTCTTCTCTAATTTAAAACAAAAACAAAATAACCATACTACTAGACATTCACTACAAGAAACTAGTGAATTAGCCACCGATTTTTTCGTTGCTAGAAGCGACAATCCGTAGCTAAAATGCATAAGGCGACAGATGGCGACGGATGGATACCGTGGCATCAGCACCGACGCTAAACGTGATCCATCGCCAATTCGTAGCCAGCTCGCAACGGGTTTGCGAGAGCAATGGCCGTAGCTAATAGCAACGACATGGCTACCGTATTGTCCGTGGCTCATTAGCTACAAAATGTAGCTACGTTCTATCTTTAGCAAAGTCGACGCAAATATAGCAACAGATTAGACTACACAGGCTGTATCTAAAGTATTGAATTTGAATATAGCAACAGACAAAACCTTGAAGGTGTTTGTGTTTAGTTGTAGCTAAAGTAAAAAAAAATTGATACAAAAATAAAACTATATAAATTATTCTAAAACATTATATGTTCAGATTTCACAAACAGACAATTGTGGCTACGTTATAGTTGGTGACATATCTAAATTCTATGCTCAAAGGTGCTAGGAGATGCGGGTGGAGAAGGGTCTATCACAGGCTCACAGCTGCCACTTCAGTTGGAGAAGTTAGTTTTGTGGGACTTCTGAGATAGATTAGGTGGTTCTCAGCCTCAAGTATTGGTGTTATTGTGTCTCCTCTAACTTCACACAAAGCAGTAAGCTGCTGGCACCATGTTCACAACTCCAGTCAGTTTGATCACGTCCCACTCCATACAAACTTGGCGAACAAGAACAAGGCTGGTGGATTAATGGGATCAAGATTCTCTAGTTGTGCTATTCCAAGTCCAAACAATCAACTTTTGCATGGCTTGACTATCTACAAAAACAATAAACAAAATTAGCAAACGCCATAGTACGATTGCAGAATAAAGAACTAATCAAACATTTATTTATATACAGAGAGCTAAAGCAAAAAAAAAAAAAAAAAACAGAACACAGAGTATAAAACATATACCGAGTAAAAAGATTATCCCATTAATGGTGTGAGCTGGAGCTTTGGATGTCAACCTCAACGTGATGAATAACAACAATCTTCATCTATATATGTAAGTTTCTGGAATATACATAAGGCAAATGGGTAAAAGGCTAAATCATAATAGAAGAATCGAAATAAAGACACATAAAAGAGACAAAAGGGAGTGGAGTTATTTGTACCATGTCTCTATTTCTTCTCGGATGTAGTAGCTCGTTGATGCTTCGCCGTGGGAATCTCGGCGGTATACACTGATTAGCGGCAATCCTCTTGAAGGGAAACCGCCAAGGCGTGGTGGAAGCATCCTATAATTGATAGAAATTCAAAGACATTAGAGACGAGTCTTCAGACAAAACGCCATTGAAACTTTATAAAACTAGATCTATGAGGATATTTTCAATAAATAATTGACAAACCACAGCAGCTTAACGAAGAGCTGTTGATAAACAAATATTTAGAAAGAGAACCCTGTATTAATTCACCAAAAAAACACAGACATTGAACCCACAATCGATTTCAATCTATTACCCAAGTCAGAGGTGAAAATGAAAGAAAAATCTGTCGCAAAAGATTTTAGGAGGTAGGAAGTGAGATATAAGAGGTACCTGTAAGAATCTTTGCTGTGAGAACTGAGAGGCTTCTTCTTGCTTAGAGAAACGGTGCAGAGATGTTGAAGAGAACAAGATAAGAAATAAAGTAATTTTAGATCTACAGAGGCTCAGAGACAAGAAGAGAAACTTCAAATCAAACTGAAACCGTAACTTAGACCCACTGATAAGGAGACGGATAGTCTACAAAATCGAAACCCTACAACAGAAACAGATAGTGAAGAGAAATCAAAACTCAAATCCAAAAACCCCCAAATCAAAACCCTTATCCGAACAAGTAGAAGAAAGGGGGATATAAAAGAAACGTACCCCGGAGATTCAACTCGGTGGCCGTGGACGACGACGGTCAGAGGTTTGTCCGGTGTGAGTCATGGAGAGAAGAACCGGATAACATGACGGAGGTGAGATCGAGAAGAAGACTTGGTGAGTTTCGAGAGAGAGCGAGTAAGAGTTTTGTCTTTTTTTCTAAATTATCGTAAGCTAAGTGACAACATGTTTTGGGCTCAAATATTTTGGGGCTAAACCCAAAAATACTTGGGAGGGAAATGAAAAACAGAGGCAACTAGTGGAGCCAAAAAAAAGTTTGGGAGGAAAATGTGTGGAGCCAAAATAACTATGGAGAGAAATAAAATTCGTGAAGTTATAATGAAAAAAAAAAATTTATGATAACCAAATTTATACATTTTAATACTTTAATATAAATTTCTAACTGATTATAATTTACTAACACCAAATGTCTTTTTTATTTTTAACAACTTCTTAGCTATAAACTCGTAACCCTAAACCACAATCTCTAAAATCAAAACCCTATATCATAACTAAAGTAGTAACCAAATATTTCATTTTCACATCACAAATTTATACAATTTCAATAATCTAATATAAATTTCTAACAAATTATAATTTACTATATTTTTAACAAGGTCTTAACTATCTCAACACCTAACCCTAAACAATAATCCCTAAAAACTAAACTCTATACTACAATCCCTAATACAATTATCAACCAAACACAATAAGCATAAAATTGAAGTGTTTCAGACATATAACACAAATACACACTATCTTAATTCAACATTGCTACTTTCAAACATATATCACAAATGAAAATTTCAAACATATAACACATCATTTAGATACAAAAATATTCATAGCCATGTATTGCTAACTATCAAATTTTTTGCTACAATTTGTTCCTCGCTAATTAGTAGCTATTTAGCTAGAGAATACCTATGGATCATATTTGTAGCTAGATGGCTATAGATCGCTACAGATTAGCTACAGATTTACCATTTTTTCGATTTGTTGCTATCCGTCGCAACTTTCATCGCTAATAGTTATGGCTACGGAAATGTCATCGCGAGTCCTTTGCTATTTTCAGTAATTCTTGTAGTGATTGCAACAAAGCTCAATCTACACGCATCCTGAAACATTAGTCCGGTTTTAAACAAAATCACCATACTACACACATCCTGAAACACTTGTCCGGTCTTTTATCCGAAAGCTTTCGATTACTATTATACTACAGAAAGGGACTTTAAACAACTAGTTCGGTTATAATCAACGAAGTTAATGTACGAGATAAGGAAGACAAAGAAGTCAACGGTTAAGCTTTAACCTTAAAGTGGAGAGAGTGTGAAATTAATTATAATCGAAAATGAGAGGCTTCGGTGGCTAAAGCATACTCATGACTCTTCGCAAGTCATAACTCATAAGTCTCATAACCAGCTTGCTCACTGTGTTTTACAGGCACAAGTCAAGCCCTTCACATGTTAGCATTTAATACTCTTTTTTCTTTTACATAATTCTTGTTTCTTATTCGTATATTTTCAAAGTTCCTTCAGCCACTAGTTTTTTGCCTCCTATATTTATTGTACGCATGTTGTATACAGTATAGATACAAAGTTCATCTCGGCTTTTGATTTTTTAAAATTTATTAACAACACGCACTAGTGGGTTTTATATCGGACAGTAACCAAGTGATGTCAGCATAACAAATTGCGAAACTAATGTCTTGGTTGTTGATTTTATATTTTTATCACATTCATATGAACATTATTTGTCGGATGCTGGATATACATTCTTATTTTGATTTTTAAAATATCCAAATGCTTCTCAAACTTAGTCATAACTTTTATTAAAAGAGAACAATATGTTCATGAAATCTTATACAATCTCTGTAATCTTTATCAATCGATTTTTCTCTTAATCGATTATGTAGTATTTATTTTAAAAGGGATATTATTCTTTTATTTTAAAACAAAATCTATTATACAAATTATAGTATTTGCTTATTTTTCTCTTCTTTTATTTAATGCATAGAAGGCTCTTTTTTAAAAAAAGAAGAGAGTATCACAATTACAACATAATTAAATAATTAAATGTAGTAACAAATAATATTGTTTGAATAACTCCAGTAGGTGGACTCTTTATATTACCATTTAATGAAATTTTGTCTCAGTGATTATGATTGATTTGAAAGGACAAAATGATAAATATGTTGTATCTTTTTTTTTTGGACAAAAAATATGTTGTATCTTCTTTCAGTTTCTTATTATTATAAAATGAGCACATAATATATATATAGATTTGCGTAAAGAATGTTCATTAGATTTTCAAAGTAAAAAGTCAGTTCAAAGTTTAAACTCAAAATTTCCATTAGTGAAGTAGAAATTAGAAAACGAAATCTATATATAGAAAGTTGAATTTTGTGTGTGTGTAGTTATACAGTATATCAATGATTCACTATATACATTATATGAAGATTTGAGTAACTAGAGACTTTGAAAAACATTTGTATGTGCCATAAAGTACAAAACACATTACATTAATAAAGATGGGTACACGTACACCCTTTGTGTTACGTTCTGAAAGATACAACTGAAAAGAAAAATAGATTATATCACCAAGAGGGGAAAAGAGTGTTGTAGAGCTAAAAGCTCCTAAAGACTCTAAAACCCTAATGCAATAATAAGCAATACATATTATAGGTTGTAACTTGTAACTTATAACTAATTAACCCTCATATTCTAGAAATATCCCACTTGATTTAGTTCTAGCACATTGCTTCTTGTCCTTCTAACGACATACCAACCATGTTCTCATCAAATAACCATTTCTCAAACAAAGATAAAGATCCTTGCGATATCATACCGGAGTCTTGCTCCAATGCTATCGCCGGTTTGCTCTCTCGGTCATGGAAGAAGCTTGCCTTCTGAGTCATATTCTGAGTTTCTTCCATGGAATTGAAACTAAAGAAAGATTGTTCAAACCCTTCTCCGCCTTCTTCGGTAGCTGCTGAAACCGGTGATGATGAGGTTGTTAGAGTAAATGTTCTCGGTGTGTCTTTCATGAAATTTTGAAGCAATCGAGCAATGTTCTCTGCACTTGACGCATATACCCCTGATGGGCATGGATTAGTAGTGGTGGTTGTAGTTGTGGTAGAGGAAGAAGAAGAGAAGCTAGGGATGTTTTGTGGTATAATTACTGGTGTTGACAATGATGATGATGATGGTTTTGTGTCTAAAGATAAAGCCTCACAAAGAGCTTGCTTTGCCATGTTGATATCTGTCTGAAGTCTTCTCTCCCATTGACCTTTGTTTGAGCTTTGATGTTGTTTTTGTGAAATAGTGTTTGATGAAGAGAAGCCATCATTATCTTCTTCACCAGATTCATTGATCTTCTTGAGCTTCTTCTTCAAGTGAGTGTTCCAGTAGTTCTTTATATCATTGTCTGTCCTCTCTGGAAGGTATGATGCGATGGCTGCCCACCTATACACAAAAGAATTAACATATTTAGATCTATTATATACCCAAGAAAGGTAGTTTTCTGGACAGATATAGATCATGTGCATATATGTACCTGTTGCCTAAAAGGGCTTGAAGATGAACAATCATCTTTTCTTCATGCTCAGTGAAATTTCCACGCTTAATACCGGGTCGAAGATAATTAGTCCATCTCAATCTGCAGCTTTTGCTACATCTCCTCAGACCTAAAACACCAATTTAACAAAGATTTTGATCAAAAAAAAAAAAACAAAGATTTTAACCCAATAACTCAAGGAAAATGGTAATTAGAGATGTGTGGACAAACGAGTGGATGAGATAACTTAGGCTATTTATTATGACAGTCATATTTAAATTATCATACCAACCAAGGCAGAGAACATATTAGTTTTTTTTTGCGAACATATTAATTTAAATCTCCAAATAAAATTAATAAAAATATATATAAATTAAAATTATAATTAAACAAACAAACTAGTTTGTGATCAAGAAACTAGAAAGACATACCTGTTTTAGTAGGGACAGATCTCCAGTTTCCAGGACCATGTTCTTGGATGTAAGAAACTAAGATGATGTCTTCTTCTGGTGTCCATGGCCCTTTCTTAACTCCAGTCTTTTCACAACAAGGTGGTCTTCCCATTTTTTATCCTTTCAATATGAAAAATATATAGCTTAGGGAAAGAAATTCGACCTTTTAAAGGAGTTTGATAAGCTTATAGAACAAAAACTTATACTTTGTGGGTTTTTAGAAAGCTTTCAGATAGTTTTGAGTATTAAGACAAAGAAACTCCAAACGGGTTTGGTTTCTGAAGAATTGGAGAGAGATGTTGGTTATATTTATAGAAAAGTGAGTAAGATAGATGAGAGAGAGAGCAAAGAGAGCAGAAGATGAGTTAATTAGTAAGTCATTAATAAATTAATGGAATGAAAAGCAACAATAATGAAGGGCCTAGCTTTGGCTTTGCTTTCAAAGAGTCAACATGGACAGCAAAATGCATTTACTCTCTTTCTCTTCAAAGTCAGCCTCCTATCTCTCTCTCTTTCTATGGACTTACACGCTTTCAAACACAAATATATGTTTTTGTTTTAACGTTTGTGTCATGAAAAACTAAATAAATGTAATATATTTGGTATCTGAAACACAAAACTCAAAGAACCATATAAAATTTTCCTTATCATTTGCATTTTTTTCATCTACAACTTCGTATATACTCTAAATTTCACCTCAAATGAAATATAACACGATAGAAACACAAATACCAAACACCACTAGACATCATTTTAAGTAATTTAAAATAATTATGGATTTTGACCAACAAATAGAAAATTATGGATAAAGTAATAAAGTATTAGTAGTGTTTTCTTAAGATTAATATCATAGTTTAGAATTAGATCTTATAAACAAACTCAAACATTGACAATACATGTTTGGTACTAAAAACGGTGTAGAATTAAAGTGTGGGACGGTGCAACTGCGATTCATGCGGAATTAGAGTACGGTACAATACAACTGTGGTTTTAAGTAAAAAAGCGGTGCGGAATATTGTTTGATCGGTGACAATATATATTTGCGGTATTGAGTAATTATTTAATTAATAAAAATATTATATTGGCATAATAAATATATTTTAAATAAAAATATTTGATTGGTAAAAAATTTTTGACTGTATAAATAAATATTAAGTAGTGTTAATGATGTAAGTTTATTAAATACAAATTTACAAAAAAATTATACTTTTATAAATTTGTATTTTAAAAGTAATTATTTATAGTTTATAATGAAATAAAATTATTTTAATTTTTATTTAGACACATTTAATTTAAGTTATAAAAACATAATCTAGCAATTATTTTTTTATCAATTTGCTGATTCTTGAATCTAGCTTACTGTATTGTTTATATTTTTATTTTATTTTTTGTTGATGACAGCATTTGAAAAAAAAAACTTTTTTTTCCTGTTAAAATACATGAAGGTATATTACTTTTTGGATCAAACTAATCGGCATACTTCAGTTACTTTTAATAAGAATATAAATATAATGCAGAAACTAAACAATTAGAGCTATAAATTTGCTAAAAGTAACTATGAAGTTTGTAGCAATCTCGTTACCTTAAATAATTACTCCATCTGTTTCTAAAAGATCCATGTTTTAGATTTTTCACAATTATTAAGAAAAAACATAAAATTTCATTTACCAATGCATTGTTTTTTTTAATTAACAATTCCCTATAACTTTGAACCAATAAGATTTTATTAAATACAATTATATTTTTGGAAATGTACAATTTTTCATTAATTAATGTATTGAAAATGTAAAAAATGTATTTTTTTGAAACAAAAGTTTTTTTTCTAAAATATAGATCTTTTAGAAACAGAGGGAGTACATTATATTTTAATAGTTATTTTTACAATATATTTATGGAAAATAAATTAATTTTTTTAAAAAATAATAATAATAAATTGTTATTCAGTACGTTATTCTCAAAACCGCTAGGTATTAACTGCTTCACGATTTTGAAGTGCGGTTTGTTGGTTTGCTGAGTAAATTTTAACGAAAAAGTGTGATTGGTGCACCAAAAATGTTTTTGCGAAAACTGCGTTGAATACCGCGAAGGTAATGTCGCCATTCATTGCCTTATAATAGAAACATAAATACACAAAAACGGTTCCTTATCATGTAGTATGTATACGTGTCTGTGCGTGTATATGAATATATCTCAGTTTGGACGTTCATAACCGTGTGGTGCTGATAAATGCTTGATGTATGAGATAAAGGTAGTGGCACCGAAAGAAGACGAATTAAATAAGAGACAAATGCAAATATTTCGATATTGCTTGTAATATCACTATTTATCAGATAAATATTTTTTATCAGATAAATATAAATAGCTTATAATAGAGGGTGGGCTTCTTTTGTTACCAAAGTTTAAGTTCCATAAAATAAAATATTGCTTTTGAAATTCTCTGGCTTGATAAATATTCTTTCTACTTCAAAATAATGTGTTTATCTCAAAAGATACGTTTTTATACATTTAATATATTTTTATGTAATAATGGTATATAAACTTCAAAAATAGTGTTTATTAAATTAATAAATTTTGATTGAATAAAATTTAATAAATCACAAAAATGTAGTTATAATTTAAATTTAATGTGGCAAATTTTCAAAACACATTACTTTAAACGTAAGAAAGTAGATTTCTGAATTTACGATGCTGAACACATTTATGTCATCCCAAAATTTTCTCTCGATCAATATACTGAATTTAGATTTTCTAATATTTTTGGCGTCAAGTATTTAATCTAGAAGGAAATATAATTTTTGATACATAAATAAATAATTAAGAAAAATGGGATATTGCACAAGAGAAAGAAGAAAAGGAAACTTTATTTGTTACCTGATACTTTTATAATTTTCAATTGAGCATGACCTTAATTAAAAGAAAATGTACTGCCCAAAGCGCTCTAACATCAAACTATGTTTTGCATCGACGACATGTAGATTGACATGTAACCAGCATAAAAGAGTGCATATACGGATATACATTTAATTATTATTTTAAAATATTCATTGATTTCCAAATTTTAGCAACTTACACCATGCAGCCCTAATTAAATGTCACGTCCTTTGTTGTTTATAGATCCATTGAATTGTCGACCACTCAAAAGTCCATATCTTATGGGGTAAAACATATATTCATGGCCTATTTTGTTTTTTATTGTTAGTATATGATGTGAGTAAATTCTCATTAAAAGTATATTGGCAAATTCTCAGTAGAAAATATATTGGCTAATTGATTAGAAAATAAATTACTGGAGAAAAGACAAAAATAAGTAAATATTTTGATAAATTCAAATATTTACAAAAAACAAGGGGAATGTTGCTAAGTACGTCGTGGCTGTGTGCATTGAGCTTCTAAAATTATTATTTCTTCCGACGTGCATTGAGCTTCTAAAATGAATAGAAAACTATATTCACATATTACATATACATGCACTTAAGTACTAAGCTATGAAATTATTTTTTCCACAAAATAAAGAAAAATAATTCGGTTGAAAAATCCCATACGCCATGTCCTTTTGTATGCATCGCCCATACCTTTTAATTTACTCCTCTTCGGGGTTCACATATTAATTTTACTTTGACTATATGCCACATAGATGCCTACTTATATAGTACTTTATTCATCAATATCAATTATTTTTTAGAGCTGTGTTAACTATAAATATCAACAACTGACCCTTTATTTTATATGCAGTAATAAACTAGTAGAAATTATTGGACTTCCCGTTAAAATAAAGTATTTTCTAATTTACCGCCACAAAATCTAATTTACACACGATCAAGGACATAACATTACGTTTTTATTGTACATAAAATTAAAGTAAAATTTAAGGTTAAGTAAAAAGATATTTTATTACCGATGCAAAGGCCTTATTATCATTATGAACTTTTGAAACTATCTAAGGAAAAACAATACCGGCTACAAATCACATCGTGGTGGTCTAGTAATTTCCAATAGAAAAGGAATTGCCCTATTGATCTAATCCAGAGATCGATTCCCCACTAGTGCAAAATTATTAACTCCATATATGATCACCGTCGATTAACATGAGGTGAAAATGCGACCCCCTGAATGCCTTCGGCGGACTCTCTGGCTATGCTTCGATAGACGGTCATTAGGCGCTAGTCGAATTTCTTTTGAAAGCATTCGGATTCCAGGATTATTAAAAAAAACAATACTGGCTACACTGACTGTATAGTATAGCGGGTACAAGGGAATAAATTAATTTCAACATACAACTAATGAAAGTACAACCACATATAGTGCAATCACATTGACACCGAGATAAAAGTTTGAAGATGACCGAAGACGAAATAGATGAGTCTACATAGAATATGTGAGGAGAATATATGCATCTATGAAGATCAGCTGGAAACAAGTTAAAAAAAACAACACATAAGGTATAATGGATCAAATCCGAGCAGATCAATCAATGAAGAAACGGCACAAAGAAATGTGGTTTAAGCACAATACTTAATTAAGTATTCTTTTGGCAAACTGCTTTAAACTCGATTTAACTGGTAATCATCACATAAATACTATGAATAAATAGAAAAAAACTAATAGGAATCAAATAATATGAATGATCTAACTAGTAACAATCACATAAATACTATAAACAAATAGAAAATTAACGAATATGAATAAAATAGTAAGAGTGATGAAGAATGATTATTCTTTATCAAATTTAATAAGGAACAAATTTGTTATGTTTTATTCTACAATAAAAAAATAAGATGAAAAAAGTTATTTCTTGTAAATGTTAAAGTTTTTATAAAAATGTATTAAGAAATGTAATGTTCTTCTTGGTATTTTGATCATTAGTTAGACGACTTGTCAATAGGAAATCGAACTAGCAAATATAATCATAATTAAGCAAGTGACGTCTGCATATTTTGTGGTGAAACAAAATTTGAGAACCACTTATTTTTCTACTGCACCTTCTCGGTCAAAGATCTGGCTAAACCTAACTCATACGCTTGGGATCACTACACCCAGTGCCAGTCCTTGGACCACGCGGAAGAAGCGGTTGCTTCCGGCCGTTAAATTTATATATAAATTTCGGCCACAATTTGTAACAATTTCTTTAGTCTAGTGGTCTAGTGCATGTTGTATAGAGTCCTAGTAACCCTGGTTCGAAACTCATCCTTGCCATTTCAGCCTTTTTTTTTTTTTTTTAATTTTTGCTTCAAGCCACTAAATTTCTAGGACCGGTTCTGACTACACCTTGTATATTTTATATCTCACATATATGGTGTGAATGCAGTAGCCGCTCATCTCACCAAGTTCATCGACTAAAAGATATGCAACCATCGTATCTCAATCCAGTCCATGGAAGCTTAACTACAAAGAAAATCTGGGTCTTTGGTTTACAACGAAAACCACAGTGCTAATTAAGAACATACTTTCTACTTTAAATCACTTTTTTGTTTAGATTTTCCGTAAAATAATGCAGTTATTATAAACTACTTTTTGATTTAAATATGATTTAAAAATTCATTTCAGTACCGACAAAAATGAGAAAGCTATATTTGCAGTGACATTGTTACATATCAGCCCATAATTTAATTTAAAATAAACTAGTCGACAACGGTAATACGTTTTGATTTTTGTTTGTTTTATCTGCAATCACTTTGTAAATTCCTGCGATTTTCCTATAGTTTGAATGTTTACTCCATGTTAATAAGAAAAAATTGTTTCCTATATTGTCCAGAAGATTAATATGGGTAAACAAGTCAACGACTAGGGTCGTTTTGGATGTAGACAAACTTTAGATCGTATCTTATTTAATACGCTGTCTAACTAAATAATTGGTAGGTTACCTTAGGGTTTAAAATAAAACTTAGGGTTTAGATTAACCCTAAATTTAAGGGTTGAATGTGACTGCAACTACACGTGCCAGCATCCAAAGAGAAAAATCAGGAAAGTTTCATTTAAAAAATGAACAATAACATAGAGTATTGGACCCATATCGTATATTATGCAACTATGATTGATAATTTGATTTACTAAAAATGATAGGTTAGAGCATCTCCAATGGTGCTTCATTTTCTACTTTTTGCTTCATTTTTCATTCTAATGGTACTTCATTTTTTTCTTTATTTCTTCAAATTTTGAAGAATTGAACAGTATTTCTACTTCTTCAAATTTGAAAAAATACTGTTCAGTTCTTCATATTATAAAGATGAACTTTTTTATTTATAAACTAATCCTTAATTTTTATCTTTTGTTATTTTGTACTTAAACAAATTAGAATTGTTAACGTCATCCAACTAATTTCAAACTTTATATTATTAATTTTATCTAACTGAATGTTAAAAACGAAGAACATGAAATTATTAATTTATGAGAATTTTATGTTCGATTACGAAGATTCTAGAATAAGATAAGCTTATTTTTGGTTTTAAAATCCATTTTTAGTTACTTAAGATATATACGTCTTTAGTGTTTTTTTTAAATCTAAAAGTCATTATTTGTTTATGTATGTTATGTGTAATAATCGTATCATATAACAATTTTTTTAACTTATAATAAATAGTACTTGGATCGAATTAATGTTAAAACAAAACAGATGAGTAAAATTAGTGACTTTGAAAAAGTATAAGGTGTTACTTATAATTAATAATAAAATGGTGACATAATATACTTAGAATATTCATTTTTGAAGAAAAATATGAAGAAAAACATTGGAGAACATGTTGCTTCATTTTTTGAAGAACTTCAAATTTTGAAGAAAAAAATGAAGTTTACCATTGGAGATGTTCTTAAGAAGTGTATATATATATATATATATATATATATATATATAAATCAGAGGCATTAATTTTAAGAAATAAGTATTAAGGATTGCGAAATATGTTATGTTTAACACTTTAACTAATCAGAATGTCACAAGGATATAATTACTTTAGCAGAAATAATGCTTCTACATTCCGCCTATTTTTTGAGAGCTAGAAAAATTTCTCTAGGCGTCATTAATTACATAACCATAATTATTTTTGACCGATTCAAAGTGTAAGACAAACACAAATCTTTGAAAGTATTAAACTTTCAATCCAACTTGCATTCTCTGAATTTTAAACGGCAAGGATATCCTGTTTTAAGATTGCATAAGTCAAAATCATTAATAGCTTGGTATTTTTGGCAATTTAGAAATTCAAATAAAATGTTTTCATAAAGATAAATAAATAATATATGTAAGTTAATTAATGTTACATAAATTTTTTATGTTAAATAGCTTACGGCACCTCATTGATGTAAATTATTTAGTAAGACTTTTTGTACTTTTGGTAAAAAAATGGTTGTGTGTATATATGTCAACGAATCTATACACATGGGTTTCTAACTGTTGGGTTTTGCTAGGCACTATGCTAACAACAACTTGTTCATTTTAAGAAAAACTCAACGAATCGTAT
The DNA here is from genome assembly GCA_016771965.1 of Brassica carinata. Taxonomy (NCBI): domain Eukaryota; kingdom Viridiplantae; phylum Streptophyta; class Magnoliopsida; order Brassicales; family Brassicaceae; genus Brassica; species Brassica carinata. The sequence goes on along the minus strand of JAAMPC010001587.1, from coordinate 166,764 downwards.
ATAATCTGATCTACTAAATCTTATAATCAACCTAAACATTTTTACTCAACATGTCTACACTGTCTTTTAAAGTATATGTTGTCCGTTTCCTCAGGGTATTAGAAACCATCATTTTCAGAGTTTCGATGTCGGCTTCTGAAGATCGACCACGTAAGTCGTCAATAGCATGTTGTCAATTTAAATATTTTTTAAAAAAATCATAATATTATAGGTATGTATGCATTGTAAGGAAGAATCTATGCAATGATCCAGACTAGTTAGGTTAGATTCTGAATTAGTTTTCAAATATATGGATACGGTATAATATTAATAACCCATCTATTCTCTCTATAAGAAACTAGAAAGTAACTCAAAAGGTGAGAATTGTAGAATTCTTGGGTACTTGGTAAAAATGAGAGAATTGTATAGTTTTTTTTTTTTTTGATCAAACATGCTTCATTCATTCAAATAAAATCACTCCAAAGAAGGAGGAGAGTTCACAAGCAAACGTAGAGCTGTCTTGGCTAAGCCATCTGCGCAAACATTTGCCAATCTCGGCGTAAACACAAAAGAGATAGATAGGAGGGAACTACTCAACACGCGGATGTCATGGAGAATCCCTTGAAACTCGGTAACAGAGGAACCTGTTGTGAGCAGAGTGATGAGACTACGAGAGTCCGATAGGCATCTCAGGTGGAGAAAGCCTAGGTTGGTTGCAGCAAGAAGGGCCGACTTCATAGCTAAGGCCTCAACCATCAAGGCAGAGCTAACAAAGCTTTTTGCATCAGATCCTTGTGCCAATATTTCACCTTCGCCATTTTTAAAGAGCCATCCCATTCCACCTCTTTTTGATCCTGCATTCCAAGCTCCATCAGTAAAACAATACATAGTAGAGGGGTTAGTGCATTCCACAAGAGGGGGGAGAGGTGAGGTGCGCGGTTTATGTGCGTGAGGACATTGCGCCCTGCTCCATTCTCTAGCATCGCGAATGGCTTTGTTGAGTACCTTCTGCTCTGTGAACTTCTTCTCTTCAAATAAGAGTTGATTTCTGTTAGTCCAGAGGTTCCAGAGAATCCAGGAGAATAAAGGCTGAGTTAGACCAATAGCTGGGAAGTTTTGAAGTCTTTTACTGCCGTCGAGGAGCTGGTGGATTGTCTCCACAAGTTTTTTTTTATTTTACGTATGGGAAAAGACAATGTTGCTGTATATATCCTTTGAGTGATCATTGTCCAATTCAGCGAGAAAAAGAACCAAGCCACCTCACATTCATACACTGATTCCCAGCCTTCTGAAAATGACACACCGGTTAATATTTACACTTCTTATAGCCCTTGCAAACCATATCAAATAGATAAACCAGTTTTACCCAAAATATATTATATGCGTAAACGACCAAGGAACTATTTAGATAATTATAACAATATTTTGTTTTTATTTCTGAATAACTATCAGCACACACACACACACACACACACACACACACACACACACACACACATATATTCTAGGGACTTGTATATAGTAATATTGTTTTAACAAATTAATTTTCTGAAACTAACATATTTTGTTGTTAGTTTTCGATGACAATTTGCTTGGTATAACATCTAACTAGTCATAGAGTAAAGATGTCACATACATGGTAACGAAATTCATGCAAGTTAACCATTAGCTAAACCTATGATCCAATACCGAAGAGTCCGCATATAGATCGTTTGCTTAATTAGTACAGTTACTACAACAATACCCATGAACTGGATTTCACATGTGACAAAAAAATATCAACAGTTCGGTTTAAACTATATGTGTGTTGGCAAGAGAAATGTCAAAAGAAAAACTATGTGTGTTGGCTAGAGAATTATCAGAAAATCTTAACATTTTGCCCCGAAAAAAACATTATCATAAATTGTCTTATGAGCATATATGAATTTTTTTAATAAGAAATTTTGAATCCGAAAACTCGTATATTTTTAATGGTGAAATTTGAATCATGTTAATTATTAACTATACTTAGAAGAGCAGACATTTTTCTAAAAAAATATGAATTAATAAATATTTACTAGATTTTTACTAAGTGATCCAAAAATATTGTCCACTATGTCGACTCTTTGTTGGTGAATAAGAACCTTATTAACAACTTTCGCACTAAGAGCATGATTATCCACATAAACCCATTAGTATTTCTTAATGATTATTTAAGTATATAAATGTACTTAAATGGATTTAAAAACTCTAGTTAAGAAACTATTCGATTTTGTGTCTCCAATGGTAGTTTCTTAATTTAATTTCCTTGGCAATTAGTAAAATGGTGAAACCCTAAAAGCTATTCAGCGTATCAATATCGAATGACTCCTCTATTAAGAACCTCGAGATTTACAGTTTTCAAAATGAAAAGAGGTGGAAACCTAGTTCCACATAAACATATCAAAATCACACCTAACGTATAATTGAGATAATTAGGATATCAGGAGAAACAATGAGATTTGGTGAGGGGTCCGTAAACAATGAGAGGATGATGTTCAAGTGAAAAAGCTAACCTTTTTATAGGTGTAGAATAATCTGCCTTGCAGAGGGATAACTCATAGTCAATGTAAAATCATGCTCCACGTTGGTATAGAGAAGGTGATGATGGCACTGAATTTGTAACTCGGATGGTTTCAGTTGAGTAGAATAGAAGGCTAAACGACGCGAGTGGAGATAAAGAAAGAGATTCTTCATATCTATTACAGTCATCCAAATCTCTTGAAACACCATTGACGGTGTGTGAGAACACAGAAGAAATTTTTTAGGTATCAGATCTCGAGGAAGAAGACAAACCCTATTTTGCAGCGTGAATGTGATGAAAACTAATGGACCTCTTGGTTCTGGGCTCTAATTTTTATTTTCATCAAAAGTCCATAAATTCTTCTTTCTTTCGTTAAATGAGACGCAACGCTTTATAGAAATGGACACGTGTCGCAGTCTCCTTCTCCTAATTAGTGACGTGGCAAGAGGATAAGAGAGTATCTTCTACTTTATAATATAAAATAACTGTTGTCAGTGTTTTGTTATTATTTTATACTGAATGGATACATAATTTATGGAACACATGTGTTTTCCTGTACCCACATTTAACATTCAGAACTTTTGTTTAATAATTACGAGATTGATATAATTAGTACTTACAGTGGTTAATCTTAATATTTTTTTTTTCCATTTTTTTGTCATCAGTTAATCTTAATATGTTCATACAGAATTATACATACTATAAAAACAATTAAAGTATATATATCAGAAAAATCATTCACAGTGTTAAGCTTACAATTATATATTTCCATTCCCAAAATAAGATTTACAAAAATTAACTCATCTTATAAAAATGATCAAATACACATATGCTTTTCATAAAAGTTCATATCCTTTTTTATTCATATGTCATTTTAAGAGCTACACCATTACAACTAAAAGATTATTATATCATTGATCTTTTGAAATGTTATACTATAATTCTGCATATAAATGTATGTTCGAAGTAATATCTTACACTGGAAGATTAAAAAAAAAATTTGGCTAGTTTAGAGTTGAATAATATATCTTACTCGAAATATGGATCAATTTCTTCACTGCGAATTAGTTAAGAGTTGAAAATTTATAAAACTTAACATATCTATCTATAATATTATTTATGAAGTGATTTGGCTTATGTCAGCTTCTCCATATTTTAGGTATTTTATTTATTTGTCATTGTTTATTGATTATTTGTCATATTTTCCATAATTTTAGATAAATTTCTTATTTGTTATTTTTTAATAATTTTTAGTTTTGATTATTTATCATATTATCCATAATTTAGGTTATTTATTTAGTTTTCATGTTTCTAATAATTTTAATTGGTAAATTTATTTATTTATTATATTTTTACATAATTTTATGTGGTAATTTTAGTTTTATTTACTTATCATGTTCTCAATGATTTTAAGTTATTTTGCTTATTTGTCATGTTTATTATTTTTAGAAGCTTATTTGTCATATTTCATAATTTAGGTTGAGTCAATAGATTTAATAAAAAATTTTATAAAAAACTTTATAGAATAAAAACATAATATTTAATTAATTATTAAATATTTCAGGTTTAGTCATATTTATGTTCAGTTATTAATATTAAGAACATGTTAGTAATTTAGATGCTAATTTATCATTATCTTCAAAATAATTAAAAATATAACTCTAATATGATAGTTAAATTTATATTATATATTTTTTTAATATTATATAAAATATATATATATATATATTTGTATTATATTTGGTTTAGTAATATTAAACCGACTCTATTTTAATATATATATCACATAATATAAAATAATCATCTATCTTATAAGATAAATTTTTAGGACAATCAAAATCACTCATTGTGATAATTTCTAAGAAAATAAATTCATAAGTGAATTAGCTGATGTCATGATCTCCATGATTTTAGGTTTAATCATATTTTATGCTTAATTATTAATCCTAATAAATAATTTTAATGATTTAGCTGATAATTTATCATTATCTTGAGAATAATTTAAAAAATTTAACGATAAAGTTAAATTTATATTATATTTATTTTAGGATTATTAAAATATTATATATATGTTTATGTTATATTTGGTTTAGTAATATTAAACCAGATTTATTTTAGTATATATTTATATATATCACATAATTTTAAATCATTCATCTATCTTTTAAGATAAATTTTTAGGATAATCAAAATTACTCATTGTGATAATTTCTGGAAAAAATTAATAAGTGAATTTGCTGATTTGTCATGCTCTCCATGATTTTAAGTTTAGTCATATTTTATGCTCAATTATTAATCTTAATAAATAAATTTAGTGATTTAGCTGATAATTTATCATTATCCTGATAATAATTAAAAATTATAACGATAATATCTTAGTTAATTTTATATTACATTTTTTAGTATTATTAAATATTATATATATGTTTATATTATATTTGGTTTAATAATATTAAACCGGCTCTATTTTAATATATACATATATATACCACATAATATAAAATCAATCATCTATTTTTTAAGATAATTTTTAGGACAATCAAAATCACTTATTGTGATAATCTCTAAAAAAATTGGCAAGAAATTCAAAAATATTTATAATATTATTTGCGTGATTTTCTGTTCTCATGTTAAAAGTTAGAGCGTTTAAAATTTTATTACCCTTAGTAAATAATTAGATTAGATTTGTTAATATATAATTACTCATGAATCAAAAATGAATTTCATAAATCTGATAATCATCATTATCTAAAAAAATTCAGTACTATGTTATCCATAATATTTTAAAACTAAATATAAATCTTTGTATATAATTTATGTATATATGAATATTTTTTCTATAATTTCTATACAGATAGAATATTCTGTCATATTCTAGACGAAGAGATTTCTAGATAAACTACCGTATCTAGATTGGTAAAGTTGTTACAAGCTTTAGATCTGTTAAAGGGATATTGAAGATTATAAATTTTAGTGATAATTGTATAATTTTCATCAAATATATGTTTATATTATTAATTTTACGTAAGAATGTTAATTATATAATGATAAATCTAATTATTAATTAAAAATATATCTACTTTAGCCGTTTTAGATTTTAAACCATGAAACACATGTTTCATAACAGTTCATAATATGATTACATAGGCAACTCTCTAAACTCAATAACAAAGCATATTTTCTCAACGCATGTGTGGGCAAAAGTTTCGAGGTAGGCATAACGTAAGAGTTCTTTAATTTATAAACATAAATGTTCTATGATGGAAAGTCTTCGGTAGTTTATTTTACGTAATAAAAATAATGAAAATAAAAACCATTGTATATAAAAAAGTTAATATTTAATTAATTATTAAAAATTACAAAAACGTGAAATAATTCATTCTAATGGTTTTTGAATTGATAATATATTTAATATACATTTTTACAAATATTTGTAAATTATAAAACCCGCAAGTGCGGGCAAAACACCTAGTTATCAAATATTCGATCACACACTGTCGAATTAGATACAAATTGATATGGCCTAAAATAGTTCCATCATAATCTGCCAAGACCAAAACTAGTTCTATCAAAATCCATATCCAGAATACTTAGACAAATAGATAGAAATTTAATTATCTCAATATATTGATCGTTATGTCATGCATTGAAAAGAATAACAAAGAAATATCACACTTTGGGTTGGTCTTCAAACAACTAGAAAATAGGCAAATTTATTGAGCTGAATTCAAAATTTTCGAAAGAGAAACTACATGCACTTTCATTCTTTGAGGTATGAAATACTTTTCTTGTATCTATGTACACCTATAGCAATTAATAAAGCAAAAAGTTTGTCATGATAGTCAGGAGAAGTACGTTTATTGGCCTCTTCTTAATGAGGATGGTCGGACTTAATGTAGTAGCTACATTCGGTAAGATATGATCCGCCACTTATCAACACATAATATTGGGACCATCTTATAGCCATAGTATAATATAATCATTTGCAAAACTTCGTACTTGTTTTTTTCTTTCTTTTTTTTTTTTTTAATGTGCATGCCTACTTCATAGAGATCCATAACTCAGATCGATAATTCCAATGTGTCGCTATTTCTCTTGCATTCTTTGTCAATCTTTCTAAAATTTTCGATTGGACTCAAGTTTACAAGCAATATCTCATAAGCAAAAATTCGATGCTTAGAATATTGCAAAATATTCATGTAAGATAATTAGTTCACTAATAAGTTAGAACGAACAAATATAAAATCAACATGAACGCAAGATTAGATACTGTCACTGGCGTACTAGTTGACGTTTCTTGTTGGAGGAGTCAAAAATATGAATATATTTCATTTGTTGCTTTTAAGAGATGATTACCCCACAAGCAAATATAATGTGTGAAGTTAAAAATTGCATCTAATTATAGAAACGAAATGTGACATTAGGCAACATGGTCCAGTTTGTACAGAGAAGCAAAAGGTGAATGACGGGTAAATAATCATTGTACATTTGTACTCATCGACCTATCGCTAGACCAACTTGTCCTTAAACCAAGCCATACCAAACCAAATAACAGCTAAACCAGGTGAGCCCAAGAAGAAACAAACCCCAAATCACGAAACAAACGGGCTTTACCGTCGTTCTGCGCCGCCTCGAGGTCCGTCTCCCTCTCTAGCTCCGATTGATAAGCTCTAGCTCTCCCGATTGTATAGAGAAAAAAATTTCCGCTAGACTAATCATGATTCAATGGTTTTGGAGCCTTACACAATGGGGGCTTGGCAGAGCCATTTACATTTACAAGAGCCTTGTGCTCTGTGTACTGTCTTGTTTGTTTTTGGTTTGATTGTTGTATCGGTACTCAGTAGGACCGGTTTACTATTATCCCCTCAAAATATAACGAGGAGCGTATCACAACAGTGCAGACAACAACTATGTATCGATCAAGAACAGGATGTCCGGAAAAGTAAAAAGGTTAGGCTTTGTCTCTTTGCGGATTATAGATACACGCTTTTCTTGAAATAGTGTAGAAAACCAAACCCCAAAGCACCACCGCTTTGCGTCCTCCCATAACCCTGGCATTGTCAAATCTTGGTCCAAAAACTCACCACAATAACTAGAAAACCATAGCAGCGCAGACTCGCTAAGTTGTGACACACAAGATGACCTATCAGACTATGTACAGACAATGTGAGTGTCACCGTAAAAAACCTGTTGGGATTTTGAGGCTATAAAAATTTTACTAAGAATTATATAATTTTTTAAATAAATTTTGGGAGTCTATGTATATGTAATTTTTTTTTTAAAAATTGGTAGACCATAAATCAATGCTTATACTCATGATTGATCCTGCTAAAATATCAGGAATGGATAAAACAAAGACCAGAACTATAAGACGTTCTTGAATCTCATCAAAGATTTAGCAGGCAAACATATACATCACACTCATATGTCATTATTATAATATTTTGATATAGGTTTATAGTTTAAGGAAAAAAACAGAAAATCCAATGTAATGCTAAAACAGAGGGTGTATAAGGTGTCTTGCAAAGTATATCCCATCAAGTTTGGCTGTCCATATACGTATCTGACCGCATCGAAGGGATAAGTCTTGGTCCTGCTTTGTACATTTGAACATCATAAACAAACCTCATGTTAGGTCCTTGCCTTAGCAAACAATTCCATGTTGTTAAATTAGGGATCTCGTGATGGAATGCGATGACATGGAGTAGCATTGAAGGCCATGTTTTTTTTATGCCTAAATCATCGTTGTTGGAATAACAATGGTACTCAAGAAGTCTACCAGGACCAAAGTTCATTATGTACTACTACAAAACGGTTCTTAACGCAAGCTTCTTGTGGCATAAAGTATGTAGCGGTATTTGAGAAGGCTCATCTTTACCTTATTAGTAAAGTTATCTTTTAACTCTTGTCTTTTTAGAAAACAATGATGCTTTAAGATTTTCTCTTATAACAAGTTTGAAATGTTGGTAATTATCTTTTCAAATCTTGGGTTTTAAAAAAATAGTTTTTTAAGATTACATTTTCTCTTAAAAAGGTTTTATGATTTACCATGTGGAAGCAAAATAATGTATAACGCCATTAATGCAAAGCGCTATTTCTTGTAGGAACGTGAGGCTGTTCAAAGTTCAAACTCGATTCTTTGCGATGAACCTCCTGCTTGTAGTATTAAAACTCAATGCTCCGAGTTTCTCAAAATATTATGAGCATAATAACAGTGCAGACTACTATGTATTGATCAAGGACAAGATCGTGTCTCAAAAAGTAAATGCAAACTAAAAATATTCTTCTTGGGAAAAACTGTTTGCTTTTAGGGCAGGTAGGGTTATGCTTTGTCTCATCTCGGGATTATAGATGCACATTTTTGTGCAAACAATGTATATAAACAAACCTTGCCCAAAAAAAAAAACCTCGAAAAATAATCATGGTGCGGCTCCCATGTCTGGCAGACCACCCGACTCAAGTATTTTACAAGGCTTGTACTGAAATTAAAGAAAACTTGTTTTTAAATTGTAGTTATATTAATGTAATTTTGAAAATTAGGGTCATAAATACATTTTTTAGCAAATGAAGACCATATGGGGATGTGACCATAAGATAATGGTTGTTTTTTGGGACAAAAAATAACGGTTACTAAAACATTGGGAATGGATAAGACAATACCAGAGCTATATATATACGAGACGTTCTTAAACCTCATCAGAGATTTAGCAGAGAAACATATATATATATATATATATATCACATAAACACATATGTTATTATAATATGTTGATATAGCTAGCTATACATTATTCATTATTCCAACGTAGTGCTAAAACTGGTGGTGTATCAAAGTTTCTTGAAAAGTATATCCCATCAAGTTTGGCCGTCCATAAACGTATTTGGCCGCATCTAGGGGTAAATCTATCTCCTGTTGAGTATACTTCAACTCTATAAAATATTCAATGTTAGCTCCTTACCTTAACAAACATTTTCATGTTGTTACATGAAGTACGTCGTTATGGAATGCGATGATATATGGAGAAGCATTGAAGGCTAAGGTTTGTATGCCTAAATCACAACGGACCATGACCAAGTTCATTAAGAAGTACAACACGTTTTTGTTGTTGCAAGCTTCATGTAGCCTAAAGTATGTGGTAACTAAAAAGTACGAGGTGTTTCATTTTTTTTGCTAAATGATTATGAGTTACAAAGGCATAATAATGTGTAGTATTTATTAAAAAAAGGGTTTGAATGGTCTTTTTATGAAAAATTCTTGGGTTCACCAACCAATGAAAATTGGTTATTTCATATGCAGATTTTTTTTAAAAAATGAAACAAAATATTTAAAATTTATTTTTTAAAAAACAAGATAAAAAATAAATAAAAATAGTAGTAGCTAGAAAAAAAGATTTTTTTTTTTTTAATATTGTTAAAACCGTTTATACTAAACTCTAAACCCTAAACACTAAACCCTAGATCCTTGAATAAACTTTAAAGCCTTGGGTAAAGAGATATTCTAAGGGTTTAGAGTTTACCCAAGGATTTAGGGTTTACCCAAGGGTTTAAGGTTTATCCAAGGATTTAAGGTTTATCCAAGGATTTAAGGTTTACCCAAGGGTTTAATGTTTACCCAAGGGTTTAATGTTTACCCAAAGATTTAGGATTTACCCAAGGGTTTAGGGTTTATTATGAACAGTTTCAATAATGTTAATTTTTTTTTCTTTTTGACACCTACTACTATTTTTTATTTATTTTTTATCCATTATTAAAACTGTTCATAATAAACTCTAAACGCTGAACCTTAAACCCTAAACCCTAAACCCTTGAGTAAACTCTAAACCCTTGGGTAAACTCTAAACCCTTGAAATATCTCTTTACCCAAGAGTTTAGGGTTTAGTGTTTAGGGTTTAGAGTTTAGTATAAACGGTTTTAACAATATTAAAAAATTCTTTTTTTTTCCGGTTACTACTATTTTTTATTTATCCTTTTATTTTTTAAAAATAAATTCTAAATATTATATTTCCTTTTTGAAAAAATCTATATATAAAATAACTAATTCTCATTAGGTTCACCTAGGGGGTGAACCCGTCACCCCAAGAATTTCTCTCTTTTTATCTAAAGTACTACATAATATCTTACCTTATTTGTAAATTTCTCTTACAAATATGTTTTGACCGTGTCAATTTAAATCTTTTCCTTATCAATTTTAAATTTTTCTCTTAAAAGAAGATTGAGAAGTTGGTAAGTATCTTTCTAAATCTTGTTTTTAGAAAGTAATATTTTAAGATTTTATCTTAAACACGTTTTAGTATTTACCATGTGGAAGCCAAATAATATATAATCTAGTGTTTTTAAAACCAGACCGGAAGCTGAACCGGAAAAGTTTTGGGTCACGGTTCAATATGGTTCGACCGGATCAAATTTGATTCCATAATCTAATTTAATATATTTTTAGTATATAAATTTTAAAATAATGTAAGTAAATATAATACATAAATAAAATAGAAATAAATTTTAAAAATAAAACTTATTAAATATAAACTAGTTTTATGTTTATATGGATGATTTATAGATTTTTGATAGTTTTAATGGTTTTTATCAATTAATAACTTTAATATCCAATCTAGTTACATGACCGGTTCATGGTCGAACCAATTATTAGAACCAACCTGACTATAGTTTATTAAATATAAACTAGTTTTATTTTTATATGGATGATTTATTGATTTTTGATAGTTTTAATGGTTTTTATCAGTTTAATAACTTTAATATCCAATCCGGCTATATGACCGGTTCATGGTCAAACCAATTATTTGAACCAACCTAACTATATAATCGGTTCATGGTCTAATCCGGTCCAACCATCAGGTCGGTTTGGTTTTAAAAACACTTATATAATCACATTGATGCAAAGTCCTATTCTTGTAGGCACGTGAGGCTGTTAAACTCGATTATTTTCCACGAACCTCCTGTTTGTAGTACTAAGGGCCGGTGCAGAAATTTCGGGGCTTGAAACAAAATAAAAATGGAGGCCAGTATTCCTTACCATAAAAGTTTAATTTAAAACAAACTTGTAAATGTAAAAGGAGGTTTGGTTAATGGCTAGATTTGAATTTGATATAATAGTATAATACTAACCAACGCTTACGGAATATTTTTTTTTGTTTGCAGGTGGGCCGGATGTGGGCCAAGACCGTTGAAATATTGGCTTTGCCCCCAAATTGTAGAAGCCCCTATAAGAAGATTTTTTTTTATAAATCTATATATGTGATGAACGAAGATGTAATAAGTAAGCGATATAGACATTTTTATTTCAATTGCGTTTCGTAAGTGGACCAAGCAAATAAATAAACATTGCCCAATAAGAAAAAAAAGGATAAAGAAAAACTGATAAAACGTAAAAATAAAAACAACTTCTTGTTTGCTTGTTATTTTCATACGATGTTTAAGCTTTTTCGTTAGCTTCTTCTACATTCCACATCCAAGGTATCACGTCACCATCAAACCAAAAAAAAACTCAGTAAACGTTGGTTAGTATTATATCATAGTCAAATCTTACCACAAACCAAACCATCACTTTTATATTTGCATTTTTTTTTATAAATATTTTATGCTAACAAATACTGGCCCCTATTTTTATTTTATTTTAATCACCCAAAATTTCAGCACCGGATCTGTGCAGGTGACATGATGCCTTGATGTGAAATGTAGAAGAAGAAGCTTAATCGTCTGAAAGAACAACCATGTTGCGTCCTTCCGTCCCTAGCAGACCCGGATTAAATAATTTATGAGCCATGTACTAAGACAAAAAGCTTTTTTAAAAAATTATAGTTATGTTAATGTAAATTTGAAAATTAAGATCATACTTAAGTTTTTGGCAAATTAAGACTATAAAATTTGCCAAAAATAAATTCCAGTGCAAATGCATTGTAAGCGCATGCTTCAAGTCAGACTGATCCATGGAAATGTCAAATATTAATACAAAAACTCTCTACTATAACTTGACAATGGTGGTCATCTAGCAGTGCAGAGTTTTTGGGGTTATTGCAGGCCTCCACTGGACACAATGTAGTCTATCAAACTCATGTATAGTCGTTGTGAGAATTGCTAAACTATTAGCAACAGACAAGACCAAAGCTTTGGACACTCTTGAACCTCACCAGCAATTTAACATGCAAACATATATATCAGATAAAATCATATGTTACTATAATATTTTGATATATCTTATCATATAACTAAAAAGATTTTAGTCTACATAAATATTGGCTAGAGGTTTTAAAGATAGAAAATACATTATTTTTTCTTCCAACGAAGTGCTAAAACGGATGGTAGACTAAGTTTTCTAGTAAAGTATATCCCATCAAGTCTGGTCGTCCATACACGCAGCTGACCACATCGAGGGATAAGTCTATCTCCCTGATTGTATACTTCAACATCATAATAATATTCCAGTCTAGTTCCTTGCCTAAAAGAACAATTCCATTTTGTTCCACCATATAGCGCTTCACCGAATTTGATGATATATGAAAATTTGTACTCTAAATTTTGTATGCCTAAGTCATTGTTTTTGGAAGAACAATGGAGTTCGAGTTTTCTACCAATACCGAGGTCGTTCTGAATTACAACCCGGTTTTTTACGCAAGCTTCATTTAGATTAAAACATGTCATTATGATAAGTAATATAAAAAGTATGAGGTGTTCCATTTTTCTTTGGATCTAAATGATGAGTAACAAAGTAATTAATGTGTAGTATATATATATATATATTTGTGTGTAAAATATTTTTGTTTGAAGTACTAACAAATAAAGTTTATTCCATACATAAATTTTGACAAGTTGTTAGGTATCTTTTCAATCTTGCTTTTTCATAAAATTTAATATTTCAAGATTTTCTCTTAAAATAAGTTTTGAGAGTTGCCACGCGTCTTTCTGTTTTGTTATTCTTATTTTAATGATTTTCATCTCTATATTTTATTCTATGTTTTATGATAATAGTAGTTTTCCATAAACACAACACAAACTTTGTCAATTTTTGTATTTTGCTTATACAGGAAATAACACTTCTTTGTGCTCTTTCTTCTTTGTCAAGGGGTTCTAAACTTACTTTCTGTAATCAAACCTATTGAATATATATATATATATATTGGGCTTCTTAATATGTTTAATCTAGTAATAATAGCAATTCCAATTAATTTCAAAGGTTGTGTTGTTTCATCCTAAGATTATGTTGTTTCATCCTAGAAATTGTATGAATTAAAAGTAGGTATAATATTATACATTTATCTCAACATCATTTCTAAAATGTATTTTTTGAAGAGTTGTGTATTTTTAAATAGTTTAAAAAGTAGTTAAAATATCTCTAAAAATGCCTTTCTAAAAATTTAAAAGTTATGTCTATTCATTTGGTTAAAGGCCATGCTTTATAATATATTTAATATAAGAATCCAAAACATCAAAAGATGAGTCTTTTCATTTTAATTTTTTTTAGACATTTAACATGTGGAAGGATATGTCTTTTCATCTTAAACATTACATTAGTTTTTAAGAAAGTTTTTAAATGTATAAGAAAGTGTCTTTTCATAATGATGTATAAGAATGTGTCTTTTTATCTTACGATTTATAGGTTTAAAATTTATTTATTTTTGTCTAAAGATATGTTTTATATTTTATTTTAATACAACAGGGATTTTTAAAGGATTCTCAAAACATCGAAGATAGATATTTTTATCTAAAATCTGTTAATAATATGAATACTAATAAATGTGAAAGTTTATGTATTTTCATCTTAAGAACTTCATTAGTTTTTAAAAAATGTGTAGGGTGCATCCTTTTATAATGATGTTTCTTTTTATCATGAAATATTCATTTATTATAATGAAATAATGAAATGTTTTTCATCCTAAAAATTCAATGATTTATATTAGGTTGTAAAAAAAGGGTGTATATATATATATATATATCTTATCATCATAAAAATGCATATTTTCATGCTAAAATGGTGAAATTGTTTTTAAGACATTGTTTTTTTTGTTGACAAAAAAATAGATTGTGAAAATGTCTGAAGATGTTTCTTATCGTTTTATAAATATGTTTTATTATATCATATGAATCCCTATAAATGTGAAAGGTTGTATTTTTTTTATCTTACAATTTCACTAGTTTTTATAGTGATGTGTCTATCTTTTCATTTTTTAAAGTAATTCTCATAATGAAATTTTTTTCATCCTAAATATATTTTATAAAAGATTTTTAAAATGTGTAAATGTATGTCTTATCATCAGAAGAAGGTTTTTTCATACTAAAAATAAAGTGGTTTTTAAGAGATTGTTAAATTGTGTAAATTGTCTTATCATTCTAAGAATTGTGTTTTTAATTTTAATTACGAATCCAAAAATGTCAAAAGTTATGTCTTTTCATTTTAAGAAAATGTTTATACATTTACATGTGAAAATTGTGTATTTTAATCTTAAACATTGCATTATTTTTTAATGTATTGTTAAAATGTATAAGAATTTGTCTTTTCATAAATATTTGTCTTAAAAGTTTCATTTAGTTTTAAGAGATTGTTAAAAAGTGTTTAACAATGTGTCTTTTTATCATAAATTTTAGAGAAATTGGTGTCAATACACCTAAATAGACTTCTAATTTGCAATCTATCCTTACTTCTTTCATTCAAATTTTATTCCTATTTTGCCCCTCTGCCATAAATCCCCACATCCTGTACGTGTGTCAGTTTCTGTTTCAGACAAATGATTTTTTATTTATTTATTTTCTCTCTCTCTCTTCCTATGTTCTACTCTTCTAACTCTCTCTTTCCTTTCCACGTTAAATCAATTTTAATCTCTTTTTTTTTCTATCTCTATCTCTTCCTATGTTTATTTCTTGTTTGCTGTGTATCTTATCTCTCCTACTTTCTCTTCTCATGTTTTACTCTATCTCTTTTTTTTTTCTATGTTCTCATTTATTGTAAATTCTCACATATTTCATTGATCATCAAAAAAATAATTTTTCATATCAATACATCTCTTTATGTCGATTTCGTTAAAATATATATTAACTTATAGATTTTCACCACAATGTTTAGAACATTACATAATATTTCAGTTATTGTATTTTATCAACCTATCCACTAAAAAAATATATGTTAACTTTAAGATTGGTCGTAAAATTTATACTTACATTAGATAATTTGTTTGCTAACCAAAAACTTATATTTTATCAATCCATTAGATCAATGATTTTTATAAAGTGTAGTAACTTTAACCTTCATTGTCCAAAAACACTTAAATTACCACTAACATTTGACTTATCCCGTTAACATAAAAATTATGCATTGTATTGTTAACGGCTAACAACCTATGTAGCGAGATACATAATTGGTTATCCTTTAATAACACTTAAATCACCGCTAACATTATTTATGACCGTTACCGTTTGATGTATCCCGCTAAAATGAAAATTAGTCATTATATCGTTAACGACTAAAGAGTTGACTCGCAGCCGAAGAAGAAACAAGCAAGTTCATGATGTTGTTTTCAATATAGATAACATTTATGTTAGCAGATATTTTAAATTGTACCCGATATTATTTATCGTTTTAGAGAATCTTATATTTTATGTCCAAGTTTTAGATAAATATCTTGTTAGATTTCACTATTATATTCATAAATGATAACATATGTACTGGTTACAATACTATTTACACACTAATATAATAATTAACTAGTTAATTTAGAAGCTAATATTATTTTTAACACCTATCATTAAACATTAACATTTTATTTTTAATTACATAAGATTTATATTTAACACTTAACATTGAACAAGCTCATGATAATAATCAATGAAACAAATCAGAAATTATCAATACGCAACAAAAAGAACTGTATAGTTGAGGAAGCGAGAATGATGGACACTGGTGAATATTTTAATGAAATATGATAAAGAAAAAATTATTTTTTTTAAAAAAGAAACAGAAAACGTGTGAGGGAGAAGCCTTCCAGCTGTAGACCTATAACCTTGAATACTGGAACCTGAACCTAACTTACCTGTTCACTTTCCTGCTGCGTCAGAGTACTACAACAAATGGAGAGAGAGAGAGCAGGAAGGGTGTTTTCGTCATATTCATGCCAAATGTGCATGACCTGTGTCCTTTTTTCACCTTCATGTGTAGTTAGCTAATTTGTGTCTATTTTGAGGGTATTTACCTTAATGTCTCTAAATTTTATAGGTTTTTTAAAATTTTATCTTTTTAACAATGTGTCTTTTTATCATAAATTTTATAGGTTTTTTAAAATATTATTTATTTTATTTTTGTCTAAAGATGTGTTCTTTTTTTTAAAAAAAAAAACAATGTTGCATAGATTATTAACAAGCATTCAGATTTTTCAGGATATATCTTTTATCCTAAAATTTGCATATATAGTTTATATATAATTTTATATTTTATATATATTTCAAGAGATATATATTTCCATCCCAAAAACTAAAAAACATTATTAGAAGTTTCAAAATTTCTAAAGATGTATCTTTTCAAAATGATGTGTATTCTTCCCATAATGCAAAAAATTATAAAATAATTTAAGAATGTGTATTTTAATTCTGAAAATATAATAGACTTTTAATAAAGTTGAAAATATTTATAAAATAAATATATTTTCATCCTAGAAATTATTTAATTTTTTAAAAATTGTCGTTTCGTTCATTTACATATCTATTTTAAAAAACCTTTTAAAATCGGATAATATTCAGGTTTATTGGTTGGTTGGGTGATTTAATTATTTATAACATCATATATCTACAAGCTTAAATATATTATTTTCATTTTAAATTATACTTTATGGTTTGTAATATTCTTTTTGTGTGTGTGTTTTATCCTTATTTGGTTTTGTTTATTCGGATTTAAGATAAAATATTCAAGTTATTTAGAACATATTATTTATTAGTAGATAAGTATTCAGTATGAGAACAAATATTTTTATATAAGTACACATTCATTTACATATGAGTTTGATATTTTTTATTATTTATTTATCGAGTCTCTTTTTACACTTAAATAGAAAAAGTTTCTTGGAGATTTAACTGAATCTATTAAATAATTTACGTAAACAAGTGTAACTGGATAAAGAAAAATTTCAACATTTGGTAATGAACCATTGTTATATTTGATGATGAACCATTGCAATATGTGGTGACGAACCATTGTAATTTTTGGTGATCATAGCATTTGGTAATGAACCATTGTAAATTTTGGTATTAGTCATTAAAACAATTAGATAATCTTAGCAATATTTGATTGTAAACCATTGCAACGCTTTGTCACTTATATAATGAGTTGTAGGAAATAGCAAACTATAAAACACAAAAATCAAAAATAGATTAAAAAGAGAGAGATATTATTCAAATATCACTAAAGATATCTGGAGAAATACATATAAAAATGGAAAATTGCATTAGTTTTCAATAGGTAATCAAAATGTGTAAAGAAGTGTGCTTTCATTTTTATAATTGCATAGACTCTTAAGAAATTGTCTTTTCATAATTTTGATACCTAATTTTATATAATTTTTAAAGAATCTTAAAATTATCTAAAAATATTCTGGTGATTCTATTTATTACTTAATTTATTTTTTTTAAAAAATTTATATATTTTAAAAAACTAGATATGTGAGTAATTATGTTTTGAGGTCTCATACTATTTCTCTTTGGCCAGCTAAGCTAAATTTTCAGTTAAGCACAAAATAATTGATGTAAACAACTTTTTTTTTATCATTTTGGATTTATTTGTTATCAAGTGGTAATGGAAATAAAGAGGAAAAGAATGTTTGTATATCTTCAAGAACTTTTTCTTACCATTAGAGACAAAAATATTAAATATGGAAGTAGTTTCAGATTTTGGTCATTAATATGTATGAAAATGTGAACTCTGGTTTCTTTCTCTATATTATTATTAATAAAGTTATTAAGAATGTGTAAGAGTGTATTTTTCATATTCAAAATACAATTTTAATGGATATTACTTTTGTTATTTTGTTATCTTATTTATTATACCAACCAATATTTTCACAAATTAAGTTTACTGAAAAATATGATTAACATTATTATACCAAGACAACTATATGTTTTGAAAGTTAACTATGAATAATATGATTTTGCAAAAAAATAGTATCTTTTTATCCTAAAAATTGTATTGTTTAAACATGTAGTCAAATGTTTAAGGATATGTTTTTTTCATAATGATATGTTTTTTGTCATCAATTTAAGAAGACTCATATAGACTCTGTAAACTAAACTAGTATCTACGCATTCATATGGACGACAAATGACGGTTGCTTCCTTACTCTATGTGCGAAAGATTGTTCACCTTTGAATTCTGCGTCCGCGGTATATGAATGAGCTCTAAGCTGTGGAAACTTCTTTTCAGGATCTTTATGTTTTCCAAATAACTTGTAAATACTCGTCATTCTTCTAGTTCTGAAAGTATTTTCACCAACTGAGAATAATCCGATGCAAAATTAATATTAAAATATCTTAAATTAGAGCTTTTACCTCCGAGTGGAGTGGTGATTGACTAGCTCTTACATCCTCGCTCCCATTAAACCATCAAAACCTTCTAATATGCTATATATACCACCCTTGTTCGGAGTAGTTTTCTTGGGATTTTCATTATCCATCCGTAAAATACCATCTACCTTGCATAGAAGGAACTGTTGCCTCCACTGCCAATCTTGTTTGATCAATTCTCTGTATAAGTGAAACATGTGCCTCATCCCAAAGCAATGACTCAGTTTTTGCTAATTTAAGGGTATCTCTAGGATCGGTATCCAATTTGCTAAACTTTATTGTTTCTTCCTTTCCATATATACTACAATGATATGTTTTCATTTTAAAAATTACACAAATGATCAAGAAATTGTCAAAATGTCTAAAAATGTAATTTTAATCATAAAAACTGCATATGTTTATAAAGATTATCTTTTCTTTCATTACATATATGTTTATATATGTTGAAAGAATTTTCTAAATTATCTAAAAGTATTCAAATATTTCAAAATTTTGGATAATTATTATAATATATGAAATTAAATATATGGTTTTAAATTAAAATTTATGGTTTATGATATTCTTTTTGGTGTAGATTGATTTGATCTAAAATAAATCTAAAATAACTTACCTAAACTAGTAAAAGATACATATATATATCATACTTGGCATTGATATATTTATATTTAAATTATAATTTAAAATTATAAATATGAATTTTTAATAGTATCCGTAATCGAATACAGACACATGCAATCTATATTGTGATACATTGACATTTTCAAAGACAAAGGTAAAGTAATTTTCTATAAAACATAAGTTATAAAATATAGTGTATTTTTTTAAAATGAGTTTTCGCGTGATATTATGCTGGTTTCTTACCTAGTACAATTAATGATAAAATATACTCACTCTGTTTCTAAAAGATCCATGTTTTAGGTTTTTCACACTTATTAAGAAAAACATAAAATTTTATTTACCAATGCATTGTTTTTATTAATTAACAATTCCCCATAATTTTGAACCAATAAAATTTTAGTAAATACAATTATATTTTTGGAAATATACAATTTTTCATTAATTAATGTATTGAAAATATAAAAAATGTATCTTTTTGAAACAAAAGTTTTTTTATAAAACATGGATCTTTTAGATTGGGAGTAACATTTTTTGAAAACGTATATCTGTTATTCAAAGTGTCTTTTGAACACAATCAAATCGTGGTCAAAATAATAAAAAATTCAAAACAAAACGTATCTTGTTGGATGTCATGTTCTTTGTTTTTTTTTTAATCTAATCAATACAACTAGTTATCCTTTATCTCACTAAAAACAATATAATTATTCATTTCAAAACTTTATACTAGAAAATATATCTTTATCTCGTTTTCTGAGTATGTAACACGCATGAGTGGTCTCCCATCGGCAATTATCATAAACGATCAGCTTCCGCCACAACTACAACCGTACCGCAACACAAACACGACGAGACTCCACCGGAGTTTCTATGTCCCATAACAGGATTCCTCATGTCGGATCCCGTTGCTGTCCAGGACCAAGTTCGTTATGAATTACAACACGATATATTTGTATGCCTAAATAATCTTCGTTGGAAACACAACAGAATTTGAGAAGTCTACCAGGACCAAGTTCGTTATGAATTACAACACGATTTTTTTCGCAAGTTTCATGTAGTCTAAAGTATGTAGTAACTAATATAAAAAGGACAAGGTGTTTCATTTTTTTATGTCTAAATGATTATGCGTGGAGTACAAAGGCATTAACGTGTACTATTTATTAAAAATTGTGTGAAAAGTATTTTTATTTAAACTAATTAATAACATCTTACCTTTTTATTAAATTTCTTTTCATAAATATGTTTTGACCGTATCTTTTAAAATCTTGTCTTTCTTAATTTCAAGATTTTCTCTTACAAGAAGTTTGACAAGTTGGTAATTTTTCTTATAACACAATACAAATTGATAAGTATCTTTTTTAAATCTCGGATTTTAAGAAAATAATATTTGAAGATTTTATCTTAAACAAGTTTTAATATTTAAAATGTGGAAGCCAAATAATATATAATCCCACTATATATTTTCTAGCACCATATGCAACCATACAATTTAAATTAAATTATGTTTAAAAATAAAATTTTATTAATATTTTAGATGTTATTATTTTTATACCAATATGTTAATATAAATTTTGGGTTAGTTAAACATAAATTAAGATAAAATATAAAATGGAATCATTTTAAATTATATTTAAGAAAAGATATGAAAATATTTAAAATTATAATTTTAGATAGATTTTCAACTTCTATTGGTTCAGATATATTAAATCAACTTATATAAAATTTTAAAATAAATGATATAATTATTGTATAATTATTAAAAAATAAGACTAAACAGAAAGTTTAAAATGTGTAGATATCAAAAGGAAACAAATGGTATTATGATTGAAGTTTATAATTTTAAAGAATATTGTATAAAATTTTGAAAATCGTTTTTAGTAGTAAAAATTATATGATTATAAAATATACTTAAATAATATTCTGAAATTTGTAAAATATTGTGTTTCTATTATTATATTATTTTATGTCATATTTGAGTAAATTTATTTTAATGATGATGTATGAGTTATTAGCATATTCTAAAAAGTTTACCAAAAACAAAAATCAACATTAAATGTAACTGTTCATGTCATCATTTCTACTATGTCATATCATATTTTTTAGTGAAAATGATTGTAGATAGAATATGTGTAAAATTTTGAAAATAATATCTAAGAGATTGATGAAAAGTTATATTCTTGTAGGCATGTGAGGCTGTTCAAACTCGATTATTTTCCACGAACCTCCTGCTTGTAGTACTATGATCCAGTCAGTGCTCGGAGTTATCCTCTCAAAATATATGAACATGTAACAACATTGCAAACTACTATGTATTGATCAAGAACAGGATCGTGTCTCAAAAAGTAAATCCAAACTAAAAATATTTTCTTGAGAAAAAACGTTTGATTTGACTTTTGAGGGTGGGTAGGGTTATGCTTTGTTTCATATGGGGACTATATATAGATACACAATTTTCTGCAAACAATGCATAATTAAAACGCATCCCTAAACAACAACCGTGTTGCGTCCTCCTATCCCTGGACTCAAATATTTTATGAGTCTTGTACTAAGATACAAAAAGACTTGTTTATAATTTGTAGTTATAATAATGTAAATTTGAAAATCAGGACCCTATTCCATATTAGCAAACTAAGACTATAATTTCATAAAGAAACTTGTCAAAAAGAAAAATCAAATGCAAATGCATTGTGAGTATATTTTCATTTAAACCTCCACTACTGATCCATGACAACTTCAAATCTAGGTCCAAAAACTCTCTACTATAACTAGACAATAATGGTCATGTAGCAGTGCAGACTTGCTTGATTGTCACAGCCCTCCAGTGAACCAGTACCCACAATGTGGTCTTTCAAACTCATGAACTCATGTATGGATGATGTGAGGATTGTTAAAGTATTGGAAACGAATAAGACAAGACCAAAGCTTTGAGACACTCTTTGAGCCTCATCAGAGATTTAACATGCAAACGTATATCAGATAAACTCATATGTTATTTATTTAAATATATTGATATAGCTTGTATCATGTGACTTAAAAAGACTTCAGTCTACTTAAATATTGCCTACATTTTACAGAGAGAAAAAACATTATTTTTTCTTGCAACGAGTGCTAAAGCAGATGGCAGACTAAGTTTTCTTGTAAATTATATCCCATCAAGTCTGGTCGTCTATACACGCAGCTGACCACATCTAGGGATAAGTCTATCTCCGTCATTGTATACTTCAACGTCTTCATAATAATATTCCAGACTAGTTCCTTGCCTAAAAGAACAATTCCATTTTGTTGCATTATATTATAGCTCTTCATGGAATTTGATGATATATGAAAATTTGTAGTTCAAGTTTTATATGCCTAAGTCACTGTGTTTGGAAGAACAATGGAGTTCGAGATTTCTACCAAGACCTTCTGAATTATGACAACATGTTTTTTTACGCAAGCTTCATTGGGCCTAAGACATGTATGATAAATTGACAAGTACCATAAAAAGTATGAGATGTTTCATTTTTGCTTGGATCTAAATGATGAGTAACAAAAGGCATTATAGTATATATATATATATATATATATATATATATATATTTTTTTTTTTTGTGTGTGTAAAATCTTTTCGGTTAAAGTACTGAGTCCTAACTAATATAGTTTCTTACATACATAAATTTTGACAAGTTGTAAGGTATCTTTTTAAATCTTACTTTTTTAGAAAAATTAAAATTTCAAGATTTTCTCTTAAAATAAGTATTTATATTTACCATGTGTCTTTAATATTTATTTATTTATCTCTCTTTGTTTTGTTATTCATGACTCAAATAGGTGATCTGCCTGCTCAAACGGGAATAATCATCTTACACTTACATATTAATACATGCATTAATAATTCCAAAACTATCATTGATATAATTAATTTTTATGTTCTTAAAAAATTTAAACCGAATATCAAGTTATTTATATATAATAATGTTTATCAACAAAAGTACATATGTTCATTATGTATTGCATTACAGTTTTTAAGAACTCTCACATATTATAAATATTTTGAATTTTTTATACACTATATTCATTATTAATAAGTGAATCTTTGAAATCATTCAATACTCTCTTTTCGATTATATAATTTTTTTTAAATGATTAATATTGAGTTATTCATGTTTTGATTATATTGGCTAATTTTCTCTGATTAATACTCTCTTTTCTACTGTGCTGGCTAATTTTTCTTATATTAATTTTAATCAATTATATTCTAATAAAGTTAAGATTTTTTTAAAAAAATTTGGCCATTTTTGGATAACATAATATAATTAGTTTTAGATAATGATAATTATAAAATCAAGGAAATTCGTTTTGGAGTATAGTTAATTATATATTAACAAATCCAATTATTCATTAAGAGTAACAATGATTTTAACCGCTCTAACTTTTAACGTGAGAGTTCAAAGCAAAAATGCTCTTGGTATATAATATAATGGATAGATAGATGATTTTTATGTTTGTATTTATTTTATTTTAATGATATTAATAATAATAGTTTTCTATAAACATTGTCAAAAAAGTTTTCTATAATGGCTCAAACGATTTTTACAGTCCACTAATGGCGGCATTATGAATGAGTATAATAATATTTTAAACATTTAAATAAATATTTATTAATTTAAAAATAATAAAGATTTATGGAATAAATAATTTTAATCTATAAATATTAATGTATTGAAAATTATATAAATAATTATGCTAGAATAAATGTTTAGTTACACTTAATTTGTAATTTATTATTATAATTAGTTTAGTTATAATAATAAATAGTTTAGTTATTTAAAAAAAAATTAGTTTAGTTATTCATATTTATTATTTTTGTTAATAGATTAAATAATGTATCAAATTTTAAAATTTTGTTCATATAACTTATTTCTCAAGTTTTATCTTGTAGTGTTAAAAATATATGAAGTTTTCATTCAGCATATTTTAAAATTTAATTAATTTTGCACAATTTAGTTAATATTTTCACGATTTCAAGAATAAAGTTTTACTAATCGGGACCTAAGATGCTTTAATTCTTATCAATAAAGTATGAAGTAAAATTGAAGTAAAAACTTGAATTGGTGTCAAGCTTACCAAACCAGTGGTTAATTATTCCTTTGATTATAACCTTTCTCATATCATTATTTCAGCTCATCACTGAATCCAATACACACACGGTGGCTATCAGGCTCATGTATAGACTATGTGGGGATGTGACCATAAGATAACGGTTGCTAAAACATCGGGACTGGATAAGACAATACCATAGATATGAGACGTTCTTGAACCTCATCAGAGATTTAGCAGACAAACATATATCACATAAACTCATATGCCATTATAATATTTTGATATAGCTTATAGTTTCCTGCAAAAATAGAATACATTATTTATATGCATTCCAATGTAATGCTAAAACGGGTGGTGTATCAAGGTTTCTTGAAAAGTATATCCCATCAAGTTTGGCCGTCCATACACGTATCTGGCCACATTCAGGGATAATTCCTGATTTGTATACTTCAACTTTAGAAAAATATTCCATGTTAGCTCCTTGCTGTAACAAACACTCCCATATTGTTAAAAAAAGTATATCATCATGGAACTCGATGACATATGGAATAGCATTGAAGGTTAAGTTCTTGACGCCTAAATCATCTTTGTTGGAAACACAATGGAATGTTAGAAGTCTACCAGGACCGAGTTCGTTATGAAGAACAACACGATTTTTTTCACAAGCTTCGTGTAGCCTGAAGTATGTAGTAAATAATATAAAAAGTACGAGGCGTTTCATTTTTTTTTCTTTTGATCTAGATGATCATGAATGAAGTAGAAAATGCGTTAATGTGTAGTCTTTATAATTGTTTTCATGTGGAAAATCTTTTCGTTTAAAGTAATAAATAGTAAATACTATCATACTTTTTTGTAAAGTTCTTTTTGACCAAAATTTATTAGTACAGGTTCTTTCAATAAATATCAATGTTGACAGTATATTTCAAGATCTTCTCTTAAAAAAACTTTAACAAGTTGTTATGTATCTTTTTTTTTTATAAAATTTCAGTATCTCTCTTAAACTACTTTTAAGATTTTCCATATGTTTTTTACACTTTTCATTTTTTCTTTCTGTTTTGTTATTCTTAACTTAACTCTTATGTCTATGTCTTATTTTATGTAGTCTACATTTGTTAGATTAATACTTTTATGCTTTTGATATTGGAAAGGTCCAATGGCCATTTAGGCATTTAAAGTATGCTCATTAATTAGTACTTCAAATTGAGTATCTCATAAATATAGTATTTAGATTTCAATTATAAATGTAAATTAACTAATTAGGAAGTGACAAATAGGATATGGGTCTCTCTCTCTAATAATTATTTGGATCATATTTTCATAATTACATTTATCTTATATTTAGTTTATATGTAATTTCTAATATTATAGCCAGTTTCTATGATTTTTATTGAAAATATGATCCAAATAATTATTATAATATTTAAGTTATGGCTAAAGGTATTGCATCACAGATAATATGTTGTAACATATAAATCATATACTTACGTTAAATATTATATATATATATGTATTTAATGTTAAGTAATCATATTACTATCTTAAAATAAATTAATTTATATTTGTACATGACAAACAAAATCACAAATGAATTTAGGCTAATAATGAATTTATCTATAAAATAATTTTTTATCGAAATAATATATTTAAACCAAAATAGTAAATATTATATAAAATACAAATTAAAATTAACTTAAAATATTAAAATTTTAAAAAAGCATATGAAAAACTAGAATTAAAAACACTAAATAACACTAAAAATGGACATATAATAAACATAATATAAATATAATCTAAGAAATACAGAGATAATATTTTGTAATTCATTTTTTTTTTTTTTTGTGTTTTGGTCTAACTGTTTTCAAAATCTAAATTATAGAGAATATATAATGTTTGTATGGTATTGTTAGTTTGTTGATGTTTTATGGTTTGTGATTATTTATAATCATTACTTTTCAGTGCCATTGAATTTCTTTTTTTTGTTTGTTGACGCTGGTATCCGGATGCCCTTGAAAGAGACCCCACTAACACCTAATGACCGTCTATCAGAGCAAGCCGGGGAGCCCGCCGAAGACATCCACGGGGGCTGGTGATCACCCCATTTAAATCCACTAATGTCCATTGGATTTTTTTTTTCATTCCACAAATACAATAAGTATACATAAAAAATAAGTTTTTAATTTCAAATCCAAGATTCTTACTTGATTATTACTATAAAAAGATTTTGATCCAACATCTACATTCCATAAATAAAACTATGAAACAAAATATTATAGTTTATTATATTAATTACCAATATAGATACTGAAGTTTATAATTTAAAATTTGTATCTTATTTAATAATTTAACTTTTTTATAAAAACAAACATCAAAACTGAAATTTGTTAGGTCTATATATATTTTATGTTCAGTCACATTTTGTGCTCAATTATTAATTTTAATAAGTACAAATAATTCAGATAATTTAACTAATAATTTATCATTTTCTTGAGAATAATGAAAAAAATTTAATGATAATATCATAATTAAATTTATATTAGTAATATTAAAATGTTACATATGTGTTTATGTTATATTTAGTTTAGTAATATTAAACCGACTCTCTTTTAATATATATCACATAAGATAGAATGAATCATCTATCTTTTAAGATAAATTTCTTAAAAAATATTAAAAGCAATTATTGTGACTGAAAAAAGTGGCAAAAAAATTCAAAAATATTTATTCTATTATTCACGAAGTGATTTTCTTGCTTTCTAGTTAAAAGTAAGAACGTTTAAAGTTTTTATCATCCATAATAAATAATTAGATTCTGTTTATTAACATATAATTATCTATAAATTAAAAACAAATTTTATTAACTTAAAAATCATCATTATCTAAAAAGATTCTATATTATATTATACAAAAATATTATACATCATAATGTTTTTAATTTAATACAAATCCCTATAAATCTTTTCGTTAAAAGTACTAACTAATAAAGTTTCTTTCATACATAAATTTTGACAAGTTTTTAGGTATCTTTTTAAATCTTGCTTTTTCAGAAAATTTAATATTTCAAGATTTCTCTTAAAATAAGTTTTGAGATTTACCATGTGTTTTTCTGTTTTGTTATTCTTAACTTAATGATCTTAATGTTTGTATTTTATTTTATGATTTATGATAATAATAGTTTTCCATAAACACAACATAAACTTTGTCAATTTTTTTTTATTTGGCTTATATAGGAAAATAACACTTCTTTGTGCTCTTTCTTTGTCTAGGGGTTCTAAACTTATTTTCTTTAATCAAACCTATTGGATATTTTTTTTTTGGGCTTCGCAATATGTTTAATACAATTAATTGTAAATTATAGCCTTCTTCGAAACTTTAAAAGATGCTATAAGGGATGATTGGTTGTGGCTGTAGGTGCTCTAGACAGCCAAAATTTAATCTAAAATTGTATATGTCAACCAATCGAGTTTTACTTTTTTTAAAAAACTCACAGCAAAAATATATCTACAAAATTAAAATATGACTGTAGAAAGCTTTATTTCCAAAACAAAAAAATAGTGTTTTGGAAAAGTACAGCAAAAAATTAAAGCAAAAAATTTTACAAACTAAATTCTACAGTCAAAAACATAAAGTTACATACCTTATCAATCATAATAACTTTTTTTAAAAGAAAGAAAACTATGAAAACATATGTAATTGATTTGGATTTCTAAATCCATTAAAACATAGAAACCAATAACACCTTCGTATGTTATTCAGCGCGTCTTTGAACACACAATCAAATTAAATCGTTGCCAAAATAATAAAAAAATTCGAAACAAAACAAAACATATCTTAGTGGATGTCATGTTCTGTTTTTCTTTCTTTTTTTTTTTAATCTTTTTTTTGTCAACCATTTCATTTCATTAATTCAAATTTCAAGTACAATGGCTTAGTAGGAAGGCCAATAAATTACATAACTTTGATTATCCATCGTAGCATTCTTGGCCATCATATCAACTACATGAACAAAACTTCGGGGAACATAACGGAAGCTAAAACGGTCTTTTGCAGCAATGACTTTAATATCATGAATTATGGAAGTTGCCTCTGTAATTTTGTCCTTCTTTTGCCAAATCCCAGCAACACCATCCAACTGCCTTATTAGCTTCATACAATCCCCTAGGAATGTAACGTTTTTATAGTACAGTCTATGTAGCTGACAAACAGCTTCCCACATTGCCACTGCTTCTGCTACTAATGGTGTATCAGTAGCTTTCATTGCAGAGCTTCCCTGAAGTCTTAGAGTGCCTTCTTTGCTGAATAAGGACCACCCAATACCTATCTTCTCAGATGGTGACTTCCATGAGGCATCTACAATGCAATAGAGTTCTGTTTCATGCGGTAGTACATCATTTATAGACAGAGGATGTGGCATAGGCATAACCTGATTTGTTGCTTCACTAAGCTTGTTGATCTCTGCCCAAGTTATCGCATCTCTTAACGCTGCATGAATGACTTGGGTTATATGATCTCTCTTATTTTCATACACCAATTTGTTTCGCATCTTCCATATTCTCCAGCTTAACATCAATGGAAGTATATTCTTCTGATCTTCAGCACCTGTGTTAAGAATATAAGAAAATAAATCATACACAGTGCTACTGCGATTCAGGTGTATGCTTATATCACTGAGCGCCATAGTCCATATCTCCCAAGTAACTCGACATTGGAGAAGCATATGATCTATAGTTTCTATCTCTTCTCCACATATTTGACATAAAGTATCTATTTTACATCCCCTCTTACTTAGATTGTCTGCAACCGGTAGACCATTGTGAAGGATTTTCCACCAGAAAATCTTGACTTTTGGTATAGCATTAATTTTCCAAAGTTTAGTCAGCATACCATTACGGACCTGAGTGCTCGTATTAATAGAGGACTGATCTTGTTGTTCTTCTCTATCTAGCGTCCTCTGAACATGGTAGCCTGTTTTGACTGTGTAGATTCCCCTAGATCCAAACTTCCATCTTATTATATCCTCTCCATTCATCAAGCTTGGTCTTATACTCAGAATTTTTGATGAGTCCTCAGTACAGAACAAGCTATGAATTAACCTAATATCCCAAGACATAGTACCTGGTACAAAGAGGTTATTGACTTTTAGGTTAGGATATAAAGCAGCGCCTGGACCTCTTGGAGGCAAATTGTGTTCCCCAGGAAGCCAGTTGTCTTTCCATACACTTATATTTTCCCCGTTTCCTACAACCCATTTAATTCCTCTTCTTATCAGTTCCTGGGTCTGAATAATACTTCTCAAGGCATAGCTTGACGCCTGGTAACTTCTGGCTTCCAGGAAACTTGTTTTCCTGAAATACTTTGCTCTGAAACTCTTGCCATCAAGGATGAGGGGTTGTTGATGAGTTTCCAAGCTTGCTTAGCTAAGAGTGCTTTATTGAAGGCAAGCATGTCTCTAAAGCCTAGACCTCCTTCTTGTTTTGATAAGGTAAGCTTATCCCAAGCATTCCACGGAATGGACTTTCAATACTTGTCATCCTTATATCTTACTAAAAACAATATAATTATTCATTTCAAAAACTTTATACTAAAAAAATATTGTTATCTCGTTTTCCGAGTATGTAACACGCATGCGTGGTCTCCCATCGGCAAATTATCATAATCGTCTTCTGCCTCTTTTCTCCTCCTCTGGCGATGGGTGGAACTAACAAGAACAAGAAGAGATGGTTCTCCTTCCACCAACGATCAGCTTCAGCCACAACTATAACCGTACCGCAACACAAACACGACGAGACTCCACCGGAGTTTCTTTGTCCCATAACAGGATTCCTCATGTCCGATCCAGTTGTTGTCCCATCTGGTCAAACCTTCGAACGTCTCTCCGTTCAAGTCTGTCGTAACTTAGGATACGTACCCAATCTTCCCGACTGAACCCAACCCAATTTCTCCACCGTCATCCCCAACCTTGCCATGAAGTCCACCATTTTCAGCTGGTGCGACAGCAACAAAGTTGACCACCCTCGTCCACCTGACTCTGCCTACGTTGAAAACGTGCAGTTCGTGCCCACATGGATAAGGTTCCGAGTCCAGAGGCTCCGGAGCCCAAGTTTCTCCGTCATGTGGCTGAGAACTCACCTTCTGAATCTGATTATGATGCTGTAATGGAGGCGATCAGAGCACGATCCAAAAACTCACTATCTCAGTCTCTGTCGCCGACAACATCACTTGAGTCAGTTATCCGGCAGAGTCCATATCATCCTAAAAGAGCTGTTAATATGTTCTCTTCTTCTACTACTTCATCAGGAGTTTATGTCGGAGCTAAAAGTCCAAACGCTATCGCTTTCTCTTCCTCAAAATACTCTTCTTCTTCTCCGATGTCGCCAGAAGAAGAAGAGATCATCAACATATTCGACCACAAGAAAGGTCTGATCTTACTTAGGGAGATGACAAGAACAAGCGAGAATTTCTAGTTTCGCTCTGCACGGATCGTATCCTCTCCTTCCTCCGATCACCTCTCGTTTCCCGGTACAACCTTGTGTAGACAAACGCCACAGCTTCTCTAGTCAACCTATCTCTCGAGAAACTAATGGGCAGCTTAGGATAATATCATATCCGATATCTATGGGATTTAGGTCTATCTTGTATTTCCTATTCCTAGATAGATTATGCTACATATGTTGTATATATGATGCTAGGAGTTTTTAAGGCTCCTAAGACAAATGTTGTAGTATGAGTGAATGTCGAACCAGTTCTGAGGGATTCAAAGCACCAAGAATACAAGTACCTACTTAATCTAAGTGCAACCGGTAATTTGGATGGTTTTAAACTACTAATAATGATAGAATGCAATAACAGAATAATAAAGCAATAAATGAAGAAGCTTTCTTTGCTAAGACAAAGGAGAACTCATGGGTATAGGAATTAGACCTTGGGTGATCAAGTTTCGAACTAAGGATGACAAATGGTCAATCAAACTATCAACCTTAAGCTTAGACACAATGCTAAACAAACTCTATGTCTAGATGAATGTTCATTTGCTAACACATTTCAAACATCAAATGTCTTTGGTTGAATAACATGAAAGCAATCATTACTAACAAGTCTATTGGCTATCTTAACACCTTTAACAACAAATGTCTTTGGTAAAGTATGTTAAAAGCTTAGGAGAGTTGTCTCAGGCATTTCATTGAACACCTTATGGGTGGGAAATGCCTAAAGATCAACTTTTGAGTGGCCAACTCAGAAGATGCATTATGAATACTCTACTAGCAAGGAATAAGAATGATCTACACTAAAACATCCTAGATCTAGCCTAATCACCTTTAATCTCCTAACCCATGAATTCAAATGAGGATTACTCACTAATCTCCATGATTCCTCTTAAACCCATATTGGATTTCAGATTAATCATGTAGGGATATACAGAAAATATATTAGAAATCAACAAGATAACAAGAACAATGATCAAATAAATCCAAGAGATGAACTCTCCAAAATGGTTTTTTGGTGGTTTTCTCAAAGGTAAAACATAATCTAGCCTGATGGCTTACACAAAACACTTAAACTTAGGTTTTCAGAGTCTAAAACGTAGAGGGGCAAAATGGTAAATAGTCAATAAACAGGGCCTCCAGCGGTCTGGATGACGCGCCACAAGGCCGCTGGGGCACCTAGGCCGCTGGGACACTTAGTAGTGTGGGGCTTCTTGTTCGTGGCGCGGCTTCGTAGACCGCGGGATGAGGCCGAGTGAGCTTACGCGGCGTTTTCAACTTTGCAATGCATAGGTGACGGGACGCAAGGTCACTGGGCACCTAGGCAGCTGGGACACTTAGGCCTGGTGAGCTTTCTAACATGAATCATCCTTTTGCTCCAAAATCATCTCTAATGTCTCCAAAGTCACCAACTAGCATCTCCAATACCTGATAAGGACAAATGCAATGCAAATGCAACCTATATGC
Source organism: Brassica carinata (assembly GCA_016771965.1). Lineage (NCBI taxonomy): Eukaryota > Viridiplantae > Streptophyta > Magnoliopsida > Brassicales > Brassicaceae > Brassica > Brassica carinata. The sequence goes on along the minus strand of JAAMPC010001587.1, from coordinate 134,052 downwards.
ATTCTACATGGATTCTGAAGATCAAAAAGAAGCTAAAACAAGGATGAAAATCATGCAAATACACAAGATATCAATATATACAGACTTTGGTTGATGAATAAGGGTACACAATTACGTTAATACAACATCATTATATGGTATCAGAGCTACAAGATTCTTTGACCTAATCTTACTATTTTTTTTTTCTTTTCTACGATCAAACACATACACGTTTGATTTCTTCTACTACTACTACAACAAAGTTCATCAATCACGATGTCTATCACTTCTACTTCGTCCGATCCACAAATAGCAGCTCGGTGAATGTATCTCCATACTATCTCCATCCCTCAGACAATCCAGGAGCACTCATCACGTCCGTTCTTCTTACCAACGACAATTATTCAGAATGGGCAACAGAGCTTCGTAATTCTCTACAAGCAAAACAGAAAATTGGCTTCATTGATGGAACAATAGCAAAACCATCTGATGATAGTCCTGATCTACCTCGGTGGCTTGCAGCAAATTATAAGGCTTTCTAAATGGTTAGACCCTTTTAGTTGATTTATAAACCTAGAAATTGATTTATAAACCTATAAATTGATTTATAAACTCTTATAATGGTTAGACCCTTTTAGTTGATTTATAAACTCTTATAATACCCCTTATAAATTGAATATAAGCTTTCATAAAGTTTTTATAAACCCTTATTAATAGTATACATACCCCTTATAAATTATTTTATAGATCATATGCTAAGAGAGAATGGTTTGTCTAGTGTTATGTTATAAAAATGCAATTTATTTTACAGAACTCAAAAGTTGTGATTACAAAATGAAAGTTTGTTATCACAGAAAGAAAATATGTTAATTCATTTTTCCTTTAGGCTTGTATCACTAAAGAAGAGAGAGAACCCCTTACAAATCTTATATAAAATTTTTATAAACGTATTTAAACCCTTTATAAACATTTATAAACCCTTATAATTCTATATAAAATCTTTATAAACTCATGTAAGTGATTTTGTGAATCCTTTATAAATTCTTATAAACCATTATAAACATTTTTAAAACCATGATAAACTTTTATAAATGGTTTATAATATATTTATAAGTTCTTATAAACCTTGTAAAATGATTTATATGAACTCTTTTAAATGATTTTTGAATTTATAAAAGATTTTATAAACTCTTATAAATTGATTTATAAACTCTTATAAATTAATTTATAAACCTTTTATAAATGTTTTGTTAAACTCTTATAAATTGATTTATGAACTCTTATAAATAAATAAGAGTTATAAGTAATATTTTAATATGATTTTTAATCCATATAAAATATTTTATTAACCCTTATAAATGATTTAGTTAACCCTTAAAAATGATTTATAAAATCATATAAATGGTTTATAAAATTCTCAAAAATGGTCTATAAACCTTTATAATCGATTTGCTAGCTTTTATAAACGATTTATAAACTTTAATAAAGGATTTGTAAATCATTTACAAACATTTATAAACATTTATAAATTACACATATATTCATGATACTTTTGATTTTTAAATAATTAAATAGTTTTATAATTAGAAACCTAACCTCAAGTTCTCATAAATCTTTATAAAGATATTTAAATGTTTTATAAGCTGCTATAAATGGTCTTTTTATAAATAGTTATATGTCTCTATAAATGGATTTATAAACTTTTATTAGCTGTTTTATATATCTATTTAACTGATTATATAAACGTTTATAAATAATTTATAAACATTTATGAATAGAAACCTAAACATTAAAATGTTTCAAACAGACAACTAGTAGAAGAAAAAGCATTGAAACCAGCATTTGAAAGACTCGTTTTCTCACTCTCTTCTTCATTCAATGACTGCAACTTTCTACCTGAGAATCCCAATTAGTTTTCCTCTAATCAGAATCATCATTAGTCACTAACGAATTCAGACATGTCAATGTTTATGTTTCTCTCGGGTGTGGTCTCCTTTGAAGAGTGCAATAGCCTCATTTGGTCTGTGCAAAGTAACTTAATGGTCTGCGCTTCTCAGTCACAAATTTTAGACCAGCATACTATCGATTCCACCCTTCCACCTGTTTTAAATCAAAAAAGTTTCAAAACATACAAAGACAAAAATTCTCTTTGTTTTAGTAGAGACTATTCCATTCTCTAAGTTTAGTTTTTTTTTTATAAAAAGATGTATGATTCAATCCTTTAGGACAGAGATGTATAGAATTGGGTCTCATGGCTTCTAGTGGAATAATCAAGTACACGCATATTAACATCTAGGTTCACATTTTTCATCAAAAGTTTCCAACTTGGTTTCATAGATAAATACGTAGATCTATTTTAATGAAGGTAGTACTATGCAGCTCTATTGTTTTAAATGTGTTAATGATTTGCAAGCAATTAAAACTCACTATGGCTCAGGATGAGACCGAAGAAGATGAAGAATTAGGATGGACTTGTAGCAATTCTTTGTCGTCTTCATCATGATTTCCAATCCAATCGATTTCGCCTTCATCCATATTATCCAATCCAATCGATTTTGCCTTCACCATGGAGGTTCATGAGCCTCTGAATCTATCGGGCATGATGGTTGCAGTTCTGGTGCTTCAAAGGATTCATAGAATCTATAGTAATTGATTTCACTTAATAAGGCGGAGCAACTCGAACGGAGATTTTGGACTTCGTCGCCAGTGCGTGAGACAACCGATGAAGACGGCGGATCTCGACGGTGTCTCCGAGAAAGATGGACTCGAAAGGGAGAAAACAAAGGAGAAGATAAGGTTAGGATAGTATTGTCTTTTGGTCATTAATGAATGTGGTATTTATGAAAATGTCTCTTGATTGGTGGTAAAGTTGAAAAGTGGTATCAAACAAAGTGTAAAAATAAAATTTTCCCAATAATAAATTAATAATATTTACATTTTATATAATTATAAAAGTATTAAAAATCATAATAGTATAATAAATATAAAAATTGTATTTTTTTTTGTAACACGATATAAAAATTGTATTTATAAAATCATAATATTAAATTTTTATAAGTTATAGAAAATATTTTTGTTTTAAAGTTTTATAATATAAATTAAAATATAATATGCAAACATTTTACAATTTCTATTATTTCAATTTAAAATTTTTATTGAATGTTTTTAGTTTTAGTTTTGTTTTTTATTTTTTTAAAGAAAAAAATTTACCTTCCCGCAAACGCTAGCTGGAACCAGCTTTTAATTTTAAAAGGTTCAGAACGGTTTGGAGCGATTTGTAGCGTTTTCTGTGATTGTTTCAAAACGCCAACAACCGCTGCTAACCGTAAAAGCTGCGTTTGCGGGTGGTAGCGGAGAAACCAGTCAAGCCCTTAAACAAACTATCAAAGACACAGTTCAAGCTCGAACCTGTTCTGAAATCAAACCAAAACTCACAACCACGTAGAGGCTTACGAAAGGCAGTGCCGTGCGAAGGGTGTTAGGGGCCTAAGTCAAATTTTTAAATAAACTTATTTACAACTATATTGAAAACAATTTTCTAATACAATATTATGATCCTAACCAAATACACAAATCTCAAACATTAAAAGATTAAGTCTATTATGTATGCTTATAATATGGAGACAAAATTATATTATACATGAAATATATAGTTGAATTTAAAGGTAGAGCTAGCTAGGCGAACTCTCATGAAAAAGGTCTTTATAAAATTGTCTTAACCACTAGAACAGAAATGATAATTACTTAGGGGGCTAAAAATCAATTAATGTCAATTGGGGGCCTGAGCCGAATGCCTTTTTCAATATCAAATAGCGGTCTTTCACAACTAAACAAAAACAAAAACAAAAAACAAGTCACAAGAGAACAAACAAACAGTAAAAAAAACATAAGAGAGCACGAAACAAAGTGTAAGTGACGTCAACCCAATGAGCCATAAGGAAACAGACCCAAAGAGCAATGGCCTTCTCAAGTATAAGACAAGAGAGAGATACACGACAGAAGAGTGCTCAGTACGAAGAAGGAGATACTCCTGCGTAACAGATTTGATCCGCTGCGTGACTCACAGAGGACAAATGTTTGTTTTGTTAACTAAAAGCTCTTTGTCTTGCATCAATATTTTCACAATTGGGATTGATGACTTTTAGTTATTGACTGTTATTGGCAAAGGTGCCTTCGGTGAGGTACATAACAAAGCAGAGATCAATGTGATCAATTCTAGAAATTGATTGTGATTTGATATGTTTACTTCAGGAATTAACTCCACTTAATATCAGGTTAGATTATGCCGTTTGAGATCTACTGGTGAGGTTTATGCCATGAAGAAATTGAAAAAAACTGACATGCTTAGCCGTGGACAGGTACTTACTTTGTTCTTTTTATTCATGTAACTGTAACTTGTTTTATAGTAGTAGTGGCAAGTTCAAGATTGATGCAACACAATAGAGTTCATATGATTGAACTTGCATTCACCATACTCAATTGAAATCGGGAACTGAAACGTGTTTTAGAGTAATAGCAGTAGTAAGTGCAATTGTGCAAATATTGGTGCAAGACAGAGCTTTTTTTTTTCTTTTCTAGTAATAGATTTGATTCGCTGCGTAACATGTACAAAAAATTAAATATAAATTACATATTTAAAATTTATTCAGTTAACAAGTTTTAATTATTTTGTTATCAACTCATGTATTTATGTAACTTTTTGAAACAGTAAGAAACAAATATTTGTAAATATTATTTATGTCTTATAATATTCAGTTTCTTTAGACCTAATACCCAATCATTATAAATATATTGAAAACCTCTTTCATTTTTTAAAACTTAGTTATGAGTTTCATAACCAATATCTCTAACCTAACCAATGTAAAATATAAAATCAAAAGGTTAAAATAATACGTTCTTTAAAATCATGATACAAAATAATAAAATATAAAATCAAAGAATAATTTTATACATCAGTTGAGAAGTCAATTAAATGATTTTTGTTTATGTGTCGTTCATATGTGAAATTTTTAAAAATGTTATAATTTGATTGGTTGGTGTCTTTTATTACTTATACAGTAATTCATTTGTTGCTTTTAACGTTATGATTATCTCATATGCAAATTTAATGTATGAAGTTAAAATTGCTTCTATTTAATTATAGAAACGAAATGTGACATTACAACATGGTCCAGTTTGTACAGAGAAGCAAAAGGTGAAGGACGGGTGAATAATCATTGTACTCATCGACCTATCGCTATACCAACTTGTCTAATTGATTTACACCACATGAAACTGAACCAAGCGAAATCAAACCGAACAAACCAAATAACAGCTAACCAGTTGAACCCAAGAAGAAACGAAGCCCAAATAACGAAACAAATGGGCTTCACCGTCGTTCTGGGCTGCCGCTCTCTCTCTCTCCCTCCCTCCCTCCCTCCCTCCCTCCCTGGCAGAAGCATATACAGTTATTAGTAACCTTGCTCTATTGCAAAGTCCTTCTCTTTCTCTTTGATTTAAATTCCTTAGTAGCATGATCTAAAACAGCATAACCAATTTTACATGTCGATAAGAACAAACACACATAAACATAATCGTGCATAAGTATAACAGTCACATTAACTTTCCCAGCTAAAAATAAAAACTTCCTCCATTAACTTAAATACAACAGCATAACATCTATAAGTACAAACGTCAGAGTATAACTGTGGCAATAACTGACGTACGACAGCATGACAATTATTATTATTTTTTAAAATCAACATCAATCTCATGTGAAGATCATGATACATATCTAGTTGTTTCTTCAACATATGACACACAAAAAAAAAAAGAAAAAGAAGAACACACGAAGATGTGAAATAACATGCAAAATTACTCACATAATAGTTTTCTTGTATCTTTTATTATGTTTGGTACTAAAATATGAGAAGTGACAAAATATGAAAGAACCTAATATATGTATGTGAATAGTTATTGTTCCTTTTGATATATCTTATAGTTAAAAAACAGAAAATACATTATTTTTCAATCCAATGTAGTGCTAAAACAGGTGGTGTATCAAGGTGTCTTGAAAAGTATATCCCATCAAGTTTGGCCGTCCATATACGTATCTGACCACATCGAGGGATAAGTCTTGGTCCTGCTTTGTACATTTGAACGTCATAAACAAACTTATTGTTTGGTCCTTGCCTTAACAAACAATTCCATGTTGTTAAATTAGGGATCTCGTCATGGAATGCGATGACATATGGAGTAGCATTGAAAGCCATGTTTTTTATGCCTAAATCATCCTTGTTAGAATAGCAATGGTACTCGAGAAGTCTACCAGGACCGAGTTCGTTATGTAGTACAACACGGTTCTTAACGCAAGCTTCATGTGCCCTAAGATATGTAACGGTAACTAATATAAAAAATATGAGGTGTTTCATTTTTTCCCTTCTTTCGATCTAAATGATCACGACTGATGTAACAAAGACATTATTGTGTAGTATTTATATATTTTTCTTGTGTGGAAGATCTTTTCGTTTAAAGTAATAAATACTATCATACTTTATTAGTAAAGTTATTTTCTTGACAAAACTTTATTAGTTAAGTTTTCTTTTGACCAAACTTTATTAGTTACTAGATATGGATCTGTTCATTACACGAGTTTTATTTTATGCTTTAATTTCACGGACACATAAAAAGAATAAAAAAAAATTTCACATTAATTTTTTGATTTTTCAATATATATTGGTGACTTATTTTAGTAATAATAATCTGTTTTCTTACATTAAATTTGTTAATATTTCTATTTCAATAATCATGATGTTTAAAATGGTATATTAATTTTTATTTTATTTTTAGTAGATACTTCACTATTAATTAATTGATTGTAGTTAATTGAAACATATAAAACAGTGATCTCTCTATATTATTTATATTCTTTAAGACAACTTGAATTTTTCAATATATATTGGTGACTTATTTTAGTAATAATAATCTGTTTTCTTACATTAAATTTGTTTAGTATTTCTATTTCAATAATCATGGTGTTTTAAATAGTATATTAGTTTTTATTTTTTTAGTAGATACTTCACTATTAATTATTTTTCAAAATAATAATTAATTGTAGTTAATTGAAACATATAAAACAGTGAACTCTCTATATTATTTATATTTTTAAGACAAATTAAGAATGATACAATTCAAAATATTAATGTTACACAACACCAATCAATATGTATTATAGATAGTCAATTAAATATCAAATATTTGCTAGATAAAACGTTAAATTTGTTTAATTTAGCACCCATGGTGTGACTTTAACCTTTTTTCTATATATCGTATATTATTGAAAACTTCTTGATATATAATATTTTGTAGACCACTATTGCCGGTTTTTTTTGTCATCTGAACAGTATTGTCGTTATGTTTTAAAAATCTGAAGCTCTGCAGTTGTAGTGACTCTTGATAGTCGTACGGTGTATAATTGTAAGACTAGACTTGGTAAATATAGACCACTTTTTTTAAAGCTTTGACCTTAGCTTTTGTTAATAGTCATTGCATAGCAAACTCGTATAGTGAATTGAGATATTTTCAATTTGAAAGGCTATCTTGCATCTGTTGGTATGAAACTTATTCTAGAAATAAAAATACATTTTTTCCACATAAATTTTAGTAAGGATTTCTGCTTCAATAATCATGTTGTCTAGGCGAGTTATTAGTAACCTTGCTCTATTGCAAAGTCTTTCTCTTTCTCTTTGATTTAAATTCCTTAGTAGCATGACCTAAAACAGCATAACCAATTTTACATGTCGATAAGAACAAACACACATAAACATAATCATGCATAAGCATAACAGTCACATTAACTTCCCCCACTAAAAAGAAAAAACTTCCTCCATTAACTTACGTACAACAACATAACATCTATAAGTACAAACGTCTGAGTATAATTGCGGCAATAACTGACGTACGACAGCATGACAATTATATATTTTTTTAAATCAACATCAATCTCATGTGAAGATCATGATACGTATCTAATTGTTTCTTCAACATATGACACACAAAAAAAAAGAAAAAGAAGAACACACGAAGATGTGAAATAACATGCAGAAATACACACATAATAGTTTTCTTGTATCTTTTATTATGTTTGGTATCAAAATATGAGAAGTGACAAAATATGAGAGAGCTTAATCATATATATGGATGTGAATACTTATAGTTCCTTTTGGTTTATCATTTTTCAAAAAGAAAATCAACTATTTAAATAGAAAAGTTGATAGTCTATAAAAATTAGTTGTAATAATAATTCTACAAATCTTTTTTTATTAGGATTTGAAGAAAGGAAAACTATTATTAAACACTCTTTTACAATTTTCTTATGTTTAATATTTTAGAAAAGAACAATTACTGTCAAATATTTTTTTTACAACTATATTTTCTTTAGAGATGGAAATGTACTACTAAATAAACTATTTAACAAATCTTTTTTGTTAAAATTTTAAAATAAAAAGTGGATAAAAATACTATTAAATAATTTTCAATTTACAATTTTTTTAAAAAAATGAGATATCTTAACACATGTCAAAATTTTCAAATGAAAATTAACTATCAAATAATCTATTGCAATATTTTCTTCAGGATTTTAGAAACGGAAATTTATAATTAAATTAATTATTTTACAAATAATTTTTTCGTTAGGATTTTTAAAAAGGAATTTATCTAATAAAATTACTAACAAATAATTATTAAATTTATTTTTTTATATTAAATCATTTTGAAAATAATTTATTTTCAAAATTCATTTTTTAGTTTCTTAGTAAATATATTTTTAATCATGAAATGTTCTATTACATGCCACAATATTAAAAAAAACTACTATCAAATAATATTTTACAACTATTTTTTTTATATTTTAAAAATGGAAAATTACTATTAATTAATATTTATAATTAATTTTAACAAATTTTTTATTATCTTATTTTTTTTTATTTATGCAATAGTTTAACATATTTCACATTTTTAAATATATAACTATCATGTGTCACTATCATGATAATTATCATCTTTGAAGAACTAAGCTGATTATAATCTTTTTAATTATATTTTCATTAAGATTTTAGAAAAAGAAAATTAGTATCAATTTTTTTTCCAATTTTTTTTGTTTAGGATTTGATAAAGAAAAATTTCTAAAAAATTACTATTAAATAATCTTTAAAATTCTTATTTTTTAGTTATCATATTATATATATTTTAATCATTATATATTTAAACACATGTCACAATATTTGAAGGGAAATTAATATCAAATAATCGTTTACAATTATGTTTTGTATTTAAACACATGTCACAATATTAGAAGGAAAATCTACCAAATAATCTTTTGCAATTATCTTTTCCTTAGGATTTAAAAATGGAAATTTCTGTTAAATAATATTAATAATTACTTTTTAACTAAATTTGTTTTTGTTATTATCTTAGTATATATACTTTTAACTATAAAATAGATTAACACATATTACAATCTTAATTATATAATGTTCATGTGTCGCAATCATGTTAATTAGTAACTTTGAAGAACCAAACTTTATATAATATATGATGTTTTCTTTTACAAATTTGTGTTGACCATATATTTCAAGATCTTCTCTTAAAACAACTAAACAAGTTGATATGTATACTTTAGTAATATTTCAATATCTCTCGTAAACTAGTTTTTAAGATTTACCATATGTTTTTTACAATTTTTATTTCTTCTGTTTTGTTATTTTTAACTTAAATTTTATGTTTATATTTTATAATATAGTAAAAAAAATAAATATGAACTTTGAGAACTGCCACATATTCTTTCTTAATATTTTACTTTTGAGATTTTTATATTATTTTAAGATAGGTTTAATGCTCTCTTTAATTTTTTACAGTTTTCAATTTTTTGTACTATTGTTATTAATTTAATAACGTTTGTGTTTAATCTTAAGTTTTACAGTAAAATATATACATAAAAGTTTTGAGTGCTTTGACAAATGCCTACATGTTTTCATTTTATGAAATCTGCATTTTTTAGCTTTGCTTCTGATTTTGAAAAGGCCAAATGGGCCCTTTAAAGTATGCTCATTCATTAGTATCTCAAAATGAGTATCTCATAAATATAGTAATAGTAATTTACATGAATAAGTTAAACATAAATGTAAATTAAATTAATTAGAAAGTGACATAATAGGATATGGGTATTTCTATTTTTTTGAGTATCTCAAATCTTATTCTCTATATATTTTACAGTTTGGTTTCATATTGACCACTTATAAAGGGATAAATTTTATTGTACTTATTCTTTATATATTTTGCAATTTATTTTTAGTGGTTGAACTATGGTTAGAGATATTGTTAATGTGGTGTTTTTTTAAAAAAAAAAATATGTATACAAAATTATTTATATTTTTTAATCTATATATGAAAGTCTAAAAAACGTCAAATAAAAATAATTGAGAGAATATATTTTTGCTTGAGATATAGATCATGTGAGCAATACCTTCAACATATGTATATCACTTACAAACTTGTTGTCTTAACAGGAAACATATCAGCCACTGGAAGTCAACAAACTTGTCAAAGGCCGATCAGTAGATAACTTGGTGTTTCTACAATGGCTCAAACGATTGCCAGTCCACTGATGGCAGCATTATGAATGAGTATAATAATATTTTAAACTGTTCAAAAGTTTACTTAATTTAAACTAATAAATAATATTAATCTATAAATATAAATATAATAAATGTAAATGTTTTAATTACATTCAAGAATTTATTAAATTTTAAAAATTTGTTTATATATTTATTCTCAAAGTTTATCCAATTGGGAAAAAAACTATTTTGAAGTTTTTAATTCAACACATTTTAAAACTAAGTGTTTCATCTGCACATGCGGGCCTAAGCATTTTATAAATACTTATTAACACATGTATTATTAATTAAAGATTATAATGACAAATTCTTATTTATGTTTTCATTTTGAAAGTTATTAGGTAATATAACTTTTTGAAAATTTAATTTTATACTGTATGCATTATTAATAAATAAATCTTTAAAATCACTCAATATTTTCTTTCAGTTATATATAATTAAGAATTTTACTTGATTAATATTCAGTTATATATTTTCTGTTTTTGAATTTGTAGTTTTTTTTAACAGAGATTTTCAGATAATAAAACAATATATATATATATATATATTATTTTCAGTTTTAAAATATATTTTTGGATTGTGGATAATTCTTATTATTATTAATTTTAATCAATTATTTAATCAAATAAATTTTAAATTCATGTTTATTTATAAATTTTATTCATTAAGATTATAAATGATATTAACCACTCTAACTTTCAACATGAGAACTACGTTGCGAAAAATCACTTCGCAAATAATAGTATAGATACATACATAAATTTTCCGCTGCTTAATTAATTTTCTGCATCTTAATTATTTTTCCATGATTCCAATAATAACGTGTTACTAACCAGGACCTAAGAGCATTCCCAATAGGGAGTTCTACCCATAGAGATCTCAAAATAAATATATGTGTATATCTATTAATATTAGTATTTAATTATGGGTTCTTAAAACTGCGGTAAATCCAACTGAAATTTGGAACTCCCAAAATATATGAACATGTAACAACATTGCAAACTACTATGTATTGGTCAAGAACGGGATCATGTCTCAAAAGGTCAATGCAAACTATTTGTTTTTTATGTAACTGGACCAAAAATATTCTTCTTGAGCAAAAACATTGGATTTGAGGGTTGGTAGGGTTATGCTTTCATATGGGGATTATATATACAATTTTTCTGCAAACAATGTATAAAACCCATCCCTAAAGAATAACCATGCTGCGTCCTCCTATCCCTGGAGACCCGAGTCAAATATTTTATGAGCCTTGTACTGAGATACAAAAACTTGTTTATACGTTATAATAATGTAAATTTGAAAATCAGGAACCTAATCTGTATTTTTTTTTAGCAAATCAAGACCATTTTTGTTTAAAGAAAGTTATCAAAAGGAAAAAGATACAATGAAAATGTTTTGTGAGCACCTGCTCTAAGCTGATCCATGGCTTTGTCAAATCTTGGTCCAAATACTCACTTTTATAACTAGAAAATGATGGTCATTTAGCAGGGTAGACTCACCAGGGTTGTGGCAATCCTCCATTGAACCAGTGCACACATTGTGGTCTATCAGACTCATGTATAGATGATATGAGGAAGCAAAGGTAAGATAACAGTTGCTAAATATTGGGAACGAATAATTTTGATGCACCTTTGCAACCATCTAAGTCTTCCACTCTCAGGGTAATTTTGATGCAAAGAACGAGTACGATTACAAAAATACAAGGTCATGCAATAAGTCTTCAGCAAACTGAAAATTAAAAAGGTAACTTCATTTTCCCTTTTTCATACTCCCTCATGTATAGACAATGTGGGGATGTGACCATAAGATAACGGTTGCTAAAACATTGGGAATGGATAAGACAATACGAGAGCTATGAGACGTCTTTTGAACCTCATCAGAGATTTAAACATATATATCACATAAACTCATATGTTATTACAATATTTTGATATAGCTTAGTTTCTCGAAAAAAGAGAATTTATTCTTTATTCCAATGTAGTGCTAAAACGGGTGGTGTATCAAGGTTTCTTGAAAAGTATATCCCATCAAGTTTGGCCGTCCATACACGTATCTGGCCGCAGTTAGGGATAAGTCTGTCTCCTGATGAGTATACTTCAGCTCTATAAAAATATTCCATGTTAGCTCCTTGTCTTAACAAACATCTCCATGTTGTTACAAGAAGTATGTCGTCATGGAATGAGATGATATATGGAGTAGCATTGAAGGCTAAGGTTTGTATGCCTAAATCATCATCGTTAGAAACACAGCGGAAGTTGAGAAGTCTACCAGGACCAAGTTCGTTATGAAGGACAACACGATTTTTTTCGCAGGCTTCGTGTAGCCTAAAATATGTAATAACTAATATAAAAAGTACAAGGTGTTTCATTTTTTTTTTGTCTAAATGATTATGAGTGGAATACAAAGGCATTAACGTGTAGTATTTATTAAAAATTGTGTGAAAAGTCTTTTTATTCAAACTACTAAATAATATCTTACCTTATTAGTAAATTTCTTTTTATAAATATGTTATTTTTCTTATAAATATGTTTTGACCGTATCTTTTAAATCTTGTCTTTCTTAATTTCAATATTTTCTCTTATAAGAAGTTTGACAAGTTGGTAAGTTTTTTTATAACTCAATACAAGTTGGTAAGTATCTTTTTAAATCTCGGATAAATAATATTTTAAGATTTTATCTTAAACAAGTTTTAATATTTACCAAGTGGAAGCCGAATAATATATAACTAAGTGAGGCGCGGGATGAAATGTAAATTAAAGTTGGTTAATTTGATATTAATGATTTCAAATTAACCATGAAGATTACATGTTTAAATCTTGGATGGAAAACTATGTAAGTTCACTCAATCCACTTGTGTTTCGTGTTTTTGGTTTACCTAAAAAGACAACGCATCATTAATAATTATGTGATATTTTTGTTCATTGTAATTAGATATTGAAAGGGAATGTGTGTTTTTTTCTGAAACTTTCTTTAAGGGAATGTGTTCACCGATCAAAAGGTATTATTGTATTTCCAATATATCGATTTATATTGTTTTCGTTTATCTTCTCACATTTATCTTCAAATGTATAATCTGTAATTCTAATGTATTATTTAGACACTTTAACTTAGGACTTTTAGTGCAAAAAGCTTAAGATTGTCGTTCGCTAACTTGATGTTCGCTCATATTCATTCATTTTCATGTTTTTGATACTCGAAACATCTAATTCGCTCTTTGTTTTTGGTTACAACTTTCTAAATCGAAAACGCAAAATACGCTATACTGGAGTCTGGAGACTAGAGCTTCTACAATTTTTTCAAGCTAATCCACTATAACATTAAAAAAAAAAACGTCGATGTGGATTGATGAGTGTTGTGAGGTGCAACCAATTCGAATACGACGTCTCTTCCAGGTTTATAAATAACCTTATATCTAAGATCAGGTTTATAAAGAAAGGTTTTTCTACGAAACTAAGAAGAATGTTTATACCTATTTTTCTGATTAATATAAATATTTAATATTTAGACTTCATATTCATATGATTTTATTAATATTTGTATATTTACTGTAACAAAAAATTTAAACAGTAATCACAATTTTTTTTAATATGAGATGTTTGAATGCAAATTTCAAAATGAAAATATTAAAGTCTTAATACTTTTTTCAATGTAAATTTTGAAATTAACATATTATTTTTATATGGTATATAGTTTAATTTAAATGATATTAACAGATATATATATATATATATATAATATGAATCTATTAAATGAGACTTATGTTCATGAAATATTCCATGGTGATCTCTTTGTCTACATCTGGGGCAAGATAACAGCTTGATACATCAGTGATCTTCTGTGTCGAGTCTTCAATGTTCTGAGGACAACTCGATCTTTCAAGGATCTCTAGTAGTATCGATCGATGACAAAAGTCTGCGTCGATCGATTTTGAGGTGCTAGTATCTATCGATGATGAGGTGATGATATCGGTCGATTCTGAGGTCGGATCACTTGTATCAACTTCTTCTACTCTGCTCAGCTCTCCAGATCCATGTTGTTCATCATCCTCTACCGTATATTCCAGCATAGATTTCATCTCAATCTCTAGATTTGTTGCAGCATCACATAGAAAGTTGTTGATGAAAGCGGTCGCGATGTCATTCCAAGTTATGAGGGATGTTGATGGTAGCTTCTTGAACCAATGAGTTGCATCTTCAACAAGAGTGTATGGAAAAAGTTTGCAGAAGTAGCGACTTTCCCAAACTCCATCGAAGATAAACAGGACCAATTCCTCAAACATGCTGATATGATCCATTAGTTTCTTATAAGAAAAGCCATGAAAGAGATGCTGATGCATAAGGGTGATGTATATAGGTTTCAGCTCAAAGTCATCTCTCTCTAAAACATCAATAGCATCAGGGATTTCAGTCCCCTGTGCATGAATCAGCTATCCTGCATTGGTAGGAGCTCGACCGTCCTCGTCTCGTAAGATAGTCTTCTCAACAACCTCAAGTATGAGCACTTCATCCTTCTCTGTCTCCATGCAGGTAATGTCGTTTAACATTCGATGAACAGTGTCGATCAACACAGGATGAATAGTGTCGATCGACACGGGATGAACAGTGTCGATCGACGGGAATGAACGATATCGCGATGAACAGTGTCGCCATGAACAGTGTCGCCATGAACAGTGTCGCCATGAATATTGTCGCGATGAACAGTGTCATGATGAACAGTGTCGCGATGAACAGTGTCGATCAACACAGGATGAATAGTGTCGATCGACACGAGATGAACAGTGTCGATCGACAGGAGATGAACAGTGTCGATCGACACAAGATAAACAGTGTCGATCGACACGGGATGAACAGTGTCGATCGACGGGGAATGAACAGTATCGCGATGAACAGTGTCGATCGACGGAGAATGAACAGTAGCAAGATGAACAGTACCTGGGTGAATAGTAGTGTGATGAACAGTAACATGATGAACAGTACTGGGATGAACAGTGTTTTCCGAAACATGATGAATAGTGTCGTTCGATGCTTGGTATACGCTGTCGATCGCTGCTGCTTGGAGGGTGTCGATCGATGCTTCTCTCGTAGTCTTACGGATCGTGCATAAACATGCATGCTCCTTCTTTGAAAAATCCAAAAATCCTCTCTTCATTGCTGTTCCTGATACTAAGATATATGTAACCTGAAACAGAAGAAAATTTTTTTATGTAAATTAACTAATATAGTAAATAAACCTAGACTAAATCTAACTAGAAAATATCTAATAGCGATGAAAGCTCCCCGGCAACGGCGCCAAATTTGATATCACTCAAATTACCCTAAGGAGTGACTTTACTCTATCAAATATAAGGTTCAGTTGTAATACTTAGCGATCGAATCCACAGAGAGCTAGGACACACACTAGATCTAA
Source organism: Brassica carinata (assembly GCA_016771965.1). Lineage (NCBI taxonomy): Eukaryota > Viridiplantae > Streptophyta > Magnoliopsida > Brassicales > Brassicaceae > Brassica > Brassica carinata. The sequence continues at coordinate 118,012 of JAAMPC010001587.1, read as the reverse complement.
TAGTTATATGATTAATCTAGGCTAATAGGGTTTTAAATTGGTAAATAAAGTAAAGCAGGTGAACAAGGTTGTTGTTCATTAAATAGATGAGTTGTTTGATGGAAGGATGGTTTGCTAGACTTAGGGTTTAGGCACGTGAATTATAATGGATAGGATGCGAGGCGAACTGATATGCTAGGACTCAACCGCTCACTTTATAACACTATCGATCGATGAGTGTCAATGTCGATACCGATCGATGGTTGTGGCGAGTTGATTACCATTAAGAATGATCAATCAGCTATCGCTTATTTCTTACAAACCTAACTCAATCAGAATCTTATCAGGCAAATAATCTATTCTCGCAGTATCCTATGTCCTAAGTTCAGAATCTAGTTAATTACTCTAGAACCATGCATTAAGAATACTTCTAATCAATGGGTATCAATTCTCTAACAATCCTATTTTGGGACTAACTCATCAGAACCATATAGAACCCTAAACCTAGCAGGTAGATCTATTCAAGCATGAATTTTGTCACAGAAATCGTAGATAAAAAGCATAAATATAAATAAAACCAAAATCAAAACCAATGGAGTTCCGATCCAAGAGGACTCTGAAGGAGTTCTTCTCTTCTCTCCAACCTAAAACTAAGAACAAAGAATAGAATAAAGTGTAGCAGTCAACAATGGCTTAGAAAACACATAAATAGGGTTTCTGGTCGTCCAAGGCTATTTTGGAAACTTTGTGGTGGTTTATGGGCTTCAGTCGGTCATAAAATATACTCGGCTCACATTCTAGCATTTCCGTCGATCGATGTCAAGAGTGCTGCATCGATCGACATACGTTCCTCTTCTCGACAGTTTCTTCTCGCGAGGCAGATTGACTACTCTTCAGTAAAATAGGCATAACTTCAGCTACAGAATGCTGATTGACCTCAAACCGGTAGAATTGGAAATCTAACTAAAAGCTCTATCTTGTATCAAAAGATGAGCTCAATCTAACGGTGGGAAGGTCTCCATCCATAGTTAAACATCTGACATGTCTGTGCAGTTTTGCACTCAAAAGGCTCCAAAAGATACCAAAATCACCACTTTCTTCCAAAACGTACATGAACCTATAAATATTCTAAAAGACTCCAAAATATAATAAACATATCTTAAAACACCTATATACCATGGGTAAAAGTGGATCAAATCTATGGTATATCATCTATGATGTAACGCAGGTGAATAACTACCTCTATTGGTCTTGGATCGACATATTGTCTATGATGTAACCCCAAGCCATGGTGGAAAAAGTTGTTTCCAGATTGATATGATTGCCTCATAGCATGATCCTTATTTTTCATATTTCCCAACTCAAGAAATCAGTACAACCACAATCTCAGGTACAACCTGTCCCTATTATTTTATCTTCAAATCTGGAATGGGTTGCAGAACAAGACTTGGTAAAAGATATTCGCAAAGATGAACGGAAAGGATGCAGAAATGTTTTTTTTAGGAGCTAATGCAGAAATGTTGATCCAATGGAAAGGGCTACCTGCATTTGAGGCGACATGGGAACCTTACGCAGACATGGCAGCACGTTTTCTAGAATTCCACCTCGAAGACAAGGTGTTTTCTTTAAGGAGGGGTATTAATAGGTTTAGTGTACCTTTGGCTTTGTTACAGAGGAAACAGAGGTCGTGCGGAGAGTTGCAAGACAAATGGTGAAAGGGAATAGTAGCTAAAAAGAAGGAATCAAATAACAGGATGGATCATGCTATGAAGCAGTAAGATCAGTCTTTTCCATTGCAAATTATCAGAACCCTCCCCCACATTTGAGTAATTTTGGTATATTGTTATAAGTGTTTACAAAATTTAAATAATTTCAAAATGCGTTTTCCCTTTTCCAAACTAAATTTATTAATTATTTATCTCTACTAATTTAAGAAACTTAAAGCAACAATGAATGTTTAATAACATTTTCCTAACTCCTGCAGTATACAAACGATACTGGAAGTCCATGTTGGGTTCAATATAATATCAAACATGAATATTACACATGCATTGTGCATGTAATGAATCTAACCTGCTTTTTAAAGTAGACATGTGTTAATGTTGAGATATATTATAGTAAATAACACAAAGAAAAATAAAATATTCATTCAGATTTGAGGATTTTAACCTAATGAATTCTTTTTAATCATCAGAAACTATTATCGCTTAGAATAACTATCAAAAACAGTAAAACAGATTTAAAATACTATTTTAAAAAGATAATATATTTATCTGAAATTAGATTTATTTAACTACTCTCAAATGAATAATCTAAAAGCTGAAAGCATATGATGTATATATATATATATGGGCGGAGCCAAGTAGGAGTTGGGTGTGGCATATGTCCTGAACTGATTTTTATTTTTCTTTCACTAATTAACCTAAAATTTATGAAAGTGTCCCTCTTTTTAATATAATTTACATAGTGTGGTTCATACTAAAAAATTGCTGAATCCGCCTCTATATATATATATATAATAGATGCAATAACACCAATGTTCGGAAACTCGCTAGGTGTTCCTCGTACGTTTAGGTTGCGCCTAGCGCCGAATGAGAAAATCGGAGATTTTGCGGGAATTAATCGCCGATTTATTTTAGTTATATATGATACATTTGTAACTATAATCAATAACTTTCTTACATGAGCAATCCGGGTTCGACCTTTCCCAAATGCAATTTTGTATATTTTTTAAGTATTTAAGTTAATGAAGGGCAATTTTGTCATTACCAAGTCGTCTTCCTCTTTGATGTTTAGGGTTTTCTGCAGATAAAGCTTGACGGCTCCTCGAATATAACGAGTTATACTTCATTTTTCGTCATTTTTATGCTGTTCTTAATCAAATTCTTTGAAACTTACGTATATCAAGCGATTTCTAAGCTAAAACGAGTAAGAACTTCAGTTTTTTTTTGAGATCCCGATTTTTCTCACCGAATCACTCCAATTCGCCATGTTTGGTGACCGAATCACTATTTTTCGGCGATTCCACGGCTCTAGGCGGTGCGTTTTAGAACAGGGACTAACACACACAAACTCATCAATTCATTGAATTACAATGAAAATTTTCAATTATCACCACTGTTTATTATCTTATACATTTTACAATTTTTGGTGAAAATTACTATAAACAATTTTAAATTATAAAAAATTTAATAATAAAAATAACTACAACAGATAATCTGAGCGTAGCGCTGAAAAAGTATCTAGTATATTTAATACATTTAATGGTAAATTATAGCTTTCTTTGAAACTTAAAAAGACAGTATAATAAATTTTTAAAAGAAAAAGAACTTGAAAACATATGTCTGTTATTCAAAGTGGATGTCAAAATAATTAAAAAATTCAAAACAAATAAAAAACATATCTTAGTGGATGTCATGTTCTTTGTTTTTCTTTTTCTTTTTTTTTTTTAATCTAATCAATACTTGTCATCCTTTATCTCACTAAAAACAATATAATTATTCATTTCAAAAACTTTATACTAAAAAAAATATTGTTATCTCGTTTTCTGAGTATGTAACACGCATGAGTGGTCTCCCATCGGCAATTATCATAATCGCCTTCTTCTCTCTTTCTCCTCCTCTGGCGATGAGTGGAACTAAGAAGAACAAGAAGAGATGGTTCTCTTTCCACCAACGATCAGCTTCAGCCACAACTACAACCGTACCGCAACACAAACACGACGAGACTCCACCGGAGTTTCTTTGTCCCATAACAGGATTCCTCATGTCGGATCCCGTTGTTGTCCCATCTGGTCAAACCTTCGAACGTCTCTCCGTTCAAGTCTGTCGAAACTTAGGATACGTACCGGATCTTCCCGACGGAACCCAACCCGATTTCTCCACCGTCATCCCCAACCTCGCCATGAAGTCCACCATTTTCAGCTGGTGCGACCGCAACAAAGTTGACCACCCTCGTCCTCCTGACTCTGCCTACGTTGAAAACATGGTTCGTGCCCGCATGGATAAAGATCCGGGTCTGGAGGCTTCGTACCTTCAGGGTCTGGAGCCTCCAGAGCCTGAGTTTCTCCCTCATGTGGCTGAGAATTCACCTTCTGATTACGATGCTGTAATGGAGACGATTAGAGCGCGATCCAAGAACTCAGTGTCGCCAACAACATCATCACTTGAGTCAGTTACGGTCGGGCAGCGTCCATATCACCCGACAAGAGCCGTTAGTATGTTCTCTTCTTCCTCCACGACTTCATCAGGAGTTTACGTTGGAGCTGAAAGTCCAGTTCGTAACGCTGTCTCCGATTACTCTTCTTCTTCTCCCATGTCGCCAGAAGAAGAAGAGATCTTCAACAAACTAAGAGGAGCCGACATTTTCGACCACGAGCAAGGTCTGATCTTACTTAGGAAGATGACAAGAACAAGCGAGGATCTTCGTGTTTCGCTCTGTACGGACCGTATCCTCTCCTTCCTCCGATCACTTCTCGTTTCGCGGTACAACCTCGTTCAGACAAACGCAGCAGCTTCTCTAGTCAACCTCTCGCTTGAGAAACAGAACAAAGTGAAGATCGTACGTTCAGGTTTCGTTCCCCTCTTGATCGACGTCTTGAAATCTGGAACAACGGAGGCTCAGGAGCACGTCGCCGGAGCTTTGTTTAGTTTAGCTTTGGAAGATGAGAACAAAATGGTGATCGGAGTTCTCGGTGCGGTGGAGCCTCTCCTCCATGCTCTACGTTCTTCGGAGAGCGAAAGAGCGCGTCAAGACGCGGCTCTTGCGTTGTATCACTTATCTTTGATTCCGAGTAATAGGACCAGGCTGGTTAGAGGAGGTGCGGTGGCGACTCTGCTTTCGATGGTTAGGTCCGATGAGTCCACGAGTCGGATACTCTTGGTGTTAAGTAACCTCGCGGCTTGTCCTGATGGAAAAGGAGCAATGCTGGAAGGCAACGCGGTAGCTATTCTGGTGGGGAAGCTTAGAGAAGGTGGAGATGATTCCGAAGCGGCGCGTGAGAACTGCTTGGCTGTTTTGTTGACGCTTTGTCAGGGGAACCTGAGGTTTAGGGGGTTGGCGAGTGAGGTGGGAGCTGAGGAAGTGTTGAAGGAAGTGGAAGAGAGTGGAAATGTGCGAGTGAAGGAGAATGCGGCGAAGATTCTGCAGGTGATGAGAGGAGGAAGCGGTGGAGGTAGTGCTTTTGGGGAAAATGGGGAGGCGCGTGAGTGGAACCGTATGCTTGAGGCGACTGGGTTGAGCCAAACTCAGTTTCAAGGAGGACAAAACGGGGGTTTCGCTTGTTCTTCCCAGTTCTAGCTTTTTTTTTTCTTTTGATTATCTTCACTCTTTTTTTCCTTTTCCTTTTTGATAAAATGTTTATTTTTTGTTTGACTGATATCAATGGGTGTAAATTATCAATTTGCGTGAAATGTAATACATGATTATTGTTTCTCTGTTATTAAATAATAGAAGCGAAATGTCCATTTGTTTGTAAAGAGAGACTAATGTTTTTGCATTGTTAAATAATCACTTAAGGTTATCTTGTTCGATGGTTAAAACCTTGTTCGAAAACTCATAGTTGGTTAAGTATTGATAACTTAATTAATATTCAGTTTCGAATTTGCATTAAATTTTTAGAAATAATTATAAATTACTAAAACTATCTCATCTTATTTTATATATTAATCGAGAAGTTACTTAAATGAAGTTTATTTATGTGTCGTTCATATGTGAAGTTTTTTAAAATATTATAATTTGATTGGTTGGTGACTTTTATTACTTATATATATTAGTAAAATCTACAAATAAAAAGACACTTTAGAATAATTAATACAAGTTGCCAAACAACACAAGTAATCTTACAAATAGTAATTTACGGTAACTATTTTCAAAGTTATTGAAATAATATATATGGTTTCATTAATTATATAAAATATTTTAATGTATTTAAATAAAAATAAATATAATGGTTTTATATTTTATATAAAGAATTAGATTTATATATAAGGCATTATTAAAATTTTTTATGTTTTGAAGGCACGCACATGATTTATAAATCACTTGTAAAAATTAAGAAATTATTTACAAACTTCTTAAAAACTTTTTTTGTTTACAAAATCATTTTATATATTAGAGTTTCTAAATGATTTATAAATTTTATATAAGTTTATAAATTCATTTTTTGATTTATGAAATTTATAAAATTGTTTGTAAATGCTTCATAATCTAATAAAACATTGGCTTAGGCCCCTAACTTTTAAAAAAAAAAACACATAGACATAGGTATTTATAAAAAATATTATAACATTATTTCTAAAAAACGAGATTTAAAAAAACTTGTTTAAGATAAAATCTTATAACATTATTTTCTAAAAAACGAGATTTAAAAATATACTTACCAAATTGTCAAACTTGTTTTTACAAGAAAAGCTTCGAAACTAAGAAAGACAAGATTTTAAAAGATACAGTCAAAACATATTTGTAAAAGAAATTTACTAATAAGGTAAGATATTATTTAGTATTTTAAATAGTAAGACCTTTCACACAGTTTTCTTTTAATAAATACTACACATTAATGCCTTTATACTCCACTCATAGTCATTTAGACAAAAAAATGAAACATCTCGTACTTTTTATATTATTTACTACCTACTGTGGGCTACATGAAGCTTGTGAAAAAAATCGTGTTGTACTTCATAATGAACTCGGTCCTGGTAGACTTCTCCAGTTCCGTTGTGTTTCCAACGACAATGATTTAGGCATACAAACCTTAGCCTTCAATGCTTCTCCTTATATCATCTCATTCCATGATGAAGTACTTCGTGTAACAAGATGGACATGTTTGTTAAGGCAAGGAGTTAGCATGGAATATTTTTATCAAGTTCAAGTATACAAAGCAGGAGACAGATTTGTCCCTAGATGTGGCCAGATACGTGTATGGACCGCCAAACTTGATGGGATATACTTTTCAAGAAACCTTGATACACCACCCGTTTTAGCACTACGCTGGAATAAAACGATGGAATAAAGAATAATGTATTTCTATTTCTTCAGAAAAATATGAGTTATATCAAAAATATTATATTAGCAATTGAGTTTGTGTGATATATATGTTTGTCTGCTAATCTCTGACGAGGTTCAAAAAACGTCTCATAGTTTAGTTATTGTCATATCCATTCTCGATGATTTTAGCAACTGTTATCTTATGGTCACATCTCCACATTGTCTATACATGAGTTTGATAGTGTGTACTGGGTTCAGTGGAGAGCTGGAATAATGATATGAGAAAGATTATAATCCAAGGAATACTTGACCACTGGTTTGGTAAGCTTGACACCAATTCAAGTTTTTACTACACCAGTGGCTGATATGTTTCCCGTTAAAGACAACAATTCTGAAGTGATATACATATGTGGAACGTTAATATTAGCGCACATGATCCATATCTCAAGCAAAAGTATACTCCAATCGGTTTTTTTATTTGATGTTTTAGATTTGTTCACGCAGATTTAAAAGAAATTTAACTTAGTATATATTCTAAACATAATAATTACTAACTAGATATCTAACTATAGCTCAACTCCTATCTGATTTGACATATACATATCAAGTAAATTGGATTTGGCTAACTAGAAAGATGTGTGGACGAGAGAGAAAGACACAATCAATAAAAAGTTTAAAACATAAAACGTGCGTGCTTTATCTTTTGATCAAAGTGAGACAGTTCGTGTGAAGATGTCAGATGAAAACAAGTTCTGAATTATTCTACGAACATTCCGTGTAGATACAATAGGATCCAGTAAACAGATTTGATCAACCAGTCCTGTTTTATTTTTATTTTATTTTTTTTATTTTTTTTTTAAAAGAATGTTAAATTTTTATTCCTAAAAAAAGCCTTTTTACAATGAGTGCAACCTTTGATCTAGAAAAACTCTATACATTACCTCCCAAAATAACATCAAAGCAAATCACACTCTAGTACTAAACCAGAGCTGTAAAGCACCCTCCATTCCTTTCACTCTCTTTGATCTCAAAAGACTGAGCTTATTTCTCACTCCCTTATCCATCATCTTCTTTATCACATTCACTGGTGTCAGCTTCTCACCATGCTTTACTCTATTTCTCACCAGTCCTGTTTTATTGCCAAATTGTATACAGACAAGAGGAAGGCCAAATACGTACTCAAACAAAAATTGTAGTTTAGTTTAATGTTTCGTAGAGATTAAGAATATATTGGACTCGACTCACAAAAGTGAGCACTTCTCAATACTCCGACCCAGCTCAACAACAATGTTCTCGTCATCTCGTGGGCTATATATTACTGGGTATATTTTCAGTTTTTATACTTCACTAGTGCACACTGTATTACTGGTTCATTCAAGTTTGTGTTTGAATCATGCGATTTAGGTGTTTGTGAACTAATTTTTTTAGAAGTATGTTTGTTAAGAGTCTTGAGACTAGTTTGTGCTTGTTCCTTGACTGCATGCTTTGGATATAAAAAATATAGTATAACATAACCAAGACAAACTCATTTCCTTTGTTTGCTATTTTCGTTCTTTAAGTCAGATGTTTAGGTATGTATATAAACAGTATACTGAAAAAGTATACTGAATCATATGAATCAAATCAATTTCTTAGACGCAGCTTTATGAAGTAAACAACTAGATCCTCTCTACGTGTTTCAGACAAATCAATATGATAAAAAAGGGAATTTGCACTAGATACCCATAAAAAAAAGTATAATTAGGTAGATGATAACGACACTGTGCATTTTGTATTAATCCCATTATAGCCCTACATCTAGCTCTCTGGGATAAGACTGACATCTTGATATTTCGTATCTAGGAAAATTGATATCTGTAAAAACTTATTAAAATACACAAGATATTAAAACTCTCACTAAATAACGCAAAGAAAAACTCTCATTAACTTCAACTGCTTCTTCTCTAATCACTTTGCTTTCTCTTTTAACCTTCGGAACACAAATCTCTTCGATCCAAATATCTCACTTGCAATCTATCTTTTTCCCTTACATCATTTAAACCATACAATAGATTTTTTTTAATTTAGGTAAATCTGAATTTTCACCATGTCTGAAGTTCTTCATCTCCAACCACTTCTTCCTCTTCTTCATCCTCTGACCATCGGCGGAACACTCAAGTTTATGGATCCCCTCAAGATGTTGATTTTCATGGCTCAATTGAACAACAACACCTGCAAATTTGAGACAAAGCGTATGAATATGACGACGAAATTGGTCTTCTTCTTCCACACTGTAATTGTGAGGAAAATGAACGATGAGATTGGTATTCTTCTTCTTACCATCCTTTATTTATTTTTATTTTTATGGTCTTTTAAAGAAAACACATCTGCATCTTTATCTCAATTTCTTTTTTTTCTGAAATATTTCAAAAATACCAATTTCACTTGGAGATATCCGGCAATTCAAATCTCGGATAACAAAATGATTTTTGCCGACTTTTGAATTTTTATTTGGATCAACATTGTAATATCCGGTTAAGACTAACATATATATATATATAGTATATATATATAGGTTAATCAATTTCTAATATTTGGCTAAGGCGGCCGCTGTAGAAAACTGTTCACTCATCCAAACAGGCACAGCTTACGCCTACATAACCTCCTTAGCGTACGATCACTACATAACTAAAATTGAACCCATAATCTATCATCATGTAAGCTTCCATTTCCATTGTAATATTGTTAGATTATCAAGTATCAATGATTTTTCACTATTAGTTCTCTATTTTTCTCAATTCAGGTTATAATGGAAGCTATTCAAATTCCATTGACAAGAAAGAATCATGACCTTTTGACTATTTGGTATTTTCAATTTTGAAGGCGTTGGACTCCTGGCATCTGAATTCTAATACTCGCAATTACGAGTTTGATCTGGAATAACCATGTAATATCCGGTTATAAGATAGATATAAATATATTCCCATAACTCAAATTGATTACATTAAGTTTAAACATTGTACTTTCTTTACCTTTTGAAAGATATATGTAGTGATTATTACATGTGCTATCTGGATTAACTAAATAATATCTAATTATCAAAGTTTATATCCATATCAATGTATTATGTATGTGAAATACTCCAAACCTTTCCGGTTTCATTTGGAAGTAACCGGCACTTGAGATTTATGTTAATAAAATGAAATTTGTGACTATTACAAGTTTAATATGAAATAAATATTTAATATATAATTATAAAACCCACATACACTACAACAAATGTTGATTATAACTACTGCATATATCGTGGTTAAATCGTAGTTAAACCACTATTACGACGACTTAACTACGAATTACGAATCGTAGTTACTAGCTCGTCGTAATGGAAAAATCGACGTAAAATCGAAGGAAAAGTACGACGAATGACAATCGAGGTAAAATCAACGTAAAGACAAAATCATCGTAACGTGGAAGTAATAGACAAATTGTCGTAACGTGGAAGTAATAGACAAATCGAAGTAAAATAGAAGTAAAATATGTCGAAGTAATGCAGACGTAAAGTAGTCGTTAAAATCGAGGTAAGATAGAAGCTATATTTACAATGAATTACCCTCGAATGTCGAAGTACTTTGGTAGTAAATTATACGAATGCATTACATCTATTTTTTACTACGAATTGACATTGATTTCTTTCGAACATTTTACTACGAGTTAACCTCGATTTCTTTTAGAATTAACCTCGATTTGTAAAAAGTTTTATATTTAAAATTGTTTTTTTGTTCAATAATAAAAAATGAAATATATAATTATTTTAAAATAATTTAATAACCAGAAATATAAACAAAATAATAATAAAATATTAAAATATTTTAAAATTCAAAATAAAATTACAAAAACCTAAAGATTAAGGTCTTCCGGCTCGGCACTATGGTTCTCGGTCCGTCGCTCTAGATCCGCTGCTCCTCAGCGGTGCGTTGTGTGACTATGGTAGACGGACTTGACTCCACATCTGCCCATACCTCGGTCCGACTCGCCATCAAATTGAACATTGACGCCATGCCCATCATCGAAGTCCGGTGCTCTGCTAAAGGCGGCATTAGAAGCTGCCAAAGCTGCCCGAGCTGAGCATTCTCTTCGTCTCTTCCGAAACATAACTCGCCCTCGGAACATCGTTAACCGAGCCAATTCGACGACTCGCCCCTTTCTTTGGGGCAACTCGTAATAAATTAATTAATTTTATTAGTAAAATATATTTAAAAATAATTATTTAATTAAATTATACTATATATATATTTAAAAATATATTACTGTTCAATATTTTGTCCCGTTTCTACCGTTGACAACCGAATGTGGCAATCCGATTTTCTTGGGACGGTGAGTCTCGACCTCTTGGATTCGAGATCAACGCCGCTCGATCTTTTCAGCCCGAGCATCCACAAACGTCCCATCTTTATGGGTGTGAGTTTTTGTAAAGCTTGGACAAAGATGGAGGTTCTACATCTTCGCACTGTAGAAAAATTTAGAAATTTAATATAATTAATTTTATTTAAAAATTTATTAATAATTAAAAAATTACCATCTGTAAGGCAACTCCGTGTGGAATCTGCCCGAAGTATGAGGCAACGGTAAATTGCCTTCGCATCTGGTGTATGTCGGGCTGCCGGCGGTTGTTGGCTGTCATAATGCTCCGAGGCAACATCCAATAGGCTTTAAGGCCTGTCCATACTGTCTCGGCGATGAATATGGGTTTCGCAGCATCACCCTCAACCCTCCACTTATCCTTCCAGTCGCCCACGGTGTTTTTAAGGCGATCCATCGCCTTCTCGGTGAACGCCTTCTTCACTTTCGTTGGCGGCAATAGACCAATTCCATTTTGCTGGAAAAATTAATTAATAAATATAATAAATAATTATTATAGAAAATAAAATATAAATTATAAATTAAAATATGAAAACTAACATGAAAACACTTGAACCAAGTTCTCGAATGTGATCTGGCGTAAGACTCGGTTCGGATGCGGTTGATGAAATATGACTTGATGGTATCTGAAACGGACCGTCCAAGGCGGTTGTCCGTATCAAACCCGCAAAAGACAAATAATGTAATTAGATATATATATACATATATAATTTATAACTTATGGAAATAATAATATATTAAACTTAACTACCGGTATGTGTTTGGTGGACGATCGGGATCAATGACGGGTAAACCTTCGCGGCCCGGCATCTGAAGCAAATCCTCAACGGTAAATCTAGCATAACGGTGCATCCGGGCAGCATCAAATCAGGATGGACATATCCCGGAGCACCCCGAGGCGGTGGAGCAGCATCCCGAGGCGGTGGAGCAGCAGCCGGAGGAGGTGGAGCAGAGCCGGAGGAGGTGGAGCAGAGCCGGAGGAGGTGGAGCAGAGCCGGAGGAGGTGGAGCAGCAGCGAAGGTGGCTGACCATGCAGTGGAGGGACATACGGTGCAGGAGGCACCCATGGTGGAAGAGGAGCAGACGCAGCTGGTGATCGTTCACGAGATTGGCTCTCGAGGCTGTTCCGTGGGTTCGATCAGAGGTAAGCGGTGATCGGTCTGTCCAGCGAAATATACTCGATAGGTGGGTCCCCTAAGTCGTTTTCTACCGCGAGGAGTAGACATGTGTACTCAATCAACCTGTTCAAAAAAAATCAATTATTAAAAGAAACAAAAAATATATATATAAAATGTGCATCTAAAATAAATATAATTTTGTCAATTCCTAAACTAACCACCTAATTTAATTCCATCCCTAAGCTTAACCACCTAAACTAAAAAAAAAAAAATCGTACCTAGAGAGAAGGCAGAGAGAGGTTAGAGAGAAGGCAACGCGAGGTCGATTGTGGTTTCTATATATAGGGATTTTGTGATCGTCGTAATGTAGTAGGGACATTACGACGATTTTGACTCGACCCGTGTTTTGGATCGTCGTAATTTAGTAGGCCCATTACGACTCGGTTGACTCGATCCGCGTTTTGGATCGTCGTTAGTTAGTAGGCCTATTACGACTAGATTGACTCGACCAGCGTTTAAAATCGTCGTAATTGAGTAGGTAAATTACGTCTATTTTGACTCGAACCTTGTTTTGATCGTAGTAACTTAGAAGTAAATGTTATTTTTGAAAAAAAATCTAAAGGAGTACACATCGTAACCAGAACAATTGTTATCGACCGACATAAAATTTTCGCTTCATGAACTAAGGAAAAGCTATGTAGGGTTGATAAGAACTGTTCTAGTAATCGTGCACTCCCGTATAGTTTTTTTGAAAGCAATGTTTTTTTGGGTTTTGAATGTATACGGTCACAAGAACAATGCTTATCAATCCGTATAGCCTTTGCTTGGCTCCTCAAACCAAATAAAGCTATACCGAGTTGATAAGAACGGTTTTGATGACCGATTTGTAATCTTTATTTATCTTAAGAGATTAAGAGATTTGTTTTTGGTGTGAGATTATGGTGGGGATTTGGTGTGTGTATATATATATGTAGATCGTCGTAAAGTAGAAGTAAAATAGCTACTATACAGGATCGACCCTTGTTTTTGGTGTGAGATTATGGTGGGGATTTGGTGTGTATATATATATGTAGATCGTCGTAAAGTAGAAGTAAAATAACTAGTATACAGGATCGACCCTTGTTTTTAGGTTTTGAATGTATACGGTTACAAGAACAATCCTTATCAATCCGTATAGCCTTTGCTTGGCTCCTCAAACCAAATAAAGCTATACTGAGTTGATAAGAACGGTTTTGATGACCGGTTTGTAATCTTTATTTATCTTAAGAGATTAAGAGATTTGTTTTTGGTGTGAGATTATGGTGGGGATTTGGTGTGTATATGTATATGTAGATCGTCGTAAAGTAGAAGTAAAATAACTACTATACAGGATCGACCCTTGTTTTTGTGAATCGTAGTAATGTGGTTGTTAAATTACCACTAATACGTGGTCGAATGGTCTTTACAACGAAGTTGACTCGACCGCTTTTAGGTATTACTGACGATTTAGGATCGAATGGCCTTTACAACGAAGTTGACTCGACCGCTTTTAGGTATTACTGACGATTTAGGATCGAATGGCCTTTACAACGAAGTTGACTCGACCGCTTTTAGGTATTACGGCGATTTTGGATCGAATGGCCTTTACAACGAAGTTGACTCGACCGCTTTTAGGTATTACGACGATTTAGGGTCGACCCTTGTTTGTTACCCTAAACCCCAAACCCCAAACCCTAAACCCCAATAGTATAAACCCCAAAACTTCTAAACTTATATATCACACTTACACTTATAAACAACATCATCAAACGATATTTTTATTAAATCAAAAGTCTAACTAGTACATGATTAAAACCATATATATGGCATAATGAAAGGCATAATGAGATTCACTCATCGTCGAAGAACCATCATTTGATTCAATATCACTAGTATCATCGTCTTCTTGAAATTCATCTTCGTTGCCTTCGCCCATTATATCTTCAAGGATCTTCAGAAATCAAGTTTTATGGATCAACTAGTAAGATTTCATCAACGGGTTGCTCGGTACTTCAACAACATTAACAGCTTCTTCTTGCAAAGGCGGTTGATCATCACCGATTACTCGACCTCGAGGTGTAACTTTATAGCTGCTAACCAAGAAGTTCCAGATTGTCCGATCCTTGGATATGGAATAAAACAGACTTGCTCGGCGAGATGCCAATATGTAGGGTTCAAATTTGTTGTATCTCCGCTGCATTAATATCTACAACTCCAAACTTGTTATACCGAACACCTCTATTGATAGTAGGGTCGAACCAGTCACATTTGAAGAGGACGTATTTCATCTTCACTAAACCGGGGAATTCCACTTCGATGATCTCTTTTAAGATCCCATAGAAATATTTTTCACCTTTCACATATATTCCATAGTTCATCGTTGCTCGTTGACTTCCATATTCGTAAGTGTGAAATTTGTAGCCTCGTGTAAAATACATAGGGGCTGTGGTGACCTTAGAGACCGGACCTTGTATCAGTTCGTGAAACCACGTTGGATAGAATGGATCATCGTAATCAACCTGCATATATATAATTGAATTCATTAATATTTAAGTTATATTATAATAATTATATTAATCATGATTTATACCTGTGTTTTTAACCACTGGACAAAGTGTTGATCTTTTATTTTGTTCAGATCATTTGGCGATATTCCTGGTAAAGCTTCTTCAACCTGTTCAACAAACTCACTGATTTCCAAAAGATTATATTAAGTTAGTATCGAAACAAATAAAATAAAAAGTAAATAAATTATTTATTTACCTTTCAAATGATTGCATCTCCTCGCAATTAAGGAGTATATATGTATGGGCACTATGGCGTCTTACGTACTTTCGACCACCAAACTTCTTTGAGTTTTTCAGCAAGACGTCCAATCTGACGAATCGCCAAGAACACTGTAAGACATATGTCGGCATAACACCTCCATCATCATATCTGCTTGGACCCTTTTCCGTGTACGAACTTGTGATCCAAAATAGTATGACGTGAAGTGGGAAGTTTCCTCAGACAAACTCCCCGCCACTATTGAACCTTCCACACTTGCAAGATTTTTTGCTTTTCCTTTCAAATATTTCATGGATCGCTCATAAGGATACATCCATCCGTTATGAACTGGTCCACGAAGCAATGCCTCATACAGGAGGTGGATAAGTAAATGTTCCATGACGCCAAAAATGACGGAGGAAATATTTTCTCCATATTGCACATTAAGATCGGATATTCTCATCAAGTTGTCCGATGACATCTTCGTTAAGGTATGCGGTGCTAAGATCCCTAAAAAAGCTCCAATCCCTGAAAATATAATTTATTCCACAAATTATATAATTTGTAGGATTATTTAATATAACAATAAATTAAAAAATTTAGTAATTTATGTTACCTGCAAGTGATTCATGAACATTCTTTGGAAGCAACTCCGCAAATGCAAATGGTAGTAGTCGTTGCATAAAAACATGACAGTCATGACTTTTCATTCCTGAAAACTTTTGCCCTTTCTCAACACATCTTGATAGATTTGACACATACCCATCAGAGAACTTGACATCGATGCCACCCACTGAACAACGCTGCCTTTGCTTCACGACAATCTGAAAATGGGAACCGCATTTGCCCATTGCTTTTAATATGCGTTCTTTCCTAGAACATAATGCGGCAAGTCCAACCTTGAGTTCTTGTTATCTTTTGTCTTTCCAGGACGTTCAATAATGTATTGATGATGTTGTCGAAGAAGTTTTTCTCAATATGCATCACATCAAGATTGTGTCGCAAAAGTAGATCTTTCAAGTATGGGAGTTTCCCAAAATATACTCTTTTTGTGCTAATTATGTTGTGTCTCATAACCATCAGCCATATTTGCAGGAATATGTCAATTACCCCATCTCTTAACTGTTTCTTGTGCACCATAATAATCAATATCCTTCTCGATATCTTCTCCAGATAAATATGGTGGAGCGTGTCTCGCATAACCCTTTTTACCGAAACAATGTCTTGTTCCTTGATGCGGATGGATAATGGGAAGAAATCTTCGATGACAATCAAACCATGACGTCTTCCTACCATTCTTAAGCTGAAATGCGTATGTGCTTCCCATACAATAAGGACAAGCTAGCCTCTCATGCATTGTCCAACCTGATAACATCCCGTATGCAGGAAAGTCACTGATGGTCCACAAAAGAACTGCTCGAATAGTAAAATTTGTTCTCGTTGAACAATCATACGTCTGCACCCCTGTTGACCACAACTCCTTCAATTCTTCTATCAAAGGCTGTAAGAAAATATCGAGGGATCGCTTCGGATGCTTGGGCTCAGTTATCAATATACTCATGAAAAGAAAATCTCTTTCCATACACATCTCGGTGGAAGGTTGTATGGTGTTAGGATGACTGGCCAAAGTGAGTATCGTCTTCCGGACATTCCAAACGGACTAAATCCATCCGTGCATAGTCCAAGATAAACATCGCGAGTGTTACTTGCAAAATCTTTGTGAACCGAATTCAAGTGTTTCCACGCTTTTGCATCTGACGGATGATTGATTTCGCCTTCCTTCTGAGTATGTTCGGCATGCCATCTCATTGCTGCTGCAGTCTTTTCAGATTGATATAATCTCTTCAGCCTATTTGTAATAGCTAAGTACCACATCCGCTAGTACGGTACCCTTTTTCGTCCACGCCTTACGGTTTATATCGTGGCTTCTTGCGAACTTACACTCCAACAACTCCATCTTTCCTCCAAGATCATACATTGTCTATACAAACATCAATCTGCTCAAGGTAAGCCAAGATCGCTAACCAATTTCTGAATCTCATAATAAGATTCAGCGGACAAATTATCTTGAGGCAAATACTCTTTAAACAACTCAGCCCATGCATCCATACAAACTTGAGGCAAGTTATGATCAGTTTTGATATTCATCATCCTAGGCGCCAATGACAATTTAGAAAGGCCTTCTACAACCTTCATAAACGGTTGATTAGCTGCCTCTAACATTTGATAGAACCTTTTGCGTCAAGTTTGGTTCCTCTACCTCTACATTGTCTACTTCTACAGCAACTGTTGTTGTTTCACGAAATGCATCGGTAATCATATCATGCATCCTATCATGATCTGCGACATGATCCTCAAGGTAACTACTTTCAGGATGCAAATGACTCGGTTCTTCCCTATTACCACCAACTTCAAAGTGAGTACTACTACTAGCTTCATTCCTACTATCACCTTCTCCATGATGAAACCATATGTAGTAATGCGGGGTAAATCCTCTATTTACTATATGTTTCCAAACTGTTTCACTACTGAACAAATTTGGTGTTTTGGCATTTACGACAAGGACAAAACATTTTACCGATTTCTGCGTGAGATGTGTGTTTCCAGCTTGGTACATGAATATCTCCGCCCCATTGAGAAATTCATCTGTCACAACTCCTGCAGAGTTTTTATGTGCGTACATCCAACTCTGAACTTCATAGATATTGCCGTTATGAGACATTTTTTGGAATCTATTTTTTCTGATTTTGTTTTTTTGAATCTTTAGAAAGAAGGAGAAGAGAGCATATTTATAGAAAATTTTCAGATTTGGTAGGTGGAGATTTTGCTGCGAATATACTACATATGAAAAATTTACTACTATTTAACTATCTTTATTCACCAACCACACACAAAAACAATTAACACATTGTCAACCACTTTCTTGTGGATAGCCGTAACATAGTCCCTAAATAGATGGGAAATTGTGGATGTTAGATAGTTGTAATATAACTTATGTTTTACTACGACCCGTAGTAAGCGTTGTATAATCGGCGTAATAGGCCCCCTTGTTACGTCGATTTTAGTTCAACGTAACGTTACTTCGCCATTACGACGATTTTTGAAATAGAAGTACAATCAGTAACATAGTCCCTAAATAGATGGGAAATTGTGGATGTTAGATAGTTGTAATATAACTTATGTTTTACTACGACCCGTAGTAAGCGTTGTATAATCGACGTAATAGGCCCCCCTTGTTACGTCGATTTTAGTTCAACGTAACGTTACTTCGCCATTACGACGATTTTTGAAATAGAAGTACAATCGAAGTAACATAGTCGTAACATTACGACGACAGTTTGGTAGTAGTAAATCTTAGTAGTTAACTCTATGTTTTGTTGTAGTGATATAAATATTACTTGCGACTCATTTATAGTAGTTTCTCCACTTCCGTAAACACATTACCATGCTTTATATCCTGACAATTACTATTTGTATATAGGTTTGACACATGATGAAAAGGATATTAACGTCATTACACTCCTATTCTCTTACCAGATCTGCAAATATGAAAAAGTTATGACCATCTACCTAATTACCGACCATATTTTGTATATACAGCAAAATAGGCCAAAAAAAAAACTGAAAATATTTCACATTTTCTAGTTGGCAAAAAATAGTTATCAGATCAAACAAAACATGCTTTTGTTTGTTTGTTCCACTTGGAAAGACACAATCATAGAATTATGACTGGCGCATAAATTTATGTTATCCATAGGCTACTTCTGTAACCTATACAAAGCTAATTTATTATATACCATGTGACAATAAGAACAAGGATGAATTATGGGAACTTGAACATGCTTTTGTTTGGATCATTGCAGTTTTCCGCATGCTTTAAAATTTCTTGGTCCAGCTCTAAATTTAGTATTATTGAACCGTAATAGACTTTTTTCATAAAATAAAATTTGTAAAACTCAATTATTCTACGTTACATTTCATAAAAATGTCTAAAGTGTGACAAGATTTAAAGATCAACTAGACTTTGACCAGCGTATTAAAAAGTACGGAATTTGTTTCCTTTAAAATTTAATTTTAAAAAAAAAATATTTATTAATTATAATCTTATGTGTTTAGTATTTGATCACTAATATTTTTTAATTGTGTTGATGTCTTACGTTTGACAAATTTTCATTGGTGCGAAAATATAATTTACAAAGGTTTATTTTTTTATAGTCACACAAAGTAATTCTGAAGAGTTAGTTTTTTTAAAAAAAAAATTCCTATAGTAATATTTTTAGTTTATTGTAAACGATTATATTTACAAAAATACTATATTTTTCATAGAATATTTTAAAATTTGATTAAATAAATACAAAGAAAAATTTGAATCAACTATTTCTGTTCTACTGTTTTAAAAATTGGCTCTCTAATTAATATTTGTAGTTTATTGTAAACTATTATATTTACAAACATAATACTTTTCATAGCATATTTTAAGTTTGATTAAAATAAATACAAAGAAACATTTGAATCAACTATTTCTGTTTTACTGTTTTTTAAAATGGGCTTTCTAATTTTTTGTCAATAAAAGTCAAATATTTAAATGAGTGTACTTTTATACATACTTACTATTATTCAACAAAAATTATAGTTTTATACATACTTACTATTTTTAATTTTTGTACATAATTTATATTTAATTTATATATCTAATTTATTTTTATGTTAGTAACTAACATGTAATATACGATGAAATTATAATAATTTATTTTGATGAAGTATATTAATTTATAATCATTTACATTTTACAGAATAATATACATTCATATATAAAATTTAATTTTATTTTGTTATTTTGTAAAAAATTATATCAATACAATTATATGAGAATAAAAAAATAATTATCTGTTATTTAAGTTACTTAAGCGTATTGCATTTGTTTTTATTTATGTTTCTATGATTTATCACTAAAACGAAGTAATCAAATATATCATATTAGTTAAAGTTTTTTAAATATTCTTATAATACTTGAAGAGTGTATATGTTTACTCAACCTATCTCATACTTAATAACCTTTGTATATTTTATAAAATAACCAGTAAAATTACACATAAAAATATGAACTATAACCCGATATTTATATAAGTAGGTTTAGTGCTGGTTTCTAGAATTTAAGCCGGATATTTTTATAGCTTTCTATCATATCAAATTTTGAAAATTAGAATATTTTGCGGATGTCATATTACCAAAGTTTAAAATATTAAAATTGAGATCATTAGATACGATAATTGACCATTTTAAGCTAGGTCAAAATTTCTATAATAAATTACATTTAAAGTTTTAGTTTCTAAACGTTAATATCTAAATTTTGAAATATTTAGTTATTTTCATTTTGAATTGTAAATTTAGACTTACTAAAATTTATAAATGTGTTGTATATATTTTAAATTATTTAGTAAATATTAGGAATACAAAAATCTATTCTCAAAACCGTTAAGTTTTGTTATGCTTCCTTAATTTCAGCTTATCAAATATTAATTATAGTAAATAACTATGTATATAAACAAAACCAAAATTTGAATGTTAAAATTTGAAATAGGTCTGTTATTGGGCAATTGGGAATTTTGAATATATTCCGTATTTATATTAAGATCTTCTATACAGTTTTGAAAATCATAAACATACTAAATATAATAGTCATCTGACTGATATATCAAGTATATTCAATATTGTATAAGGAAGATGTGTATAAACTAAATATAAGTATAGCTCAAATTCATGTATTATAATTTTAGAATAATGCAAAAATATTCTTCTATGTTTAATGAACCTAACTATAATAAACTAAAGTTTTCTTGTCCGTGAGTATATGTTTGTGATATTAATATTTTGACAAAAGTTTTTTTTTTTGAAACACAAAAGACAAACGTGTTTATAGTTCGTGAGTATATGACAAAATGTTAAGTTGATTAATACTAAAGAATCATGGGACAATATTTTGCATTTAAGTAGGGGATATAATTAGAATATTTTCTTTAAATAAATTATTTATAGAAAATGGCTAGTGGCATAGTATTGTAATTATCATTGAAAACTAAGGAGGAATCCTATTAGTGATTCCACTTTAATAAGACTAGAGTTTGACCCGCCCTTTCAAAGGGCGGACAAGATTTTATTTTTGTCATCATCTTATGTATTGATCTTCCTCGTTTGTTAAATGTTTGAAATTAGTTTAGTCAACAAATTTATTAACCCGTCTTTTTGTTCACCAATATGTTTAAATATAATGTTTGGTTTTCGGTTTTTGTTTTATGTTGTCTTTCTTTTTGGATTTCGGTTTCAGTTTGATTATAGTTTTTTCTTTTTTGGTTCAAGAGATATATAAACCGTTCAGTTATTTATGAAATAACTTAATATAATTATACTTGTGTTTACCCGACCCGGATCTATGGGATTAGTTTTTTTCCAAAAATTTATTTACTGAAAATTAGAAATTTCATACATGTATTTTTATTAAAAAATGTTTTTATAGATACCTAAATTAAAATTAATAAATATAATTTGTTGAAAGTAAGATAATTCATTTATAAAACCGTCATTATTTACTTATATTTAAAACTGTAAATTATAGTAAAAAAAATATTTTAAATTTTTATATTGGTCAAAATTTATTTTATTATTATATAAATAAAACATCTTCATTCAACCCGTATCATACTATATCTAATTGTTTTTAATACTCAAATTTAAATATGTAATTATTTACTATTTTATATATATTAGTTTAATATTTTATTTTAATACGTTGAAGTATGTGGTAAAATTCATGAATGTATGTTATTCTTTAATTTTATGATTTATAAAATATTTAATAAATGAATTAAGTTACTTTATATTTATTAGTTGATGTATTAATTTAATTATGAATATAAATATTATGGGAATATTATTTCTTATTCTATTATGAAAGAATTAATATTCGTTAATAATTTATTTAATATTAATTACGAATTTTATTATTTAAAAATAAATATTAAAAAGAATTTATGTTTACATCTTAAATAAAAAGATATTAAAAGATATTTTTATAATAAAATCTTAGAAAAGGATACTTGACAATATCTTTTTAGATATCTTGTTTTGAAAATATTATTAAGTTAGTTGTGAGAGAAAAAATAGGAGGTTAAATTAATTCTATTTTACAAATCTTGAAATATTAATAGATATTTGTTAGATTAAAAAAACATTATATGATAATAACTAATGAAATTATTTTAGTTGGACTGTTATGACTTTTTGATAGTCCAAAATATAGTCGATAAAAAGTTCTCCTGTTTTAATAGTATTGATATATTTTTTAGTCACACAATAATATGAATAAATGGCCTTGTGATGGATTCTTTAGTTCGATTTCTTCTATGAATGGTTTTTTGAGGGGACTAGTTGATCTTTGTGTTCGTGACCTGGATATTATAGTTAGGTTTCATTTTGTCTAATCAAAGTTGTCGCAAGATAAAATTAAATTGGAACACAAAAATACTCATACTACTATTAATCCGTAGAGTGGTACGCATCATGTTAAATGAATTTAGCACCTTCCTCCAAGAATTTTGTAATTGCTTTAGCTATTTATATATGAATATATCCCTTGGAACAGGTGAAAGAAGAAGTTGAATTGGCTCTTGCAAAGCATCTAACAGGCATCGAGTGGTAAACCTGCTTTCCAAAATACATATTGGATTATTTCAGGCTGTTCTCAAAGAAGTGTTGGGATTGATTACTCCGGATTGAGTTTAATCACCTTGGAGGGTTATGGTTTTGTGTCAAAGCTTCACAACACAGCAGAATGTAGTGGCCAGTACAGTGATAATGTTGACATGGAAGTTATTCCACAAGGTTTATATGAAGACTTCAGTCTCTGTAATATATGTATAGACCGGTTTGGTGCAGCCTGACCGGTATGGACCGTATCTTCTCCTTCCTCCGAACACTTCTCGTTTCACGGTACAACCTCGTTCAGACAAACGCCGCAGCTTCTCTAGTCAACCTCTCTCTCGAGAAACGGAACAAAGTGAAGATCGTACGTTCAGGTTTCGTTCCTCTCTTGATTGACGTTTTGAAGTCTGGAACAACGGAAGCTCAGGAGCACGTCGCCGGAGCTCTGTTTAGTTTAGCGTTTGGAAGATGAGAACAAGATGGTGACCGGAGTGTAAATACTACTTTTTCTTTATCCTTTGATAAAATGCTTTTTTTGTTTGAATGATATCAATGGGTGTAAATTATCAATTTGCTGGAAATGAAATACATGATAATTGTTTATCTGTTATTATAGTCATCTAATATCCAAACGATTTTGCCAGTCCGCTAATGGCGGGCGGCTTTATGAATGAGTAAAATAATATTTAAACCTGTTAAACTAACTAATATTAATTAATTTAAAATATGAAATAATTATATTAATCTATAAATATTAAATAATAGACAATCATATAAGTAATTATAATAAATAAATGTTATTAAATTTTAATTTGTATTTTAATATAATAATTAGTTTAGTTATTCATATTTATTATTTTTGTTAACAGATTAAACAATATATCAATTTTTAAAAAAAAATTATAAATTTTTTTCTAAAATTTGTGTAAAAAAATTAATGTTTTTACTAACCATATTTTAAAATTTTACATAATTTAATTAATTTTTCTGCATGCAGTTTAGTTAATCTTTTCACGATTTCGAGAATAAAGTTTTAAAAATTGGAATCTAAGCTTCTAAGTGCAATAAAGTATGAAAAAAACTCGAATTGGTTTCAAGCTTTCCAAATCAGTAAGTATTACTTTGATTATAACCTTTCTCATATCATTATTTAAGCTCTCCATTGATATAGCTTATAATTTCATGAAAGACATAGAAATACATTATGCTTTATTCCAGCGTAGT
Source organism: Brassica carinata (assembly GCA_016771965.1). NCBI lineage: Eukaryota > Viridiplantae > Streptophyta > Magnoliopsida > Brassicales > Brassicaceae > Brassica > Brassica carinata. Next base: position 93,827 of record JAAMPC010001587.1, on the reverse strand, counting down.
GCTAAAACGGGTGGTGTATCAAGGTTTCTTGAAAAGTATATTCCATCAAGTTTGGCCGTCCACACACGTATCTGGCCACATTTAGGGATAAAATTATATCCTGCTTTGTATGCTTCAATTTTATAAAAATATTCCTTGTTAGCTCCTTGCTTTAACAAACAATCCCATGTTGTTCTAATCATCACATTGTTATGGAACTCGATGACATATGGAGGAGCATTGAAATTTAAGTTCTTGACGCCTAAATCATTGTCTACAGAATAACAATGGAACTCGAGAACTCTACCCGGACCGAGTTCGTTATGAAGTAGAACACGATTTTTTTCGCAGGCTTGGAGTAGCCTAAAGTATGTAGTTACTAGTAAAAAAAGAACAAGGTATTTCATTTTTTTAAAATGATTATGAGTAGGGTACAAAGGCATTATTGTGTAGTATTTATAATAAAAATTATGTGAAAGGTCTTTTTATTTTAAACTACCAAATAATATCTTACCTTATTAGTAAATTTCTTTTACAAATATGTTTTGACTATATCTTTTTTACTTTTATTATTTAGAAATGATTATAAATTATTAAAATTATCTCGTCTAATCCCTCTATATATTAATTGAGAATCCACTTTAGTGACTTCTGCTAACGTGTCGTTCATAGGTGGAGTTTCAAAAAAATTGTTATAATTTTATTGGTTGATGAATTTTATTAACTCTTTATTTTAATCAAATCTAAAAATAAAAGGAAACTCTTGAACCAATTAATACAAGTTACCAAAAACACAAGTGATACTACAATAAATAATTTATGGTAAGTAATTGCATAATTATAGAAAGAATATATAATGTTACATCAATTTTTTTTTATAAATTATTTATTTATAATTATTTAAAATATTTTTATAGAAATAAATATAATTGCTGTATATTCTTATATAAAATCCCCCTATATATTAATTAAGAAGTTACTTTAGTGACTTCTGCTGACGTGTCACTCATAGGTGAAATTTCAAGAAATTGTTATAATCTTATTGGTTGATGACTTTCATTAACTATTTATTTTAATCAAATCTAAAAATAAAAGGAAACTCTGGAACCAATTAATACAAGTTACCAAAAACTCAATTGATATTACAATAAATAAATTATGGTAAGTAATTGCATAATAATAGAAAGAATATATAATGTTTCATCAATTTTTTATTTTTATAAATTATTTAAAATATTTTAAAATATTTTTATAGAAATAAATATAATGGATGTATATTCTTATATAAATAATTAGATTTGTATATAAGGCATTATTAGAAGTTTTATGTTTTTCAAAACCTATACATGATTTATAAATCATTTATGTAAATCTTGAGAAATTCTTATTTAGATGCAAAATGGTAAATGATTCTAGATCTAATTATAATTGTATAAATGTATATTTATAATGATTGATAAATTATATAGAATTATTTTACACTTATTATCTTATCTATTAAAATAGAAGTAATGCAAGTGATTTTTGTTATAATGTTTAAAAAGATATATTGCGTGATGACTTTTTGTTGACGCTTAGAGAAGGTGGAGATGATTCCAAAGCGGCGCGTGAGAACTGTTTGGCTGTTTTGTTGACGCTTTGTCAGGGGAACCTGAGGTTTAGGGGGTTGGCGAGTGAGGTGGGAGCTGAGGAAGTGTTGAAGGAAGTGGAAGAGAGTGGGAATGTGCGAGTGAAGGAGAATGCGGCGAATATTCTGCAGGTGATGAGAGGAGGAAGCGGTGGAGGTAGTGCATTTGGGGAAAATGGGGAGGCGCGTGAGTGGAACCGTATGCTTGAGGCAACTGGGTTGAGCCGAACTCAGTTTCTAGGAAAACAAAACGGGGGTTTCGCTTGTTCTTCCCAGTTCTATTTTTTTTTTTTTTGTTTTTGTGTTGATTATCTTCACTCTTTTTTCTTTTTCCTTTTTGATAAAATGTTTATATTTTGTTTGATTGATATCAATGGGTGCAAATATTAATTGCGTGAAATGTAATACGTGATTAATGTTTCTCTATTATTAAATAATAGAAGCGAAATGTCCATTTGTTTGTAAAGAGAGACTAATGTTTCTGCATTGTTAAATAATCACTTAAGGTGTTATCTTGTTTGATGGTTAAGACCTTGTTCGAAAACTCGTAGATGGTTAAGTATTGATAACTTAATATTTAGTTTCGAATTTGCACTAAATTTTTAGAAATGATTATAAAATATTAAAATTATCTTGTCTAATTTTATATATTAATTGAAAAATCAATTAAATGACTTTTATTTATATGTCGTGTATATGTGAATGGGCGAGTGAAGGAGAATGCGGTGAAGATTCTGCAGGCGATGAGAGGAGGAAGCGGTGGAGATAGTGCGTTTGGAGAAAATGGGGAGGCGCGTGAGGGGAAACCGTATTCTTGAGGCGACTGGGCTCAGTCGAAATCAGTTACAAGGAAAACAAAACGGGGCTCCGCTTGTTCTTCCCAGTTCTAGCTTATTCTTTTTTTTTATTGTCTTCACCCTTTTTTCTTTATCCTTTTCGATAAAATGGTTTTTTTTTGTTTGATTGATATCAATGGGTGTAAATTATCAATTTGTGTGAAATGTAATACGTGATAATTGTTTATCTATTATTAAATAATATAAGAGAAATGTCCATTTTTCTTTATCCTTTGATAAAAAAAAAAATTTGTTTGATTGATATCAATGAGTGTAAATTATTAATTTGCGGGAAATATAATACGTGGTAATTGTTTATCTGTTAGTAAATAATATAAGCGAAATGTTTATTTTTCTTTAACCTTTGATAAAATGCTTTTTTGTTTGAATGATATCAATGGATGTAAATTATAAATTTGCATGAAATGTAATACATGATAATTGTTTATCTGTTATAAAATAATAGAAGCGAAATGTCCATTTGTTTGTAAAGAGAGACTAATGTTTTTGCATTGTTAAATAATCACTTAAGGTTATCTTATTTGATGGTTCAGACCTTGTTCGAAAACTCATAGATGGTTACATATTGATAACTCAATATTTAGTTTCGGATTTGCACTAATTTTTAATAAGGATTAGAAGATTACTAAAACAATCACATCTAATTATATATATAAATTGAGAAATCACTTAAATGATTTTTGCTTATGTGTCGTTCATATGTGAAATTTTGAAAAATTGCAATAATTTGATTGGTTGATGATTTTTATTATTTATATATATTAATAAAATCTAAAAATAAAAGAAAACTTTAGAACAATTAATACAAGTTTCCAAACAACACAAGTAATCTTAAAAATAGTGATATAAGGTTTCATCAATTTGATTATTTTTATCGGTTATTTATATATAATTATATAAAATATTTTAATGAATTTTGTATAAAATAAATATAATAGCTGTATATTCTTATATAAAGAATTAGATTTATGTATTAGGCACTATTACTTTTTATGTTTTTAAGGCTCACACATGATTTATAAATCACTTGTAAAGATTATCAGCCACAAAATAAGATATTACCCCCATTGAAGCAAAGTCCTATTCTTGTAGGCACATAAGGTGGTTCAAAATCGATTTTCAGCCACAAACCTCCTGCTTGTAGTACTAATATCTAATGCTCCGAGTTTATCCTCTCAAAATATATGAACATGTAACAACATTGCAAAACACAGTAAAAACTCTATAAATTAATAATGATGAAACTATGATATTTTAATTATTTATAAAATTATTAATTTATAAAAGTTTTTTTAAGATTTTACCGTATACACATTAATTATATTTTAGAAAATTTACTCTTCTATTAATTTATTATATTATTTTTTGTGTTTCAAAAAAATTAAATTTTATTTTAGATATAATTCTACTAAAAACATAGATAAATTTTATTGTGAATATAAAATAAACAAATACGATTTTTGTTTGTATTTATATAAACTATATATATAAGTTATTAATTTATGATTTTAATGGGACTATTTATATAGAATTTTCTAGAAAAACGTTATCTAATTTTTTTTATCTATTTGCGTCATATTTTATACCGTTCCAACTCGAAACTGAACAAATTTAGTAATTTATAATATTTATTAATTTACCGAATATTAATTTTGTAGAGTTTATTTTGTACTATATATTGATCAAGAACAGAATCATGTCTCTAAAAATAATGCAAACTAAAATATTCTTCTTGAACAAATACGTTGGATTTGGGAGCGGTTATGGGTAGGGTTATGTTTTGTCTCATATGGGGATTATAGATAACACGTTTCTCCGCAAAACAATGTATAAAACCCAGCCTCTAAACCATGTTGTGTCCTTCCATAGGCTCATATAATTTATGAGCCTTGTACTAAGATTAAAAAAAAACTTGTTTTGAAATTATAGTTTTTTATAAACTTGTTTTTAAATTATAGTTAAGTTAACGTAAAATTGAAAATTAGGATTCTAATTTTTTAGCAAATTAAGACCATTAAATTTGCCCGAAAGAAAAATCAGTGCAAATGCATTGTAAAGCACATGCTTTAAGCCGTACTGATCCATGGCAATGTCAAATCTTGATCCAAAAACTCTCTGCTATAACTTGACAATGATGGTGGTCATCTAATATCCAAACGATTTTGCCAGTCCACTAATGGCGGGTGGCTTTATGAATGAGTAAAATAATATTTAAACCTATTAAAATAACTAATATTAATTAATTTAAAATAATAAATAATTATGAAATAATTATATTAATCTATAAATATTAAATAATAGAAAATCATATAAGTAATTATAATAAATAAATGTTTTATTAAATTTAATTTGTATTTTATTATAATAATTAGTTTAGTTACTCATATTTATTATTTTTGTTAATAGATTAAAAAATATATCAATTTTAAAAAATATATATAATTTTTTTTCTAAAATTTTATCCAATTGTGTAAAAAAATTAATGTTTTTACTCACCATAATTTAAAATTTTACATAATTTAATTAATTTTTCTGCAGTTTAGTTAATCTTTCCATGATTTCGAGAATAAATTTTTAAAAATCGGAATCTAAGTTTCTAAGTGCAAAAAAAAACTCGAATTGGTTTCAAGCTTTCCAAACCAGTAGACAATTATTACTTTGATTATAACCTTTCTCGTATCATGATTTAAGCTCACCAGTGATCCCAGTACACAGTACACACATGGTGGTTTTCAGACTCATGGATAGACAATGTAAGGATGTGAAAACAATTATAATATTTTGAAGTAGCTTATAATTTCATGAAAGAAATAGAAATACATTATGCTTTATTCCAACGTAGTGCTAAAACGGGTGGTGTATCAAGGTTTCTTGAAAAGTATATCCCATCAAGTTTGGCCGTCCACACACGTATCTGGCCACATCTAGGGATAAAATTATATCCTGCTCTGTATGCTTCAATTTTATAAAAATATTCCTTGTTAGCTCCTTGCTTTAACAAACAATCCCATGTTGTTCTAATAATCACACTGTCATGGAACTCGATGACATATGGAGGAGCCTTGAAGTTTAAGTTCTTGACGCCTAAATCATTGTCTACAGAATAACAATGGAACTCGAGAACTCTACCCGGACCGAGTTCGTTATGAAGTAGAACACGATTTTTTTCGCAGGCTTGGAGTAGCCTAAAGTATGTAGTTACTAGTAAAAAAAGTACAAGGTGTTTCATTTTTTTTTTAAAATGATTATGAGTAGAGTATAAAGGCATTATTGTGTAGTATTTATAATAAAAGTTATGTGAAACGTCTTTTTATTTTAAACTACCAAATAATATCTTACCTTATTAATAAATTTCTTTTACAAATATGTTTTGACCATATCTTTTTTATTTTGTTTCAAGATTTTCTCTTTGAATAAGTTTGACTAGCTGGCAAGTATCTTTTTATGTCTTCTTTTTTTTTTTTTGACATCATCTTTTTATGTCTTCTTTTTCTTAGAAAACAATATTTTAAAGATTCTCTCTTAACACGTTACAAGATTTACCCTGTGGAAGCAAAAAAATATATAACCCCATTGATGCAAAGTCTAGTTCCTGTAGTTGTAGGCACGTGAGACTTTTCAAACTCGATTCCTTACAGACTACTTTTAGCAAAAAAAAAAAAAAAAAAAACATTGTCTCAAAAAGAATGCAAAGTAAAACTATTCTTCATGAACAAAAGTGTTGGATTTGAAAGCGGATTATGGGTGGGATTATGATTTGTTGCATATGATTTGGATTATCGATACACATTTTTATGTTTAAATAATAATAAAATAATTATAATAAGTTATATATATATATATATATATATTATATTGTATATATAATCTAACCATGAAAAATACAATTTAAGCTAAAATAATAAAAATAATAATCACATTAGGAGTCTTATTGGTTTTTCAGCTACCATCCGTAAACGCATATTTTGCGGTTGGTAATGATTGTTGGCATTTTACAATAATCACAAAAACGCTATAATCGTTTCAAACCGCTCCGAATCTTATCGTTTGCGTTTGTAGATGGGTAGATAAATATAAACATCTTTTTTCTGAAAGTTTTCTAAAATTTTCAATTAAAATTTTAAAATTGAAATATATACATTTATATGTATATATATATTAATTTAATTTCACTAACAGTGTCACACTTTATTTTATAATAACTTTAAACCAAGAATGTTCTCTATAATTTTCAAAATTTAATATGTATATACACGTATATAAAGGTAAATACATATATAAGAGAAACAAAATATTCTTTCAAAATTTCTAATATAAACAAATAAAAATTATGGAAATTATAACTTTCATCTAAATAAAAATTAAAAAGAATAAACATAATATTAGTATTAATTATATTATATTCATAATTATAATACTTTATCACAATATTATGTTTTAATTTTTTATAATGTTAAAATGTGTTAATATTGATAATTTCTTATTAAACCGCTGTTATATTTTCAACGAATCACAAATATCCTACAAACGTACTAATTTCTAACCAATATACCAGTCGTACAAATCACTTTCTAGAAACCGCATCCACCTACATATGCAAGCTACCACAACCACACCCACAATTGTAAGTTTTAACCAGCCATGCCCTAAATTGAATCTATAACTTTATTCTAATTTAACCTACAAAAATACCAAAAATTGGTGAAAGAATCTTACCAAATTTCGCAGTTTGCATAGTAGACTTCTCCAGGATTTGGCAGTTTGCATAGTAGAATATATTATTCTTTTTTCCAATGTAATGCTAGAACGGGTAGCATATCAAGGTTTCTTGAAAAGTATATCCCATCAAGTTTGGCCATCCAGACTTCATACATATGTTTCTGGCCACTTTTAAGGATAATTCTGTCTCCTGCTTTGTATACGTCAGTTTCATAACAATATTCCTTAGCTCATTGCCTTAGAAAACATTTTGTTACATGAAATACTTCGTCATGGAATGCGATGATATGTGGAGAAGCATTGAAGGCTAAGGTTTGTATGCCTAAATCATCTTTGAAGGAAACACAATGGAACTTGAGAAGTGTACCAGGACCGAGTTGGTTATGAAGTACAACACGATTTTTTCGCAAGCTGCTTGTAGCCTAAAGTATGTAGTAACTAATATAAAAAGTACAGAAGTGTTTCATTCTTTTATCTAAATGGTTATGACTTATGAGTGGAGTACAGAGGCATTAATGTGTAGTATTTATTACAAAAGAAATGTGTGAAATGTCTTTAAACTACTAAATAATATATTACCTTATTATTAAACTTCTTTTACAAATATGTTTCTACCTTATCTTTTAAATCTTGTCTTTCTTAGTTTCAAGATTTTCTCTTAAAAGGAGTTTGACAAGTTAGTGAGTATCTTTTTAAATCTCGTTTCTTAGAAAATAATACTATAAGATTTTATCTTAAATAAGTTATAAGATTTACCATCTGGAAGCAAAATAACATATGACCCCACTGAAGAAAAGTCCTATTCTTGTAGGCTAGTGAGGCTGTTCAAACTCGATTATTAGCTACAAACCTCCTGCTTGTAGTACTAATATCCAATGCTCTGAGTTTATCCTCTCAAAATATATGAACATGCAACAACACTGGAAACTACAATAAAAACTCTATAAATTAATAATGATAGGACAATGATATTTTATTAATTTATAAAGTTATTAAATTTTTTAAAATTGTGTTTTAGATTTTACCATATACAGATTAATTAAATTTTAGAAAATTTACTTTTCTATTAGTTAATTATATTATTTTGTGAATATGAAATATGTTTTAAAAAATTTAAATGTTATTTTAGGTATAACTTTACGGAATATCATAAAAAGAGATAAATTTTATTGTGAATATAAAATAAACAATACGATTTTTGTTTGTACTTATATAAACTATATATATAAGTTATTAATTTATGATTTTAATGGGACTATATATTTATATAGAATTTTCTAAAAAAACGTTATCTAACTTTTTTATCTATTTGCGTCATATTTTATACCGTTCCAACTCGAAACCGAACAAATTTATTAATTTATAATATTTATTAATTTACCGAGTATTAATTTTGTAGAGTTTATTTTGTACTATATATTGATCAAGAACAGAATCATGTCTCTAAAAATAATGCAAACTAAAATATTCTTCTTGAACAAATACGTTGGATTTGGGAGCGGTTATGGGCAGGGTTATGCTTTGTTTCATATGGGGGGATTATAGATAACACGTTTCTCCGAAAACAATGTATAAAACCCAGCCTCTAGGAACAACCATGTTGTGTCCTTCCATCCCTAGCAGACCCGGCTCAAATAATTTATGAGCCTTGTACTAAGATAAAAAAAAAAACTTGTTTTTAAATAATGGTTTTTTTTTTGCTAAACTTGTTTTTAAATTATAGTTAAGTTAATATAAATTGGAAAATTAGGATTCTAATTTTTTAGCAAATTAAGACCATTGAATTTTCCAAATAGAAAAATCTAGTGCAAATGAATTGTAGGCACATGCTTTAAGCCGGAATGATTCATGGGAATGTCAAAATCTTGATCCAAAAACTCTCTGCTATAACTTGACAATGATGGTCATCTAGCAGTGCAGACTTGTTGGGGTTATCACAGCCCTCCACTGAACCAGTACACACAATATAGTCTATCAAACGCATGTACAGACGTTGAGAGAATAGCTAAAACTATTGGAAACAAATAAGATAAGACCAGAGCTTTGAGAAACTCTTGAACCTCATCAGCGATTTAACATGCTGATAAAGGACGAGTATATTTTTTTGTTTTAATTTTTTGAGAAATTTAATATTCATGTTTGTGTTTTTTTGTAACTATATTTGTGGTAGTCGGTATTTAAATAAAATTAGATACAATTATATAAAGAGAATAATAAATATCTTTAAATAAATTAAATAAACAGTTGGACATAACATTAATCAATAGATAATGTTTCTAATTTTATAGAATAGATATATATCAGATAAACTAAATCTTATCTTGTGTAGTATTTATTAAAAGCAAATTGTGTGAAAGGTCTTTAAACTACTAAATAATATATTACCTTATTAGTAAATTTCTTTTACAAATATGTTTCTACCTTATCTTTTTAAATCTTGTCTTTCTTAGTTTAAGATTTTTTCTTAAAAGGAGTTTGACAAGTTGTTAAGTATCATTTTAAATCTCATTTCTTAGAAAATAATGTTATAAGATTTTATCTTAAATAAGTTTTAAGATTTACCGTGTGAAAGCAAAATATGATATGACCCCACTGAAGCAAAGTCCAATTCTTGTAGGCACGTGAAGCTGTTCAAACTCGATTATTAGCTACAAACCTCATGCTAGTACTAATATCCAATGCTCTCAGTTTATCCTCTCAAAATATATGAACATGTAACAACACTGAAAACTACAATAAAACACTATAAATTAATAATGGTGGGACTATATTATTTTATTAATTTATAGAGTTATTAATTTATAAAATTTATTTTTTAGATTTTACCGAATACACATTAATTAAATTTTACAAAATTTACTCCTTTATTAGTTTATTATATTTTTTGTGAATATGAAATATGTTTCAAAAATTTTAAATGTTATTTTAGATATAACTTTAAGAAATATCATAAAAACCGAGATATATTTTTATTGTGAATATAAAATAAACAATACGATTTTTGTTTGTACTTATATAAACTATGTATATATAAATTATTAATTTATTATTTTAATGGGACCATATATTTGTATAGGATTTTCTAAGAAATATTATCTAATTTATTTTATCGATTTGCATCATATTTTGAACCGGCCGAATTCGGAACCGAACAAATTTATTAATTTACAGTATTTATTAATTTATCGAGTATTAATTTATAGAGTTTATATTGTACTATGTATTGATTAAGAACATGATCATGCCTCAAAAAGTAAATGCAAACTAAAAATATTCTTCTTGAACAAAAACGTTGGATTTGGGAGCGTGTTACGGGTAGGGTTATGTTTTGTTTCATATGGGGAATATAGATAACACGTTTCTCCGCAAACAATGTATAAAACCCAGCCTCCAAGAATAACCATGTTGTGTCCTTCTATCCCTGGCAGACCAGGCTCAAACAATTTAAGAGCCTTGTACTAAGATAAAAAAAAATGTTTTTAAATTATACATAGTTTTTTTTTTTGCTAAACTTTTGTTTTTAAATTATACTTAATGTAAATTTGAAAATTAGGATTCTAACTTTTTAGCAAATTAAGACCATTAAATTTGCCAAAAAGAAAAATCCAGTGCAAATGCATTGTACGCACATGCTTTAAGCCGGACTGATCCATGGCAATGTCAAATATTGATCCAAAAACTCTTTGCTATAACTTGACAATGATGGTCATCTAGCAGTGCAGACTTGTTGGGGTTATCGCAGCCCTCCAATGAACCAGTACACACAATGTAGTCTATCAAACTCATGTATAAACGTTGTGCAAATAGCTAAACCATTGGAAACAAATTAGACAAGAACAGAGCTTTGAGACACTCTTGAACCTCATCAGCGATTTAACATGTTGACAAAAAAAAAATATATATATATATATATCAGATAAACTCATATATATGTTACTATAATATTTTGATATATCTTGTCATGTGACTAAAAAGATCTTAGTCTACATAAATATTGGATAGACTTTTAAAGATAGAAAATACATTATCTTTTCTTCCAATGAAGTGCTAAAACGGATGGTAGACTAAGTATAATTGTAAAGTATATCCCATCTAGCCTGGTCGTCCATAAATGCAGCTGGCCACGTTGAGGGATAAGTCTATCTCCCTCGTTGCATACTTCAACGTCATAATAATATTCCATTTTGTTGCACTATATAGCTCTTCATGGAATTTGATGATATATGAAAATTTTGTAGTCCAAGTTATGTATGCCTAAGTCATTGTGTTTGGAAGAACAATGGAGTTCAAGATTTATACCAAGACCGAGGTCGTTCTGAATTACAACACGGTCTTTTACGCAAGCTTCGTTTGGCCTGAAACATGTAATGATAAGTAACATAAAAACTATGAGCTGTTTCATTTTTCTTTGGATCTAATTTGAACTACGTATTGGATCCAAATGTTTGTGCATATATCAAGCTCAACAAGTACAAATATTATTAATCAAAATTTTGACCTACAAGATAAAAAAAACTCTTATATTCCGTTTGAACAATACGTAATTGATCTTGGTAATTCCGAAACAATTTACCAAATTATTAAATCGCATATCTGTATTGTATTATATTTATTTTATGTTATTTATGCTTAGTTTATGATTTTTATTAGTTTATGCATCTTTTATGTAAAACTATTAAATAATTTGTTGTGGAATATTATATTTCTTTTCATGTTATTATAATATTTTAAATATGTTTAAGAATGAAATAAAAAAATTAAGATTAAAATTACAATTTCATAAATTAATAAAGTTTAACTCCAAAAAAGAGTAATAGTTAGAGCATCTCCAATGTAAAACTCCATATTTTCCTCTAAAATGGAGTAAAAGAGAAAATGAAGTAAAATTGCTCCAATCCAACTCCATATTTCACTCCATAATAGAGTTATGAACAAACAAAAATTAGATTACTCCATTTATGGAGTAAATTCTATTATGGAGTGAGATATGGAGTTGAGTTGGATCATTTCTTACTCCATACTCCATTTCACTCCATTTTAGAGTAAAAAATTGAGTGGGGTTGGAGATGTCCTTAGGGTTATTCTATTTATGTAATAATCCTAAATATTGCTCCATTTTGGAGTTGAATATAGAGTAGGATTGGAGAAGGTTTTACTCTAAAATGGGGTATGAAGTAAAAAATAGAGTAGGTTTGGAGATATTATAGGTTGGTTTCATTTTGTCTAATAAAAGAGTGATACTTGTGGGAAGATAAATTAAATTTGAACACAAAAATACTAATACTACTATTAATCCGCAGAGTGGTACGCATCATGTTAAATGAATTTAACACCTTCCTCCAAGAATTTTGTAATTGCTTTAGCTATTTATATATGAATATATCCCTTGGAACAGGTGAAAGAAGAAGTTGAATTGGCTCTTGCAAAGCATCTAACAAGTGGTAAACCTGCTTTCCAAGATAAAAACTGGTTTGAGATACTGGTTTGATACTAGATAAAAAATTTTAGCAAAAGAAAAAAAAAACTGGAGGGAAGCTGGAAGTTCATAAATAAGGAGGGAGATAGTTTGATTTGAATTTATGTATAGAAGTACAGAAGTATAAAAGAACTGAAGCACTCTGTTGTAATAAGGTTTTCTTGAATTAATTTAACAGTCAATTCAAAAAAAAAAAACCTGCTTTCAAAAATACATATTAGATTGATTACTCCGGCTTGAGTTTAACCAGCTTGGAGGGTTATGATTTTATGTCAAATCTTCACAACGCAGCAGAATGTAGTGGCCAGTACAGTGATGATGTTGACATGGAAGTTACTCCACAAGGTTTATATGAAGACTTCAGTCTCTGTAATATATGTGTAGGCCGGTTCGGTGCAGCCTGACTATTTACCGGGCTTTTCGTGACCCAGTTCACAAACAAAGAAGTCTCCGGATCTATACCGGTGTAGACCAGTATTTCAAACCGAGATTTATATTTAGATTTGACACTTGACACTTCGACTTAGAATGTATGACTCAGCAAGAACATATCCACCACACGTTGTTCATAGATCACGCTAAATAAATGATCAGCTACACTAATGAATCAAGTACAAAGAGCTTTCATGCTTTGATTTGATAACATTGGTTCACCAAATATGCATATAAAAATGTTAAAATGTTAGTTGAACCACCCTGGGTTACGTATGACAAAGAAGCCCATCATATTAAGTTACTTTTTGCTTGATTTGCACATATAGAGGTTTGAAAGTTACAAGTCATATGTTCTATATTATCTACATTTGTACCCGTAGTTTGATATGTTGTCGACATTCAATCAATTTATGATATTGATGGGTATGCAATTTCGTAAAAAAAATTACATCAATTATAACCAGCATATAAGAGCATCATTAATGCTAACAATACAAGAGCCACCTCTTATTTTATTTTTTTATTTTTTTCTAATTTAAAACAAAATAAAAATTAATCAATCATGGTTACATATTATTGAACTGGAGCATGGCGATGAAAATTTTGCCAAACTTGATTCTTGGAGAAGAGGTTGAAGAGATGGATTTTTAAAAAACAGTGAGACCCACAAATATTTTATAATTTTTTTTTAAAATCCCTGCTCTAAGAACTTGGGTTAAAGATGTTCTAACTACACATCTAAACAAATTAATATATTGAAAACTAAAAGATAACAACATTCATAGACAGTTAAATGTTAGGCTGGTAATATTATTGATAATTTTGATGGTTAAAAAGTTACTAGAAGTCCGACAATTTCATGTAATGTTTTGAAATGTTATCGGATTTTAGTTTAACATATATATTTAATTTATTCTTCATCTTATAAAAGTGTATTAAAATTCATTCTTCTGAACTTGATTGACAAATTTTTATATCAGATGTTGTCAAGTTTTAAATTCCATATACTTTTCCGTGACAAAAAAAAAAAATTCCATACTTTATTGGAATAATGTTAATACCATAACATTTATTTGTTCATAATTGTTATCATGTGGTTTATATAGTTTATATAATTTTTAATATACTACAACTATATGGTGACATTTTCTTCGTGTAGATGATAATTATGTTGTCTTACTATATTATTTAGAAAATAATTACTGTGACTAAGATAAACCATATTACACATGAATCAAGTAGACTAACGGGAAACACTATACTTCTAAACACTAAACCTTTCAATAAATGTCACTCTGACCATAGCAATCCCATTAAATACATCATTTAGGAAAACAAAGGCAGATCATTCTTAAACACACATCATCGTGTCCCCCCTAGCGTGATTATTTAGACACATGAAGAAACGGCACCGTTTCAGGTCATCTTCATCATCACCTCTCCAAAAACAACGGTATAAAGACAGAACACAGAGAGACACGCAAACAAACGGTAATTAAAAAAAATAAAAAATAAACTTGGCACCGAGTCAAAGCTTTTACGTCCCGACCAAACACACATCTAGTTCATAATTTACACTAAATGCCACTGCCACCGTCTCCGCCGCATCACTGATCCTCAAACTTCGCCGGAGAATTTAAAAAAAAAATGGCGAATAACTCGAAACAGAAGATGTCGGAGTTGTTAACCAAGCTCGGTGATCGAGATACGTTCACAATGGCGGCGAGAGAGCTCGACTTGATGGCAAGAAACATTGATCCCACCTCCGGTAATCTCCAGTCGTTCATCTCCGTGATCCTCTCCGCCGACGCCGGAGATAAACCGGCGGCTCGTAAGCATTGCATCCACCTCCTCGCTGTTCTATCCGTCTCTCTCCCTCCGAACTCTCTCTCTCCTTACCTCTCCAAGATCCTATCCCGCATCACGCGCCGCCTCCGCGATCCGGACTCTTCCATCCGCTCCGCCTGCGTCGCGGCGGTGTCGGCGATCGCGTCCCGGACGACGAAGCCTCCTTTCGGTTCCGCGTTCGTGAAGCCGTTGTCGGAGGCTCTTTTCACGGAGCAGGAGGTGAACGCGCAGATCGGAGCTGCGCTGTGTCTCGCGGCGGCGATCGACGCGGCGGAGGATCCGGATCCGGGTCGGTTAGGACAAATGCTGTTGCCTAGGCTGGAGAAGCTGGTGAAGTGTAAGGCTTTTAAGGCGAAGTCGGCGGGAGTTGTTGTGATCGGAAGCGTGATCGGTGCTGGTGGTGTCTCCGGTGGATTGAAAGGGCTTGTGGATTGTTTGGTTAGTTTCTTGAGTAGTGAGGATTGGGCGGCGAGGAAAGCAGCGGCTGAAGCTTTGGGGAGGTTGGCCACGGTGGAGAGGAATGACTTAGGAGAGTTCAAGGCTAAAGCTTTGAAGATCTTTGAAGGAAAGAGATACGATAAGGTTTGGTCTTTTTATATCTGATGAGTGTAGGTTTCGGCTCAAGCATGATGATCAATCTTTGAGTGTAGGTGAAAGCTGTGAGAGAGGTGATGAATCAGATGATAGAGGTATGGTCACAAGTCCCAGATTTATCAGAGGAGGTTTCTCCTCCCAGATCTAATGCTTCTTCTAAAGGTATGTATCTTCCTCTACATTTGGATCTTTAGCCAAATTAGGAAACTTTTTGTTGTGTAGTACACATACTATTCTTGGTTAAGATCATGGATGTGTATTTGATTTTAGGTATGGGAGCAGATGATGCAAGTGATGGACGATACCCTTCAGGCTCTAGAGTTGTTACATCAACACCTGCTAAACCAAGAACTCGTCATGTTAATAGATCAACTCCACCGGGGAGCTCAATTGCCACCGCGGCGAGGAGACGGACTAACATGAGAAGCAGTGATCAGAAGAAAGCAAGTTCAGTACCATCACATACTAAATCGAACGTAAGGAGGAGACTGGAGTTGAAAGCTGGAGGAGGAGCTAGAGTTCTCAGTGATGAGCCTCTTGAAGAAGAGTATCAAGCCCATGATGAAAACACAAGAGAAGCAGGTCAGATGCAAAAGCTAGGAGGTGTTGCCAGTTCTCTTGATATCCAAGCATCCGGTGTTGCAATGGCAATAGGACATCATGTCTTGTCTGAAAACCAGAATAGTAATAGTAACTGCAAAGGGCTTGAAGATGTATCTCTGATACGTAGTCAGCTTGTTCAGATTGAACAACAGCAATCCAATCTAATGGATCTCCTTCAGGTCTGTTCTAAAACATGATTATGATCTGTCTTGCATACATTTGGAATGCTTTCATTACCATAGTTCCTGAAACTCATTCTGTGTTTATTTCATTAGAGATTTGTTGGAAGCTCACAACATGGAATGCTTAGTCTGGAAACTCGAGTTCAGGGCCTAGAGATTGCGCTGGATGAGATATCTTATGACTTAGCAGTTTCAAATGGGAGAATGAGTTCAAACAGAAACAACTGTTGTCTCATTCCTCCTGGAAGTTTCATTACATCCAAATTCTGGAAGAAACCACCAGATTCAGCATCGAGGATGGCTATTTACAGAAACAGAAATGCACAAACAATGGGAATGCAAGACTCTATGCAGCGGTTTAATGGTGCTGCAGGGTTTATTGTCAACCCATTGGCTGAAATTCGACCAGATAATGTATCTGCAGGTATGTTACGTTCTTTTGCTGAAGCAGTTCTGTGTTTAGTCTATAACATAACCAAGAAACACTTGTTTGATTCTTTTGCAGGTATGCCTCACAACTAAGGAAAGAAGAGAAACACAACCTTCAAAGATTCTGAGACTTGGAAACCACTGTGTGTGAATGTGGTGATTCATACTGATTACTAAGTTATATATATTACTACTACCCTAAGTTCACAGCCATTTTCTGTTTCTTTTTTCTTGAAAATATGTTTTACTAAAATCCTTCAAAAATTAGATTAAGTAGCTACCTAACTTGTGTAAATTCACGGGTTGAATAATTGATGTAGTTGGCAACTGTTTTTCTTTCTCTACTTTGGAAAAGAAAATGGATCTATCTTATCTTTTAGTTGAATTAGTTATTGCCTACACTGTTGCTGTTTCTACTGTTTTTTTGTGTCATAAAGGGACTTCATGGGCAATCAAATAGTTTAGTAGGTCTAAAAAGTAAAAAGAAAACCTTTCATTATCACTGATTCTTAATTCTTTTTGTATTATAGTCCATGTTTGAGTATGGGCAATCAAACATAGATAAACATAATGCTCAAGCAGTGGTGATCATGTGACTTTAGAGTAAAGACAACGAGAGAAAAAGCTGCTGATTACCAAGATGTTAATGGGAGATTAAGAGGAGAAGAAAGTATAGTGACTGAGTGAAAGTGTAAGCACATGATTACTGTTTTGCAAGTTAATTAGACATAAAGTAAAAAGATATCAAGTTAAAAGTGAAAGCAAAAAATACCACATCACATCAACCAGAGTGCTTTTTTCTTTCTTTCTTTCTAAGGACTGAAACATTTCTTGTTGTTGCCAATCTGCTTGCTTCTCCCTATATTTCAGTATAGTTAAGTAACAAAGTTGAGCATTTGAGTTGATGTTATCATATGATTAGCTGGAAAAATTCGAGGACAAATCTCTTAGAGCACAAAAGAATAATAACAGAAGTAGCACATAGATAAAAAATATTCAAATTAACACTAATTAAAAGTAAAATGATTTATTTACTCCAAACTCTACCCTTTTATTTTAACTCCACTTTTTAATTATTAAACCTTAAATATTAACCAATAAAATTCAAACGTAAAATAGTATTTTTAAACTTTTAACTACTGCTAATTTAAGAACTTTTTACCTTCTGTGCTATTTTTGAAAAAAAAATGTTTTAATGATATCTTATGATATTTCTCAGAACTGTAGGGACTTTGATAATAATTACTTTCTAAGATAAAACCGAAAAGAAAAGAAATAAAAATATATCGATGCTTTTGTATATGCTCCCACTCAAAAATCATACCATTCCTTGAAGGGAGACAAGGATCCCTTCTGTTTTCTCTCAAACAATGGAACAAACGTTTCACACCAGAAAGAACTAAATGTATATAAAAGAATCTTTATGAACAACTAAAACAGTAAAACAATGCAGATAAAACATGAATTCTCTTTCACCTTTTGGAAATAATAACCATCAAAAAGGGGTCTATGCAAAAATTGACCTTCTTTTATGGCTCTTCTCCACTCTTCTTTTACTTTCTTTCTTTGTGTGTTCTCATCATCTTTATGATACAGGAGCAACCAGATTCAACTCAAGGGGCTTCAAAGCTGCCTGAACAAGTTCTTGAACAGTACGGTTACGGCGACAAACATCTGAAAGTTCCTCAGCGTGTCCTATCAGAGAATTCACATCTGCTCCATAAGTAACATCGGATAACGCTTGTAAGAACTTGGTAGACTCAGTCTCTGTCACAGCTGTTCGAGGTATCAGGCTAACACTTTCCTTAGCCCAACCCACTGCTTGTAAACCGTATGTTCTGGTCAGAGCTAGCAGCGTGTATGTTACCTAAACCAAAACCCACAAACAAAAGAAACAACGTTTCAAATGCCATAAACATAACTCTACATGCCGCAAAAAGATAGATTCCTAAAGGTACCGTATCTAGGCGAGAACTGGGAAGTGCTCCTGCTAATGATGAAATCAAGATCCTGGTGATTGTAGCTCCCCTGGGGATAATGACACTGTCCCTGATTCGTACAAACTGTTCTTCGTTCACAGACTTCTCGAGGTCAAAAACGTCGGATAAAAAGGTCAATATTGAGTGGCAGGCCTCTCTGGAAAACAAGTACAAGACATTTAGTTAACACCAATGTCAAAACCTTCAAAGTGGAAAACAATTTATGATGAACAAAACAGAACCTGTGCTGCACTGTCATTCCAATAATTGCGCAATCTACAATTGGTGAAAATATAGGAGAAGGAATAAACAAATGTGGACAGTAACGAAGACATCTTGACGCCAACAAAAAGCAATCATCAGCTATGTCTGGTCTAGCAGTGACTTCCTGTTAGAATGTAAAGAGAATCAGACACCGCAGAGGATATAAGAACTTGATAAGAATATATACTGCTAAGTGAAGTCATCAACCTTGATACTTGTCATAAGACATGTTGTGTGTGCAAAGAGTGTTTCAATCAGATTCTTCAAGTAGTCAGCACAAGATGGGTCTGAACCAAAAATCTGCAAATCCCACGAAGATTAGATTCTCTAAAGCTTTTCTCTAAGGATTCCATTGAATGAAGAATAACACAAATTACCTTTATAACTTCACTGGAGAGATAAAGAAAGCATGGCTGATGATGTTGCTGATAGTGGAATTGAATCTTTGCTAGCATTTCCCCAATTGTGTTAATTATGTATCTTCCAGAAGTTCGTACCTATAAACATCATTACCACCATTGTCTTGTCTTAGTGAAGGATACTCTTATCAAAATTCTCATCCAAAAGATACTTTTCGATCTTCGCGTATTTGCATAGAAATGGAATGTTTAGCAAACAGAGGAACAGAGTGTGTGGAGCTCACAGCATATTTGCACGCTCTGCATAGAGATTCCATCGTCCTCATGTCCCAAGGACGACTGCAGTTAAACCATTTTAAAGTAAGAAACTACATAAAAGGCATTCTGAAGAACATGTAGTAATCATCATGTGTGGCTAGAAACACTCACGCATCAAAAATTACTCTGAAGATAGCCCAGTGCTTATTTATCTCAGCAGCAACAGCTTCAGGGTGGTTCACATACCTAGGGTAGTAGCATCTGTTAGCAAGACTAAAACAAAACGTACGGAGTTACATTGCATTATTGAGATATTATACAAACCTGAACAGGAAGGCAAACCGGTCAATATGAACAGTTAACTCCCGGGCATGCTTCTTGTCCAAATCTTCTTTTGCCGCTTCCTGATTCACAGATTTACAGTTTCCTTCACTAAAAGTCTAAACAATATATCAAACAACCATGCAAAAAGACAAGATGGTAAACCTCTAGAGGAGAAGCGACGGAAAAGCATAATTTCTCAAGCGCGCTCTTGGCCTGATCTAGAGGAAGTTCTGTAACAACCATTCTGCATAACAAAACCTTAGAGATGTTAATAACACACGAATGAGGAGACAATAATCCATCATTCAGTTGACTCCATACCCTAAAGCTTCGACGAGATTTAGCGAATCCTCAGCAGATACTTTATAACCACCCCCACCATTAATTGCCATACAGTAGATTGTAAATAAATCTTCAAAATACCCGCAAAGATTTTTCCGGCAATCTGCAGTAAGTTATATAAACCAACTAAGAGAACACATATAATATATGCATATCAGTTTCAACACAACCACCTTCCTATGTTTCTCTCAGGGGAGGAGAAGAGGCAGGAATAAATTGATTAACAAACCATCCGCATTTAAAGAACATTAAGCTGTTAGATAGTTATAACTTATATATTTACTATGAGTATGGTTTCACACCATTAGCATAAAAAGTAACTTGTTAATGGCAGTTGACATCAAACGAGACTAGAAAAGACAACTCAGTTCAAGGAAAGCATACAAAAAAATTCCAAATACTTGCCAGTATTGCAATGTGCCCTATATATGCTAGCAATTCAGCAGAGTCGAAGTCAGATCCATTAGCGTATGTTCCAGTCAGACCTTTCAACTAGCTGCCATCTTTGAAGTAAGTCAGTAGGCACAATGCAATTGAATTTTTACAGATGTCAGAACTTCACAATTCCTAAGAGAAAAACTACCAACCAGAATTTAGTTTGCAAGTAAAAAAACTGCAAGTACGGAATTTCATGAATCTGTGTAGTCCAAATAAGAAACTAAGCGCTATTCTGCTGGGAGAATTTAAGAAGAGAAAACTTAAAAAGCAGCCCTGGAAGAACGATATTTTTAAAAGGAGAGCTAGTTCAATCCTATAAGGCTATAACCATCAGATAGCTGATGTAATCATCAATGCTAAAACCAAAATTTATTTTTCATCGTCATGGTCAGGAAACAACAAAGAGATTATACAGCCGGTTTGGTAGTATATGTAATTATTATGTCAATGTTATGCGTAGAAGGGAAATGAGAAGGAAGACTTGTTAAGTCTGCAAGAGGGAATACAATACCGTCACAAATATGTCTAAAAGCCAAAGCTGCAGCTGCTGCACAATCTTCAGATGTTCCCATTCCACTCATTAAAATTCTAATGATCGACGGCAATATTGAAACACTAGCTGGCGCAGCATTAAGCCATTTTGAATAAGCCCCAACAAGTAAGCATGCTGAAATCAAATAGGAAAGAGATGTCTCATCATCAAAAACAAGGCTTCAGACACATTTGCTATTCAACTAGAAAACTTAACATATCTCGGAAAGTCTCTTGACAGTATAAGCTAGTACTTTCCACCAAGCAGCGTTTTACCTTCTACATATTTTATCTGAGAAAAAAAAACTAATCACCTGTCTGAAGCAGTTGCGCTTGCTGGGGAAGATTTTGAAGCAAGTCCATCACCTGAAAATAGCAGCAGCATCATATATGCTTAAGATTTTGGCAGTAGCAGCATCATATATGAACATGCACATGGAGGAACTATCCCTAATGCACACCTGAGGCATCACTTGAGCTTCAACAACTGAAACATAGTTTGATATTGCCCAAATACAGAACAAGATAGCTTCTGCTGGACGCCATTCTTGAAAATTATTTCCTGTCTGAGCATTGGCCTGTGTACATTTCGCAAACGTCAAACATCCTAAAACTTTAAACAATGTACGTAATGCAAGTGTGTGGTGGTGATTATCCAAATCGTGTTAGCGTCTTTCTAATTTTATCTCTATGTAATATTTGATACAATATCTCCCAATGCACAGACTTTATTTGCTGAGAGAACAAATAGCATGCTTGATAAGAATATACAATACAAACCTCAAGAAGCTTCATATAGAGAATCTTAAGAGTTGTATCACCTCCCAGGATTAATGCAGCGTCGATTAATACATCTGCAACAGCTGGCAATATAAAACATTCCATCAGTATAAAGCGACGTTTCAACTAAAAAAAAAAAAAGAGAAAGGAGGAGATTCAGGCCCTCAGAAATTATGTAAAAAGAATACGTCAATCAAAACAGATACTGAGAAGTACAGCACCCTGCGCAAATGGAGTGACTAAACGAACCACAAAACCTTGGAAAAACAATACTCTATCTGCTTCAGGAAACAAGTAGAAAGAATGGAAACAAGGGAGGGAAAAATATATAAGCACTGTGGTTAAAATAGCGCCTCAGAGCATGAGGCGAGGAAGAGGTCAATCTCGCCTCTAGCTATAGCGATCGCCTAGGCTCGCCTTGAGGATTTGACGCACCACCTACACAATACAAGCAAGATTAGTAGTTATCTGTTCATATTTATACATTCATGTTTATCCTAAACCATTAAAATTAAAAATAATCATATCTGTATAAAACTAAACATAAAACATGCAATTAAACGTTCAAATCTTATAGAAAAAATAACTGAGTAAAAAAAAACGTCATCATAAAACTCAGAAACAAACAGAAACAAACAGAACTTCAGTCTTCAAAACAAAGTCATAAAAATAAACTCAGAAACAAATAAACTCAGAAACAAACTTCAAATCTGAAAGTCCAACTCCTGAAAGTTCTCGTACTGATTGTACTGATCCTCTTCCGCTAACACATTCCCCACATCTCCAACATCTTCTTCAATTTCATTCTCATCATCCTCATCAATCAACACCAATGGAGATGATGATGATGATGGCCTTTGGGAAGCTCTTTGGCTTGGAGTTGAGCTTGCAGCTGAATTCTTTCCTTTTTCACTCCTACTTAAAGATCCTCTAGTAGGGTAACTAGGCTCCTCAGCTCCAGAAGCTCTGCTAACCATTTCCCA
Source organism: Brassica carinata (assembly GCA_016771965.1). Lineage (NCBI taxonomy): Eukaryota > Viridiplantae > Streptophyta > Magnoliopsida > Brassicales > Brassicaceae > Brassica > Brassica carinata. The sequence goes on along the minus strand of JAAMPC010001587.1, from coordinate 70,820 downwards.
TGTGAGATCATCATCTCCATACACTAGATCAACATGCTCATCAGAATCATCTCCTTCCATTCTTCCTACTAGCCACTCGTTACAGTCATCAATTTCATCTAAAAGGACAGGATCAATCGTGTCTTTCAAATCGTGAACGGCGTTTCAGAGCTCGGTTGTACTTAACAAAGACCATGCTGTTCAACCGTTCTTGAGTCAAACGATTCCTTTTCTTAGTATGGAGATGCTGAAACACGCTCCAATTCCTCTCACAACCGGTTGCACTACACGTGAGACTAAGAACCTTAACCGCAAAGTCCCGAAGTGTTGGAGTAGATGCTCCATAAGACCACCACCACTCTGCTGGCTTTGTTGCCCTTTGTCTTATCGCCATGGGATGGCCAAACAGTCGAAGCATTCTTAAATTGTTCTAGCTCCTTAAGTATCACATCTTGAGTTGTAACTTTAGGAACCAGCCTCCCAATGGCGTCGATAAACCTTTCATAACTTCTTCACAATTCACCTCAGGTCCTTTGTACTGAAATTCAGGATTCAGAAAGTGACCAGCAGCATGCAACGGCTGGTGGAGTTGACAGTTCCATCGCCATCTATTATTTCAAAGACACGCTGGTACTGATCTTCTATGGTTGAAGGTTTGTGCAATGGTTTCCTTAGCCCTGTCCATTGCTTCATAAATGTACCCCATAGCTGGTTTTTTCTCTCCATCTACCAGTCGAAGAACTTTAACTAACGGGGTAGTCAAGCCTAGTGCATAAAGAATATTTCTCCAGAAGCTGTCCTGCATAATAATCTGCTTCACCTTCTTTGCTCCTAATTCCTTTGACCACTTTGAATCAATCCACTCTTGAGAATTTACAAACTTCCTCAAGTTGTTCTTCGGCGGTAGTACGATGAAAGTGTGATGAATGACGTTGCAAACCGAGTGACTGCTGGTCTATGTAAATTTCCACAGCCTGTGAATCTTCTCATCGTATTTACCATAGTCGGACGAGTGTAGATGTAGCCATTCATGAAGATGCTGCTTTTTATTGCAGCTTTAATTGAAGGAATCTGACCTATATCTTCTAGCATGAGATCAAGGCAGTGTGCTGCACAAGGAGACCAATATAGATGTGGTCTCTTAGCCATTAGAAGTTTCCTGCGAATAAGCAAAATATTATCAGATTAGCAACAAGAGAACTAAAAACGAAACTATAAGATTGAATAGAAATAAAACATACCAGCTTTAATATAATTTGAGGCATTGTCAAGAACAAGTTGGACGACGTTAGACTCTCCAACTTCATCCACCACATTGTCAAGCATGTTAAAGAGCAGATTTGCATCTTTCACAACCTCTGAAACATCAACTGATTTCAGAAAAACAGATCCTTTTGGAGAGTTGACAAGGAAGTTGATGATGTCTTTTTGAACCACTGAATCGCCATCCGTCCGACATGATTGAACAACCTTTAGCAACCCAATCAGCTTTGTATTCCACCAACTGTTTCTCAGCTTCTTCCACTTCTTTTTTCAAGAGAGGCACTCGCAGTTCATACATGCTTGGTGGTTTAAAACCAGAACCATATTGCCCTATAAGCTCACACACCTCTTTGAAACTGTCATAAGTAATAGCATAGAAAGGAATTCCAGCATCTATGAACCATCTCTCAATAGCTCTACAAGCTTTGTCTCTACTTTCTTTATCGATACTCCTCCAAAACTTCTTTTCTATCTTTTCTTCCTTTCAAGACATCGGGGAGTTGGAGCAACAAACCTGTCCATAGGACCCTTACGCTTCTTCAAGTTAGGCTGAGTTGGGTAAACGTCATCTTCTTCATCATCATAACCAAAGGCTGGTTCCATCATTCGACACTGGCTTTGGCTTTCACTACATCTTGCTTGCCTTTCAAGAAAGTTTTAACTTCTTCATTCACGTGATCTGGAACCTTGGGACAGAGAGTTACGCCATTGTAGCCTCCAGCCAGATGATGTTTAGCACGTGAGACTCCACCATTTGTGATTTTACCACAAAAGTTACAATGAAAACAGCCATACTTCTTAGGATCAGGTGTTGCATATTTGTGTGCTGGATCAAGTTGTTTAGAAGGAGTTGACATGGTGATAAGAGAAGAGTGGGAGATTAGGAGAAAGAGAGCAGAAAGAAGAAGCAGAAGATTTAGAGACTCTTGTCTCGAACAAGACGACGTAAAAGAAAGAGAAGCGTCAAGCGTGACCATATATCAAAATGTTAAGTCATTAAATTAGATTTTAGGTGAATGTTTTTTTGGAAACATAAAAAGAAACTAAATATTTTATATTAATCATAATTGCTTGTTTTAAGTAGGCAAATAAATTAGAAATAATAATCTTACCGTTAACTACAAGTCGTTGAGGCGTTGAGGCGTTGAGGCGTTGAGTGCAAAGGCGTGAAGAGGCGTCGCCTCATGAATTAGCCTCGCCTCAGGTCCTCAAGGCGAGAAACCCAGTTTTGACCTCGCCTCACGCCTAGGCTCGCCTAGGCGTCGCTATTTTAAACACAGTATAAGCAAACAGAACAATCCATTTAAAAAGTCTTAGACGGATACAATTCTTCCTCCCTTATATCTAGAGATCTAAATAGTATAAATCTAGTAGAGGATTTGATCTATGCAATGTTGAGAGCAGGAGATTTTGATCTATGTAACAACTAAGAACATATGCAGCTATGATTACCATATCTAGTCTGCTTGAACTCCTTAAGGTCCTCATACGAGAGACCTTGATAATCTTCAGGATACTGAACTCTGAAGCCAACCTGTGAAGAAAACCAGTTTACATGTTTAAACCCACAAAAACTGCAGAGAATACAAGAAGCCATATACTTTTGCTGTTTTCCACCAAATTTTAGTAACCCTTATTTTTAAAGAGCAACATCAGAAATCAATCGTCTCTCTGGGTTATAGCACCAATTAAGGCTCCAAACATTCTTGAAAGAGTAAAACTTGAGAATGGCTAACAAAAAGAAACTTGAGGAGTACACTCACCAAAGATACAAGGTTCTCATAGGCTGGCCGGAAGATATGCTGTCTTCGGTTTCTCTCAGCTTCAATAGATGCTTCACTACCCAATGAATTATAAGAATCCCTGATAGAGTAAATTCACACTTTCAGAATATGACACTAGAATCCCCCCAGCAAACATAGACAAGGATGATGTTACCTCTTTGTCAACGTAAGTTGAAGACTGTGCCAAAAGTTGAACGTCATAGAGGCTATATCAAATTCTGGGTGCGAAGTAACTTCCAGTAGGGCATGCACAATAACCATCGATTCATCTGAACCTAGATGTCAGAAAGAGTACCATAATATATTAAACATTTAAACTACCAACTAAAGCATTTGGAGTACCAAGAAAATCAAGATACATAGGGAACACTTAAAACAGTGTGGCAGAGTAGTAGAAATGAGGTTGTGCATACCTGTAGCGATCAATTCAACATATGAATCGCCTACGTCAGCGAATAATCGACCAATAGCTTTGACATCTTCTTCGTCCTGAAGTGTAACAAATGTAGGGCATTAGCATCCTTTTTACCGAAGGCATTAGATAACATGTGCCTTTAATGGAACCCATGATCAACAAAATAAATAGTTGTTCAATCCGCATACTAGTTGAACAGGTAATATGTGAAACAACGAAGCCTAGTATCAAGTAGATTTATCCATCAGCTTGCATGTATACAAAAGGTTAATAGGATCATAACAATACCTTTGAAGAATCTCTTAGATGGGCTTTAAGACTTAAAATCTGAGGTACGATAACTTGAATCAGGGGTGTTTGTGCAGAAATACCACCAGAGCTTGGTGATGCCGTGTAATGTATCAGTTCAGATATGACTGCAAAGTTGAAAATGAAGTTTATCAATAAATAGTCTAATAGAGTACATTCAAATTATTTGTCCAGAAAATATTATTTGAAGTATCCCAAAGACTAAAAGGCAACGAGTATACCATTTACAGATGCCTCTGAGAGTGGATCAGAGCTCAAACTTGAGAGAGCTGCATGCACCAATGGATGACAGGCAAGAACTGATCCAGGAATCCTGAAAAAAAAACCATCCCAAGTCAGTATTATCATTCCTAAGTTAAATATTGTGAAAATAGGACGGCTAGCTAGTAGCAACCAACAACGATGGACCAGATAAACTTAGCTTTTTGTCTAAGAGATTGTATTAAGGACAAAACAATGATAACCAAATTGAAAAAAAAAAGACACAAAAAGAAAGATCATACCCATGCCTAAGACGGAGCCAAGAAGCAAATGCCTCAAGAACCTGAATTCCAAAATCACAAAGAAATTACTGACAATAAGTGAACCCTTGCAACACTAGAAACACTAGGTGATCCAACACACAAAAAGGCACAAAACCTAATTCTACTATAACTTCAGACATACAGGACACTTTCCGGAAGCTAATGAGATGCTAAAGAAATATTTACATTTGGCAGGAAATGAAAGCCTAAGTTGCAATCAAGCTTTTACATGGAACTTTCCACGTTTTGCAAGTCAAACAAAAACTCTGACTGGTAGACTCAACCAAAAAGTGTATGGGAAACATAAAAGATGATTTGAATAACAAACCATATGAATGGAACTATGCACGCTCTATATAGTAAAGATAAGCTCTGACCTGTTCCTTAAGTTCGGTTATATTTAAGCATGCTGTTAATATACTAAGTGAAGCTTCCATTTGAGAAGTAAGCTCATTCTCAAATTGACGCCGTCGATCAGGACGAGCAGCTATTTTGTAGTTAAACGTTTCCTGGTCATAGCAAGAAGGGCAATAAAAATCAAGACACCATATAACCAACGATGACTAATTAAAAAGAGAAATGCCGAAAACTTTACCTCGGGTAGAACTGTCAAGAGTTCCAAGAAACCAGGCACATACTCAGGATGCATATTCATCTCATCCCTGAGCCAGCTAACTATACCACTATCTCCCCAATCTGCCGCAGGAACGTGCACCGCCAAGGCAGCAACAGCAATACTAATCTACAATACAGAATACACTTGAATAAGATAACTCAGCTCAAAGAATTAAGAGTTTTGACGCCCAACAACAACTTCCCACATGCGCATAATTGAGAAAGAATATTGAAGCTTACCTGGGTCCTAACTTTAGGGGGCCCTTTGTGAAACTTTTTTAACAATGTCTGCAGTTAAGAAAATAGTGACATTATATTTGATGCAAGGACACAGAGAAAGTACTTGCCAACAATCAAGAGTACATGTTGCCCACAATTATAGGCTCGAATAAGGATATAAAACAAGGGTATACTAATTTAACTGAGTTTTCGTATTTGCCTTATTGTTCAAAATAACAAACATACATAACAATTCAGAAATCTATAACTCATTATATTTACTCAAAGAGCAAAGACTTTACCGTTAATGATTCCCGTAGCTTCTGAAAAGCCCCAGGTGGTAGTTCTTCAAAATCTCTTTGAACCTTTGAGTAAGAAAACCAGATGTCAACAGATGCAATCTCCAAAAACTTCCATACAGAGAGAGAATTACAAATGTGATTGATTACCTTGCTTCTAAGAGTCTGAGAACAAAAAATCAAAGTTTCCAAATTGCTGGAAGAATCATGAAGTAAATTATCCGCAACCTAGAATATAACACACACAACAGTACAGAGAGTAAGAGACCTTTGCAGAACTGTTCCACCAAAAACTTCCTCTTCTTAAAGATTAAAATCAACAATCATGTGTCAAAAAAGGCTATTAAGAAAAAACTGATACAGCTCAGCATATCGTTTCTCTAACAAAGATAGATCTGTTCGTACGCCCTACACATAATGTGAAACTAAACTAACGCGAATCAACTGTATTCATAGTATTCAAACATCATTCGAGCTTCCAGCTATGCATACGACGGAGGATACAAAATCGATAAAGGATGAACCTTTGTGCACCTATGTAGTCTAAAATCAGCTAAGAATCGAGTAATTAAAACAAGGAATGAAGAGAATCGATTGAAATCGAAAACGAAAACAAAAACTCACCTGCCAAGCATCTAGAGTTCCTTGGAAGTTCTGGAGCCAGCGATCAGCTTGCACGCGCACTGTGTCATCCGGATGATGATACAGTGCGTTTAGGGCTTCTTTGACCGTGTTCTCATTCTCCATCGCTGATTGAATCCCTTGCGTGTATTTCGGCTCGTAAGACCCAAGATTTGACTCGTCAATTCAATTCGATTTCGCCCAATTGAAAAGAAAAGGTTCCCTCTTTCGTCAAAAGGGTTTCTTTTTGGCGCCCCAGTAGGAAGAGAGAGAGATCCCAAAGTTTTCTGATTTTGATCTGAAAGAGAATGGACGAAGAAGAGAGAATCCCAGCCGTTGGATCTAATTACTTTAACTTTTTAAGTTAAAGATTGTATGATTCATAATATCTATCTATCTTAATAAATTAGAACTTTTATCTCCTTAAAAAATGCCGTAGATTTTCTTCTTAATAATTAAATATTTTCTCAATTTAAATTTAATGAATTTTGGTATTAATTGTGAAATAAATTGAGGGTTTTAAATTTTCATTCATACATGTCCAAACATTTATAAGAGTGTTTTGAATCTGACCCGGACCCGTATTTGAACCGATAAATCCGGTGACCCAATATAATCGGATTTGGGTTTTGTGAAAAACCCATAAAACACACAAAAACTCAGTAAAATCCGATACATGTTGCAGCATTGGTTGAACCAGGTAGATAATTTTATTTTTACTATTTTAGTTCAAGTTATGTTTTAAAATTATTTTTATATTCTAAATTTCTAATTAAAAATTAAAAAATCAGTTTTATTGTCGTCTTCCTCTTCTTAAAGATTAAAATCAACAATCATGTGTCAAAAAGGCTATTAAGAAAAACTGATACAGCTCAGCATATCGTTTCTCTAACAAAGATAGATCTGTTCGTACGCCCTACACATAATGTGAAACTAAACTAACGCGAATCAACTGTATTCATAGTATTCAAACATCATTCGAGCTTCCAGCTATGCATACGACGGAGGATACAAAATCGATAAAGGATGAACCTTTGTGCACCTATGTAGTCTAAAATCAGCTAAGAATCGAGTAATTAAAACAAGGAATGAAGAGAATCGATTGAAATCGAAAACGAAAACAAAACTCACCTGCCAAGCATCTAGAGTTCCTTGGAAGTTCTGGAGCCAGCGATCAGCTTACGCGCACTGTGTCATCCGGATGATGATACAGTGCGTTTAGGCTTCTTTGACCGTGTTCTCATTCTCCATCGCTGATTGAATCCCTTGCGTGTATTTCGGCTCGTAAGACCCAAGATTTGACTCGTCAATTCAATTCGATTTCGCCCAATTGAAAAGAAAAGGTTCCCTCTTTCGTCAAAAGGGTTTCTTTTGGCGCCCCAGTAGGAAGAGAGATCCCAAAGTTTTCTGATTTTGATCTGAAAGAGAATGGACGAAGAAGAGAGAATCCCAGCCGTTGGATCTAATTACTTTAACTTTTAAGTTAAAGATTGTATGATTCATAATATCTATCTATCTTAATAAATTAGCTTTTTATCTCTAAAAATTTACAGATTTTCTTCTTAATAATTAAATATTTTCTCAATTTAAATTTAATGAATTTTGGTATTAATTGTGAAATAAATTGAGGTTTTAAATTTTCATTCATACATGTCCAAACATTTATAAGAGTGTTTTGAATCGACGGAATTATTTGAACAGATAAATCGGTGACCCAATATAATCGGATTTGGTTTTGTGAAAACCCATAAAACACACAAAACTCAGTAAAATCCGATACATGTTGCAGCATTGGTTGAACCAAGAGATAATTTTATTTTTACTATTTTAGTTCAAGTTATGTTTTAAAATTATTTTTTATTTTTACTATTTTAGTTCAAGTTATGTTTTAAAATTATTTTTATATTCTAAATTTCTAATTAACACTTAAAATATTTAACTTTAGTTTTATATATATTTGTTTTCATATCTAATATATTATTATATAATAAAACTAATTCATTTATTAATCCACGATTCATCCGCGGTTGATCCAATGATCCATGATCCGTAAATTATCCGGCTTCGATTAATGGGTCGGTTTCAAAACACTGGTTTATAGGATTTCTTTGGTTATGAAATCGGTTTACCGTTAATGATTGCTTAAAATAGTAGTTTTCTTATGCATCATTTCCTTTCTCAAGTGGTGCTTTTACATGCGTTAATCAACTTTTCGGGTTTAACACCTTCAAACATTTCTTGAAAAAACTCGCCTGCCAAGCATCTAGAGTTCCTTGGAAGTTCTGGAGCCAGCGATCAGCACGCGCACTGTGTCATCCGGATGATGATACAGTGCGTTTAGGGCTTCTTTGACCGTGTTCTCATTCTCCATCGCTGATTGAATCCCTTGCGTGTATTTCGGCTCGTAAGACCCAAGATTTGACTCGTCAATTCAATTCGATTTCGCCCAATTGAAAAGAAAAGGTTCCCTCTTTCGTCAAAAGGGTTTCTTTTGGCGCCCCAGTAGGAAGAGAGAGAGATCCCAAAGTTTTCTGATTTTGATCTGAAAGAGAATGGACGAAGAAGAGAGAATCCCAGCCGTTGGATCTAATTACTTTAACTTTTAAGTTAAAGATTGTATGATTCATAATATCTATCTATACTAATAAATTGCTTTTTTATCTCTAAAAAACGCATTCTTCTTAATAATTAAATATTTTCTCAATTTAAATTTAATGAATTTTGGTATTAATTGTGAAATAAATTGAGGTTTTAAATTTTCATTCATACATGTCCAAACATTTATAAGAAGTTTTAATCAATTCTAATTGTGATTTGAACCGATAAATCCGGTGACCCAATATAATCGGATTTGGTTTTGTGAAAACCCATAAAACACACAAAACTCAGTAAAATCCGATACATGTTGCAGCATTGGTTGAACCAAGAGATAATTTTATTTTTACTATTTTAGTTCAAGTTATGTTTTAAAATTATTTTTATATTCTAAATTTCTAATTAAAAATTAAAAAATCAGTTTTATTGTCGTCTTCCTCTTCTTCTACACTATAATTTACGCTTTTGCCAGTCATGATCGTTTCGTCCGCATCGCCCCAGAAAACGCACTCAAAACACGATGAGACTTATTATTCCTCTACACTACAATTTACGCTTTCAAGAAAGGTGAGTAAATTATTTTTTATTTTTACTATTTTAGTTCAAGTTATGTTTTAAAATTATTTTTTATTTTTATTTAATTTAGTTTATAACAAATCATTAAATTTTTAATTTACAGATCAAAAGAATAAAATCATATGATCATGTGAATTACAAAACGAGTTTTGGATTGTTTAAGAAGAAAACCCGGCGAGCTTGATTATAATAAATTAGAGAAATGCTCTTGTTGAAGAATATACCAAAGATGATGAAGTGACAAATTTAGAAAATTTTGTTGGTAAGTTTTAAAATTTAGAGAAACCAAAATTAGTTGATGTGATCCGGTGTTAGTTTATTTTGTTATTGACAATTTATTACAATGATGTTTTAGTTTTGGTTTATTTTGGATTGGAAGTTTAATTTTATGTCTTGATTTTTTAGATGTCATAACTCTTATGTTACAATTTTTAAATAGTCTAAACTATTTCTTAATATTTTGTATGTACACTTAAAATATTTAACTTTAGTTTTATATATATTTGTTTTCATATCTAATATATTATTATATAATAAAACTAATTCATTTATTAATCCACGATTCATCCGCGGTTGATCCAATGATCCAGTGATCCGGTAAATTATCCACTTCGATTAATGGGTGGGTTTCAAAACTTGGTTTATAGGATTTCTTTGGTTATGAAATCAGTTTACCAGTTAATGATTGCTTAAAATAGTAGTTTTCTTATGCATCATTTCCTTTCTCAAGTGGTGCTTTTACATGCGTTAATCAACTTTTTCAGGTTTAACACCTTCAAACATTTCTTGAAAAAACTCGCCTATGACATGAGTATTTAAGATTCCAACTAAATTAACTTTTTACAACTATCGATTTTATTCTATTTTTATTAATCGATTAGAATAACTACTTATGCTATTCTACTTTGAACTAAACAACTTCAAACAAAATAATATACTATGATCGCAAACCACTATAAAAAAGATCAGAAAATATCATTTTTTACATATTTTCATTTTACATATTTTTAACATATTTTATTTACTAAGACCATATAATAAATTATAAATTTAAGTAAGAATATAACATACGAATACAGAATACCGAATATCACTAGTAACATAAATAAAAGATTGTACAAATGACAAGATATGAGTTCTCTCTGTTTCACTGAATCTTTGTTACAAGTTATAACAGCAGACGAATAACAACAATGTTGTTTTTTTATAAAGTGTTGTTGGTGGTCACCTTCAAATCTATCTTCTGATATAACAATCAATACAAGGTGATTTTTAACACACACACACATAGTGAAAGATTCATCTTTACTGCCTACAAAGAAGAGACTCTTTTTTTATTCATGTGGTTCGGTTAAAGCTCCCATCAACCTGCATATGTAGCCACTCCGGATGAGATCCCCGTGACTCGTTGCCTTCTTGCTGTTGCTCATATATATTTCTATGGAGGTCAATCGGTAAAGTCCCAAGCTGTAAAAGGCAAACACCACCAAAGAGAGAGCTTATAGGTTTTATAACTTAAGTTTAATCAAAATCATGAATGACTTGACTTACATCTCCTGTCGGAAAAACACCTATTGTTGGACCCGTACTTGGACCAGAGTTAACAACTTCTAGCTTCATTGACAGAAACTGTATACATAGAAAACTGTCAATATTTACAACTTCTTAACAGAGTGGAAGTAACGTTTTTGTTTTTACCTCAACTTGCCGCTGCAATGACTGAATATAGTTGATAATCTCATCGAGCACAAGGGCTTTTCCTATTATCTGAATCAAAACGTAAAATCTAATGTTCAAAGACTAGAGATTGTATTAAGAACAAGAACGTCATCATGAGCAAGACAGAGAAACAAGTACCTTATTACAACCTGGGATTATATCTTGAAGAGCTGTCATCTTCTCACTGATCTTTTCTCTCCTAGCCTGTCAAAAGACCAACATTGACTGTTAATAAACCAGTTCCTGTATAAACAATATGATTTAAGCAGAAGAACTTACTCGCTCAGCTAGACTATGCCGGTCAGTAGCTTGTCCTCTTCTTGCTCTGACATGGATATAATCCTTTGGTGGCTCAGGTTTGTTCTTCTGTTCAGTTGCTTTGCTTCCACCACCTGAACTTGTTTCGCCTTCAGCTCTCATTGAACCATCCCCATTCCCACTTTCAGATCCACAAAGTTTCCGTTTCTTATCCCCAGAGTCTTTCTATTACAATAGCAAAACAGATAGAACGATTAAGACACACTTCATCTATGAAACTGAAAGTCTCAAGCTCAACTCAAAAAAAAAAAAGTCAACGGACAAGACATCTAACTTATAAACTAGTCAATGATCCCTAAACGGCTAAACAAAGGCTATGCTTTGACTAGTTCTGCCAAGCTGAGGATCAAGATTCAAACCTTGGTTACAGATTCAAATACTATCGAAGTAAGAACACTTCATCTATGAAACTGAAAGTCTCAAGCGCAAATCCAACTCAGTAATAAAGTCAATGGATTGGACGAGACATCTAACCTGTAAACTAATCATTGATCCCTAAATGGCTAAAATCAAAGACTGCGCTTTGACTAGTTTAGTGTTTTTGGATCATTTTAGCCAAGCTGAGGATCAAAAGATTCAAACTTTGGTTACAGATTCAAATACCCAAATCCAACTCAGTCAAAAAGTCAACGAACAAGACATCTAACCTATAAACAAATCGTTGATCCTTAACTCCAACTCCAAGACTGTGTTTTGACTTAGTTTAGCTTTTGTGGATCATATTCGATAAAGATTCAAACTTTGGTTACAGATTCAATTACTCGATCCAAGAACACTAAAGGAAAGTCTCAAGCTCCCAATCCAGCTCTGTCAAAAAAAGTCAACGAACAAGAGATCTAAGCTATAAACTAATCATTGATCCCTAAACCAAACACTTGTGCTTTGACTAGTTTAGCTTTTGTGTGGATCAAAAGATTCAAACTTTGGTTACAGATTCAATCAGATCAATACTAAACAACCATTCACAGAACCGAACAAATCTCACCACTTCATTACCGCTGCTGCTTAAAGAAACCATCTTTGAAGATTCGTCCTCCTCTGAGTTCAAAGCTCGAGCCTTTCTTCCTCCCCAGCCTGCAGTTAAGTCCGTCACCGTTGATTCCTCCGCCGCCGCCGCAGCAGCAGCAGCCGTGGAGACGTCTTTATCAGAGGGAGAGGAATTGACAGCTAAACGGAGACCGGAGCGAACGGCGTCGTTTACAGGGAAGGGCCAAATCTCGGAGAGAGTGTAAGAGGAAGGATTTGCTGGGGAGAAGGATGAATCGTTCACTAGTGGAGGATCCATCTCCAGCGATTTTCAAAAAGGGGTTGACTCAGATTCAGACAGAACCAGGATCCGAGAAGTGAGGAAGGAAGTGTAGTTTACAGGGTTGTGTGTATGAGTTGGAGAGAGAGAAGAGAAGAGAGAGAGGAAGGAAAAGGGAGTGAGGTTTAGTTTCGTTGTCTGATCTATTTTGTGTGATTGATTAATATGGGCCTTTATCATAAAAGCCCATTATGCTTTTATTTATAATTTGTTTCCATATTATAGAGGAAGACAGTTTTATCAGAGTAAAAAAAACACTTTGATCATAATTTGTTTTCATGTTTATTAAGTTGGTTCTAATGGCTGGATAATCTTGACTAGATTTCTTTTTATCGTTGTTTTTTTTTAAATGTTAAAGAAAGAGAAAGCCTAATAGCTACCCATGCCAAAACAAATACAAATATAATCATGCCAAAACAAGTAATCAAGAAGACGTTTACTTAAATAGCTAATCACACTATCATGTTACATGAAACAAAAGAAGATAATCACACTATCATAATATCATTTGTATTGTGGAAGTTCGATGACAGTGTTCAACTGCCCAAAAATTTATCATTTGAATATAAAAGGAATGTTATAAAGATCATATCAACAATAAAGAAAGCAGTGTTTATTTCTTGATGATAAAAAGTTTTCAAATCAAATTCCCAGCTCTTTCGGATCAAATTCCCAGCTCTAGGCAGCATTTTATTCTTTTACTAGTTATAAAAGAACTTTTTTAAATAATTGCATCAACAACTTTGAACATACATTGCGCAGATTAAGTCTACTCAACTGTGATGATTTTTTTCAATAGAAAGTCAATAGGTATAAATAATGTAAGGCATTGATCCAAATTTTCCTATAAATACCTATCAAGTTCTATTGGTTTTTTTAACTTACACTTCTTTCAAAGATGGAATTTCCAAAGCTGGTTCTGGCATCTCTAAATCATGTGTCCCACAGACAGCCAACGGTGGTAGTCCCTTCCGTGGTATTCATTTTTTAATTTCTCGGTTTTTAGTTGTATTTGTTTTCGAATCTGATTGTATCCTTGTTAATCTCTCCAGGCGATGACTGGAAAGGCAGCAGATCTCATCAAACACAAGGAAACGTTGGAATCGTCGTCTCTCTTCCTTCAGTCAGCCAAATCGATAAAGATATTATTTCCCTTTCTACACTTTGTTTCTGCTTTTATTTTAAATATTAACCGCTCTTACGTTTAAGACCACTATGTAATGCAGTACTTTTATTTTAGATACTCTACGTGATGCGACATTTTTATATTGAATCGCTTATATGGTGTTATGAAAACACCAAAAATTATAATTGGTGATATAATTACCGGTTTCTCTCTATTTATATTACGAGCCTGACTCCTCAAACGATTTTGTTTGTTGATTTTTTGTTTGTGATATTACTCAAAGACCGAGACTGTTTTATGGTAGGCATGAACACTTTGTCACATAATAACCGAAATAAATTGAGAAGAATAATGCAAAGGAAGTGGCAGAGGATATATGGTGGTTGCTGAAGGTGAAAATAACGCTAGGGGCTGTGAGGAAGAGACGTTGTTCAAGAATCCAGTGCCTATCTTCATTCAAACTATAAACAGTTTGATTAATAATTGTGTTAGAGTAGAAGCTGTTATCGTCAGTGAGTTTGGTTTTGGAACAAGCAAAGCTGTGACACCAACAAACGTCATGCTGGGAGTGAAACATCCCGGGGTAGTGAAGCTTAAAACAGGCTGGAAAACTGAGACAAACTTGGTGTAGCAGCTACAGCTACAGAACAGAGCGGAAGTATTGGTATCACTCCATCATCATGTTGAACCGGTTTCAATCAGGGTCCCTTTACGAAAGTGAAGCATGATAAATTCAGAATGCAGATCTCTGAGCATCCTTCAGTTGTAGTTTTTACATACGAAGTGTTCCATTTACAAAGACCACTGGAGCAGTCTATAGAACCGTGGAGTGTTATGGATTCTAACTGCAACAGAAGAGTGGTGACTGGATCATATGACCAGACAAAGCTGAAGCTAAAGCAGTTGTTCGAAATACACTTAACAAACACCTTATATGAAGAAGTCAAGAAGAGCACAAGTCTGATACAAGCAAGCGTTAATGGCTGAAGATATATGCTCCCTATCAGCCTGTTCCAAAATATGTTTCTACATCAACGTTGAGGAGATCGACTTCCCGTATGATCCAGGAGGTGCTTTTCAGGAGACAAGGATTAAGTCAATCATGGTGTGGGATATACCAAAATTGGAACAGTGACAGGAGAATGATCTCGAAGGACAAGGCTGGACAACCAAGGAATCCTTCAGAAACTGCCATCAGCAATGGGCGAGGCATTGATCAGATTGGCGCACAACCACAACCACTCTCCATAGATACTCATACCTCTCTGCGGACACAGCTAGCCTAAGATGGATTTCAGAGCTGTTTACTTTTGCAGTTCTAGAAGCTATTCATTTAGAAGAGACTTACAGAAGCATAAATGAATCGGGAGCTTCAAGGGATCATTAACTGTATGTCCATCATGCAAGAAGAATGGTTTGACCAGTCAAACAGGCTCAGCACCTTGGTAGGAAACATCATCTTTCCTTCATGGATGAGGTTCTTCTGCTTATTCAAGAGACACGTTATCATCTTAAACCTTCAACTGAGGCAAGAGACACTTCTACTGTCCATGGGTCCCGAGTGATAAAAGCAGTGGGAGAGCTGGTAATTGTGTCTATATTTGCTATCTAAACAAGACTGTAGACTCACTGACTTTCTTCTCAATAGAAAAGCCTTTTTCTTCTTCTTTGTTAGACATCTTAACCTCTTTATCTTCTGCCACTTTAATGTCCTCAAAAGAATCTGAGCTTCAGCTTTATCAATCTTCTCTTGAGCATCTAGAAACTCTGTTTCTTCTACAATATTAACAGATGCTTCTTGATCAGTCTTAACCTCTGATTCAACTTTTACATTCGATTTTCCAAGAGTTTTGGCTTCAAAAACTTCTGGAACTTTAATCTCTAAATCCTCTGAAGATTTGACCTCTGACACCTTAAGAAGTTGCGAATCTGCTTCATCAGTCTTGAGAACATTCTTATCTTCCAAGACCTCAGGAGCATGCGACTCTTTTGTAACCTTAATGTCAGACAATTCAGGAGGAGCATGAACCTCGGAATCTTCTAGAACTTTCTTATTCCCAAAGACCTTAGAAACATCTAAATCTTTTGTAACCTTCCTGATTTAAGTTTCACATGCCAAAACAAAATCAAATATAAACATACCAAAATAAACATTTAAGACAATTAAGTTTTGGAATTAAAAAACTTATAGAGAAATGGTCAAAATAGCATGAGAATAGGAGTCCTTTTTGTATCTTCGTTGGTGATGCAATCAGTAATACAATAACACTATTGACCGATTTAGCACAATAATAACTTAAATAGAAACAAGAGGCAAGAGCCATATCTATTAAATATAATAAAATATTATATCCATTTATGTTTTAAATTTTTTATACATATTAATAAATCATATTAAGTTTTAGTATTAAATACAAAATTTTTTCATTACATATTTTCTAATAAGAATTCAGTAGATGCAATTATTTTCTTTTGAAATTTACAATTAATCATTACTAGATAAGACCCGCGCCATGCGCGGAATGAGAATGTCGTAGAAATAATTAAATTTACCTTTCAAGTGTTAAATTGTTGCAAAATACATTGTAGACAACATTGATAATGTAATGTTCATTATAAAAAGTTAACTATACATTTTAGCAAAAAAAAGTGTGAGGTAATGTTAGACACAAATATAGATTCTGCACTATATTTTGTTGCGAACTTTTGATTATTAAGTCATATGCGTGGTCATGCATCTTTATGTTTCAAATACATGGACATGTGCTGATTCAAAAGTAAGCATTATACATTCTAAGTAGTTGTGCAACGATTTTGGGACTGCATATCTTAAAACATACTGAAAGTATGTAGACAATTCATATAAAAAATCATAAACTCTAGCTTAAAACTGTAAATTTTTGGGTTAAGAAATCTGAAATGTTTTTTTCAAACCATGATTTATGTCACTCTAGCCTCGAGGCTCTCGACCACATTAAAACTCACTCTGACCTCAACTAAAACTATCTCAATACTCTCTTCACCGGAAACGAAATATTGTTTCTAGAGATTGATGATTTTCACTTTTATCTTCACATGGATTTGAATGGCTTCAAATCAGAGATCAGGCTGATCGCAGCCACTGTCAATCTAGGTCTGGTAGAGAAAATATTTTTTGAATGGAGGGAGAATATGAGTAAGACAGTCTCTAAACTTGGCTTATATAGAATGTAGGAAGGAAACCTATAATTAATTCTTCAGATTTAGCGAATTAATACGTAGATATAGATTGTTAATCTGATTGTTTCCATTAGAATCTTGACATAATAAAATTACGCAGAAATATTAGCCTAATTTGAGAAAGAGCTTTAATGTAGACTGATGCGTTTGAGCAAACTTACCATAAATGTACGTTATGTGCGGGATAAATTTTGATTTGATGTACACACAAAGTATCTAATAAATAAATCACCATATATGTTTCCTAATATACATAGGAAATCTTGAATATAATGCATTGCGCTAATATAACTCAAGTTTAGAATTTTTGAAATCGAATTGCCATATAGGCTCTATACTGTCCAAGTGAAAATATTTGTAGAGTTAGCACTATATATATGCTTTCCTAAAATAAAAGATATAAAGAAACCATGTATTAATCAAATGTATAACACCGGTTTTGAGGCTGTGTTCATTATTATGGTTTTTGCCTTTGGTTAAGTTATCAACTCAAAACCCGCAAATTAATTTCAATTTGGTATGTGTCAACCCATTAATATTGTAAGACAATTCTAATTGTTTGGTTTAACGAAAATATTTAACACCTAAGTATTAAAAATAATTTCAATTCCTTGGTCTTCATCACGGCACTGCAAGGACAGTCTGAGTTATTCTTTTACCAAATTATGAATGTGATATATTGGATTGTTTTACTGAGTTCAGGTGTTCTATAGAAACCAAACAATTGTAATTGTTAGTGTAGTGTAGGTGAACCCGACCAAAAACTCATATGTGATATATGTTTAGATGAGAATGGTTTATTGGTCTGTTATGGTGTTATCATGTTCTTTACTGATTTCAAGTATGTAAAAGATACCTATACTTCGATTTTGTATAGGTACTCTGTTTGTATTCTCTTTTTAATTAGTTTTTTAAAGCTTTTGTTTTTAGCATGTCATATTCCTTTTACTTGCTGACGAATAGATGTGATGGTACGTAATTATTTGATATGTATTAACTTAAACAAAAAGTCAATGATATTGAAGCATAATATATGGGACGTCTTGATTTATAATAAATGAGATAACGATAAATGTAGGTTGAATGCAATGGCATTCGAAAGCTCATCCGAAAGCTCTTTGCCAAACCTCAACACACAAATGATTGTGTTCTCAGAACGCAACTGAACTGCATCACTGATTTCCTCCGCAAACTTCCCCCATAACACCAATGAGAGTCGTTCATCCCTTTATAAAAATAAAACAAAGATAAGGTGTCATTGAAAGCGATCATCGTGTTAAGACAAATAGTAAATGTCATGATAAGCCTCATACTCATTATCACGTAGTTTCACAGAAATCTTCTGTGTGTCTTTGCCATTGACTGACACAACTTCAGTATGGGACACTTCAACAACTTGACCGAAAACATCTAGTACATACCGAGAAGATTCATGTAGATTAGTAACTAAGATAAAAATCAACATTATTTAAAGAATGTATAACCTTAATACATAACATCACCTACCAACTAAGAAACTGATTGAGCTTCCCGAGTAAATCTCGGTATATGACCGCTCCAATCCAATCAAGTTGTCAGGTAAAGCCTCACACAATTTTACACGGGTTGTTTGAAGGAATACCAACTTGTATGGATGTTTGGTTGAGCGGTAAGAACCACTTGAGTGGATCACTGAAAAATTAATGAGGACTTTCGTTTGGCCCTGCTGCAGGACATGAACGAACTGTCCGACTTCATCCTTTTTCATGGTCCCATGTATCTTATCACCCTAGCAAATATGAACATAATCAAGTAAGAAACAAAGACATCAAGTAAGAAACAAAGGTATCTTAACCTAATATAGAAACAAAGATAGGACTTACTCTAGAATCCACAAAAACCATTTCAATGGTCTCACCACTCGCCGTTGAATACTGCTTCCACAACCGGATTATCTTAACCCTCACCTTCCACATTGACTTAAAAGGCTTCAAATCAGAAACGTTGTTCATCGCCGCCATTTCTTAACTTTTATTCGCTTTTCTTGCTTTTGATGAGTGAATGCCTACTTCAAAGGGATTTATATATTAGTATTATTTGCCATATATAAATCGGCTCGATGCGCAATCTTAGGCAGTAAATAACAAATTGCTGAATTGTCAATCAATATTTAATACATTATAGGCGCGAATTTAGTAGTCAAATACGTCAGTCAAAAAATCATGGACGTATATTTATGTCTTGCATTAATATATACGTGATTGACCTATAAATAGGAAAGTCGAGGATCAAAATTTGTATAATTTATGACTATGCGATGAGATTATGATCTTATTCGATTTAGTCATGCAATTATAACAATCCAAAATGGTGAAATCATAATGGCAAGAAAGATTATAGCAATCTTATTCATAGCATTATTCTCGATCATCTTATATCATACCATATAGATTATGATCTTATTGATTTAGTCATGCCATATATAGAGCCAAAACGGTGAAATCATACTGGCAAGAAAGATGTTAGCAATCCGATTCATAACATTATTTTTGATCATCTTATACCAAAATAATATTTACTCAATATATTTTTTATATTGTTTTCTAATTAAGGATAATAGGTTAGACTTTAATTCCTAAATATATTTCTGCACGTTATGCAGTATATCATACCATATAGTTACATTTTTTAATATCTCCAAACATTATATATTACAGTAAAAAGAAAAAGAGAAAGGAAAGAAAAATTTATATTGTTTTAATATCTTCAAACATTATATATTATACTTAATATCTCCAAACATTACATATTATACGATAGAAAAAGAAAAAGAGAAAGGAAAGAAAAATTTATAGTGTTTTAATATCTTCAAATATTATATATTTTTCTTAATATCTCCAAACATTATATATTATACGATAGAAAAAAAAAAAGAGAAAGGACAGAAAAATTTATATTATATGATAAAAAAGAAAAAGAGAAAGGGCAGAAAAATTTATAATATTATACTTAATATCTTCAAACATTATATCATACCATATAGTTAAATTGTTTTAATATCTCCAAACATTATATATTATACGATAGAAAAAGAAAAAGAGAAAGGAAAGAAAAATTTATATTGTTTTAATATCTTCAAACATTATATATTATACTTAATATCTCCAAACATTATATATTATACGATAGAAAAAGAAAAAGAGAAAGGAAAGAAAAATTAATAATGTTTTAATATCTTCAAACATAATATATTATACTTAATATCTCCAAACATTATATATTATACGATAGAAAAAGAAAAAGAGAAAGGACAGAAAAATTTATATTATACGATAGAAAAAGAAAAAGAGAAAGGACAGTAAAATTTATAAGGTTTTAATATCTTTAAGGGCAGAAAAATTTATAATATTATACTTAATATCTTCAAACGTTATATCATACCATATAGTTAAATTGTTTTAATATCTCCAAACATTATATATTATACGATAGAAAAAGAAAAAGAGAAAGGAAAGAAAAATTTATAATGTTTTAATATCTTCAAACATTATATATTATACTTAATATCTCCAAACATGTATATCATACCATATAGTTAAATTGTTTTAATATTTCCAAACATTATATCATACCATATAGTTATATATTATACGATAGAATAAATTCTTGGCTTATATGAAACTGTTGGTATTTAAACGGATTGTTATGGAGTTAAGTTTTAGTCAAATATCAATCATTGTGGATCTATATATGGCAATATTTGACGATTTTAGATTCCAGGCTAAATATCAATTACTATGACGATTTTATATATGGCAATACTCGACGATGAGAATATGATATAAGTTGATTATGAATGTGAAACCACAATGGCATTTGCATGTAATTTCTCTAGTAAATTAAGGGTGATATGATATGTAGGCTGAGAGTGAGTGTGGTGCTGCCACGTATGCATGACACACATGTAAATAACATACAACTTTAAGGTTACTCTCCCAAATTGCTCCTTGATTAATAAGAAAGGGATTAATGAATAGATTGAAAATACAATAAAATGTAATTTCTTGAAACTTTTTTTTCATTAAAACATGCATCTTAACGAAATGGAGGGAGTATTTTGTTCCAAATATAAATCAGTAGATTATCACTGTTTTTATCATATACTTAATAGCTAATCACGCTACATTATGTCTCAAGTAATCAAGAAGCAAACTATTTGATTGCTTAGCCTAGTAAACAATGTTGAACAAATTATTAGGTGGTAATTATGTTTTATAGAAGATCAGGGCTTAGGTAGGCGCCACAAACCAACTGAGTTTCGCAACCAACTTTACCTAATCATTTAGAATATCAATAACAGTCTGATTTTTTTTTCTTTTTCTCATTTTGATACTAGAGATGTTCAAAATGGACGATGTGAGTGTGAGAATATGGGTAGAGAAATTCAGTAACGGTACCAAACCGGTGGATCATATTCACAGCCTCAAGTTTTGTCAGTTTGGTTGCATAGAGAATTGCTTGACGGAGCATTACTAGTCGCCAAGAAAAATGATTTGCTTGTGGAATAAGTTGGTTTTGACATGAAAACCTCACCGCTGCAAACATGAGATGACACAATGCAAAACACTTTGTTTCTGACAGGATAGCCTTTTTATATCATATAACTTTGGTTGTAATATAGAGAATTCTCTTGATCTTGAGGAACAGAAACTAAACTAGATGTTTTTTTTTTTGTGAATTTTCTATTAATATTCATTCATTCCTTTCTTATCTTGGGTTGCCCCTCATATTTTAGACACTGGTATTGAATTCTGGAGTTTTATATCTTAGAAGATGCATCACACATTCACAATGTATTTAACGTAGCTTTATCATTTGAATACAAAAGGATTTACAAGAACCATATCCACAGTAAAGAAAAAAGCAATCCGTTTATTGATGATCAGAATCTATAGTAGTTGTGTTCTTGGTGTGCTTAAAACAACAGTTGCTTCCACCAGAAGATGCTGCGGATCATAGTTTCCTTCTTACCAGACCTTTGAGAAAGTCGAAACTGTAGTTGAACAGAAAATTACATCATGTCAGTTTCAACGTGTAAGGCTCAGTTAGATCCATTAAACGATTCAATTTTTTTGTCAGAACATGCTAGAAGTTTTACCTATTGCCATCACCCATCAGGGTGAAGCTCATACATTTGATTGTCATCTCCCATAGCCAGCAGGTACCCCGAAGAAGTCAAACCCTGAAAACATAAGAGAGATTCCAAAGTTTTTTGTTATAATGTTTCAAGAAAGCGTTTAAGAACCAATAACTGTAAAGCCATCATGACTACGTTAGAAATCCTACCTGAATAGTCACAACATTTTGAACAACTTTGTCCTCGATTCATCTTCAACAACCACTTTTTGCTCGCTGCACAGTAAAGTTTACATTCACAAACCTTAAACGTTGAGTATACTAAGAGAATCATATACAACCACAAGTCAACCCGAGTGTAGCTCAGGCTCTACAAAACTATAACTAATTAGTGATATAAGCAACAATATTTCGGTTCTTTAGTTTAAAAGGTTTAGTCTATTGCAGGCAATTACCACACTATCTAATCATGTAGTCAAATAAAAGAAAAGCCATTCCAGCCAAGAAAACATGCGACATAACTGCACATGCTAATTAAAGAAGCTGAACTCTTAAGTGTAGATTAGTGACAAAGAAACATTAAATCAGTTCAGATTAAGATAATATAAACCCTTCAATGACAACAACCAAACAGAAAATGCAATTGAAGAAATAACCGTCACCTGTGAAGCCATGACCTGTAGTAAAGCTCCTCGAGAGATTTAAATCCTGTAAAGTGCTTTGCAATAAAAGAGGGATTATACAGTGACTATACGGGCTCCAACCTTGCTACTAAACCTACAGTTCCCCGCACTCTCATCTTATGTAAATTACATTAATAGATGAAACTTTGGAGGATACTCTAAAAGTGACAAAGATGCTCACAAAGAGGCAGCGGACTGAAGATTTTAGTCTTTACCTCGGTGCATGAGTAGATCAAAGAAGGTTTCAAATTTATCAAAGAAGGCACCAAGAATTTCTTCTCTTTTAAATAGGTCTGATGTGGGAGACAGGTCTTTGACTGCTGCATTTAAGCATGTGGTTGGTTGCTCGTTGTCCACATTCAGTCCAACACCTACGAGAAGAGTAAGTCATAACAACAAGACCACCTTTTAAAAGATGTTTACAAAGCCATCAAACTTGTAAGTAGTAATGTCTATTACTAGCACTAACATTGAACTTCTTTGATCGGTATGTTGAGGTACACAAAATGCCTCCAATCTTAAGGCCGTTCAAGTAGATATCATTTGGCCATTTTATTTTAACGTCAATGTAAGGCAACCCCTGAAATTAGTGAAGTTCAAATTAGCAAAACTCAGAGATCAATAATGACGTTAAGGATCACGAAGACATCTAAAAAGGTGATATATATATATATATATATCACCTTCTTGTCACAAACAGACTTCACTGCCTCAGTCACAGCAAGACCTACTACATACTGAATCAAAGGCATAGTTCGACCATCTTCAATTTCTAGAGTAAGAGAATACATAAGGCAACCCTTTGGAGACTCCCACACATTCTTTGATCTGCCTACAGTCACACATTCTAATCCAACATTGGTAAAAGACTTTTCTTACCTCGACCCTTAAACTGGACATCTGTGACGCAAACTGTGCCAAATGGAAGCTCACAGAAGTTGCTGTAATACATTTAACAAGAGACTTTAACACGCAAAACGTAATAAGAGTTTGAGTAGGGAAGCAAAGAGATGGATATGCTTACTGAAAAACGACATCATGAGTGGAAGATAACCGTGGAGACCAAATGAGAAACCGACCAAACCGATGAGTAGTAATGGAGTCCATGAAGAATGAAAGATCAAATGAACTGTCATCTTTGAGTAATAAAGCCTCAGCCCCAGCCTCAGATTGTAACAAAAGTGATACTTGGGTATCATCTGAGAGCTTAAGCAGGTTGTCTTTCTTCAAACGCGTTGCTATTTCCGTTTCTACAGAGGACTTCCCACAGAAAACAAGGCTACACGAAGCATCAAGCTCCATTGCTAAAATCAAATCAAAACAAAAAAAAAATAGTATTATTCTTATGCATTGAGCAAACCATATAGCATCATTCAAGCTCAAACCCAACAAGAAAGGAAGATCATTTCAATCAAATTGATTCATTTCAAACCAAAAGGTTGCTACTTTTTTGGTATATAATTGATATCCAACAGAGATAGTTTACATCAAATAAAATACTAATAAATTATATTATCGTACAAAGCATCATCATAGATTCAAGTTCTATCATAGATAGGGGCTGTTCGTTTCTCCATCTGAATGAGTCATCTAGATGGAGATTAGAGTTTTGTTCGTTTAGGCATTAAAAATACAAGTCATTTAGATGGTTCATCTAAATGAGTTTTAAAAATTTAGACTTAATTCTGATAATCAGCTGGCTGATCCAAATTGGATCATTTGAATGGAGATTGTTCATTCAAAACAGTATAATGTCTATTATAACTCTAATATGATTTACAAATTACAAATTTGATATAATATTATTTTATCACTCACAAAAAATGACAAAACCATAAAAACGCATTTTCTAACCAAAACTACGAACAAATTTTTCCCGCCAAAATCCCAAAAATGTATTTTCTCGCCAAAACTGCAAAAATATGTTTTTCCACCAAAACCGCAAAAATATGTTTTCCCGTCAAAACAAAAAAAACGTGTTTTTCCGCCAAAACCACAAAAATGCGTTTTCCCGCCAAAACAAAAACGCTTTTCCGCCAAAACAAAAAAGCGTGTTTTCGCCAAAACAAAAAATGTATTTTCCGCCAAAACAAAAAAAAAACGTGTTTTCCCGTCAAAACCGCAAAAACGTGTTTTCCCGCCAAAACCAAAAAACGTGTTTTCCCGCCAAAACCAAAAAACGTGTTTTCCCGCCAAAACCGTAAAAATACGTTTTTCCGCCAAAACAAAAAAAAAATGTGTTTTCCGCCAAAACCAAAAAGCGTGTTTTCCGCCAAAATCCCAAAATGTATTTTCCGCCAAAACCAAAAAGCGTGTTTTCCCATCAAAACCGCGAAAATGTGTGTTCCGCCAAAACCAAAAAGCGTGTTTTCCGCCAAAACCAAAAACGCGTTTTCCCGCCAAAACAAAAAAAAAACGTGTTTTCTCGCCAAAACAAAAAAAAAACGTGTTTTCCCATCAAAACCGCGAAAATGTGTGTTCCCGCCAAAACCAAAAACGTGTTTTCCGCCAAAACCAAAAAGCGTGTTTTCCGCCAAAACAAAAAGCGTGTTTTCCGCCAAAACAAAAAAGCGTGTTTTCCGCCAAAACCAAAAAGCGTGTTTTCCGCCAAACTTCAGACACATTACCAGTCTTTACCTACACGACAAGCAATCTTTGTCAGTTTCTTGATATGCAAGAAACACATATTTTGATTGAATCTTTTCATTTTGAACTTACCTTTGAAGGGCTGGACCAAGTACCGTTAGCAGTATACTCAGCCACTACGGTCTGATACCGACAACTATATTAAAGAGTTGGGTTGAGCTTGAGACTTTCGGTTTTGTAGTACAGAGCAGTGCTTTCGATAACTATATTAAAGAGTTGTTTTTAAAAGAAAATAAAATAAAAAATTGTTGACGCTGTGGTATGGTCTGAACCATATTTCACTATGGTTTCCTATAAACCAAAGATCGAATGAAGAAGGCAAAGGTGAGAAGGCTATTCGTGAAGATCCGTTCCTTGACGAGATTAGAGACTACTAAGCTTAACAAGGCCAAGAAAATCTCGGTTCCACTTCTTTGCAAGAGTGTTATCCCCCTGTCTATATTGGTTACTCTTCTTAAGTTAGGCACGAGGACACGACCGTAAATTATGATAAAACCGCCATTCCTGTCATCAAGAAGACAGCATAGGCGGCTCTGATGGTAAATCTTATAGAACAAACCATATTCAAGTTTCTAAGTGCATGATGTTTTCACAATTATCCATAACGTTGATACACACATCCCGCGTTGTCGCTCTGATGATATTAACCTTTCTCTTTTTTTGTTCAAATGATATTAACCTTTCTCAAATCATTCTTTTACCAGATCGTTATAGAGAAGGTAACGAGGACAAGGCAACGCCAAGATAATCTCAAGGCAACCCATATAATGATGTCATCTACTAAATGCCTCTAATAAGGCTTCAAAACCAGAGACTTCTTCGACCATGTTCCACCCAGATCATCCTCCAAGACCCACAACTCCGACACATGCACCCGTTTCTCTAATAAGTGTATAATCAAAGAGTGCAGGTTTCCCACCATGCTCTATGAAATTCAATAACTTAAAAAACTGAGACACTGCATGAGGTGCTTGGATCACACGGAACTCTTCAGACCTAATGTCAAAAGAGTAAACGTTATGGCGACATGTAGCAGTGGGCCAGATAATATATAACTCCGTTGATGCAGAGTCCTTGTCCTGTAGGAGCGTGAGGTTGATCATTGTACTCAATTTTTTTCCAAAAACCTCCGGGTTCCAGTACGAAGACCCAAAACTTAGAGGTTATCCACCTCTCAAAAACATTGCAGACTATTTTGTACTGATCAAGAACAGAATCGTGTCCGAAAAAGTAGTAGACATGCTTATTAAGTTCTTGTTGCGCAAAGGTGACAGCGGGTAAGTTTAAACTTTGTCTAGTGGCGGGATTATAGATAAATAAAGTGGCGGGATTATCGATAAATGCTTCTCTGCAAAAAGTGTATAAAATCAAACCGCGAAGAATCACTATCCTGTGTCCTCCCATCCCTGGGAAAGTAAAATCTGGTTCTAGCCATGATGAGAGGCACACTTGGTCGTGATATTAAAAGGTCTCGACATTGAAACCATTCAACAATCTTTAAAACAGAAGAGCCCATAAACCATCTCAATATATCTCTGTTTTGACACATCCATCCACACAAATTATGCATACAGTATGTACATAATCCTTAAAATACAAGACGAATTTTTTATTTAGCAAATACTTGTGATGTTATAATCTCTATTTTTCTCCACGTTGATAGAAAGAAAGAAATGTGATCAAACATATTAACCAGAAAAAAAAAAAAGCAGCCAGAGCAAGTATATCATTACATCGTTTCTCCATGGCTTATTCCAAGAAAATCCAAAGAGTATAGACTTTTAAAGTCTGGAAGAAGTGAAACACATGGTCATGACAAAAAAAACATAATCAAACAAAGAGGATTAGCAGACAATCAATAATTCAAAGAACTAATAACACAAAAAAAAAAAATCAGAGCATTCAGATAGAAACCGAACAAAATCATACAAAGAGGATCATCAGAAGATCAAAAAATCAAACTCTTATGACAAAAGTAATAATTATCAGGATTCAGAACGAAACCGAACAAAATCATACAAAGAGATCATCAGAAATTCAAAAACTCAAACTCTTATGACAAAAATAATAATAATAATAATCAGTATTCAGATAGAAACCGTACAAACAACCAGAGGAATATCAGATAATCAATAAATTAAAGAACTAAATGACAAAAAAATAAATAAGGATTCAGCTAGAAACTGTCACAAGGAGGCAAGACAGCTTCTGCAGGTGCTAGATCCGAGGCAGGAGCGCCGGGTGCGTGAATCTGGGCAGGAGCGCCAGGTGCGGGAGTTCAGACACCACAACGAGATGCTACCTTCATCTTCATTCCACAAAAGTCCAAGCGAAGTTTCGTAAAAAAATTCATTGTATGGGTTAATTAAAAACCGTTGCAACACATATGGGGTATTTATAATGAAGGGAATAGCAAGCATACCTGACAAATGGAAGCGCGGACCCATGAACAGGCAACAAAATGAGGCGCCAAAGATAACAAGAGCAAGATAACAAGAGCAGGAAAAGATTGACGAGGCACACCTTAATTGAGCGGCAAAACGAAGGGCGGACACAAGAAGAGGCATCAAATGAGGCGCCTATGAGACAAAAAGAGCGAGATAAGCTAGTAAGATATGTATCAACCCAACTCATTGATCTAATCAAACCCACGACATTAAAGCCCAATTCTGAAAATACAATTAACTCTCGACAACATAAGATCTGATCTAAAGAAGAATAGTTCTGGCAATATTTGGAACAGAGTCGAATTTTGAACATGGGATTAGATAATTGAAACGTTAAAAAGGAAAGTAAGTCCATAAACCTAAGATCTGACGAAAAAAAGTGCAAAGACTTATATTTTTGCGAACTCAAAACATAAGATCTGACAAAATTATACTTCCAACAGGACTAACAAAACAAGATCTGATTTCTCTAAACAAAACATCATCTAATGTGAAAGAAAATCAGGGATCTGAGCATAGTACATGATATTAAGAAAGTCAAAGTGAAAAATTGGCTTCTGTTATAATCTTCATCGAAAGTCTTTAACTTTCATCAGATCCATTAACAGAGTTATATCCGTTAACAGATCCGTTTATCGAATAAAGCAATAAAACTTGAACAACAATAACAAGTTATACAAATCAAATAAATACCTTCATAAATAACCGCATAATAAACTCAATGGTAAAATGTTATTTCAAGATCAAAGTTATGTTATTTCAAAATAAGATAATATTAGGCAAACATTGTACATCATTAGGTCAAATTCTTTTAAGTGAAAACAAATAAAAATTGATTTTTGACAACAGAAATATCAATTAGAGGTGGACTACAGACAAAAGAAAGAGAAAGAATATGCATACATAGATTTTTTGAAAAATAAATTTTATTGGAACAAGCAAGTTATGTTTAGTTAGTCATTAGAGGCTAAATAAGGATATTACCAGAACTAACACATCAGATACTTGTAAATGAAAGGAAAAAAATTTATTTATATCAAAAGATAATAACAAAAACATGCAATTGCTTGGATCTTCATCGGAGCCGAAGACTATTATGAGATTACTATGAGGGAATATCCAACTTATATTATATGCAACTCTATAAAATAAAAATAATATTTAAAAATTTCTGATCAAATAACTAATTAGAAATTTAGAACAATGAAGATGAGATCAAAGAAAAGCACTATCCGAATGTTGAGGCCAAACTTTGACAACTGCAGTTACAGATTAGTGTTGAAACACAAAACTGGAACACAGCTTGTATCATTCTCTTTGATACTTTAATAGGTTGCATGAGCTTCACACACTCAAGGGTCATGTTGATATTGTCGTGAGATTAAAAGGTCTTGACATTAAAATCTTACACTAGAAGCATAGAGAGAACCAATGAACCGTCTCAATATATCTCTGTTTTGAAACATCCATACAAATTATGCACAAGTAAACTATCAAATTAGTATTCTTGGGTGGGTTTGTTTCATTTTTTGAGTTTGTTCTGTTGAATGGTGAGGAAAGACAGTAACAGAAACATAATCCTTAAAATACAAGACAATTTTTTTATTTTGCAAATACTTGTGATGTTATAATCTCTCTTTTCTCCACGTTGATAGAAAGAAAGAGATGTGATCTAACATATCAACCAGAAAATAAAAAAAAGAAAGCAGCCATAGCAAGTATATCATTACATCGTTTCTCCATGGCTTATTCAAAGAAAATCCAAAGAGTGTAGACTAAAAGTCCAGAAGAAGAGAAACACATGATCATCAGACTTTGTTCTTGTCTTGTTCTTTGATGATATCTCCATTGGTTTCATAACTTATCTCTTCATCATCACTTCCTTTGTACCTATACCATCTTGCCATCACCAAGAAGTAAGCAAAATTAACTGCCGAGATTCCAGCTAACAAGAAATAGAAGTAATCCAATCTTCCTTTGTTCAAATCCTCAGCTAACCAGTTACCACCCGCCGAGTTCTGCGTCGTCCTGTGAACCGTTGTGATCAAGAAGCTACTGATGTAACTCGAAACTCCTGCTCCTACGTAAAATAATGAACCAGCGAAACTCCTCATGTTCTCAGGGAACTGCTTGTAGTAAAACTCCATCTGTCCAATAGCTCCAAATGCGTCGCCTATACCAGCAAGCACAAGCTGTGGAACCAGCCACATAGCCGACATTGAGGAGATTTCTCCCTTCCGTGGCGCTAAACCGAGTGTTGGTTTAGTTAGTGCTAAATTTCTCCTATGTTCCTCCACGAAACCAGAGACTATTAAGCTTAACAAGGCGAAGAAAATCCCGGTTCCAATTCTTTGCAAGAGCGTTATACCCGTCTCTATACCGGTTATTCTTTTTAAGGTTGGAACCAAGACACGGTCATAGAGTATGATGAAGAGTGTCATGCCAGTCATCAAGAAGACAACATAGGTGGCTGCCGGGATCACGAAACCTCCGGAGCCTAAGCGACGATCACTCTGGAGGGCTTGGAAGACCGGATAAGTCATTTGTTGCGTGATGGTTAAGTAATAGATCGACGAAGCAAACGATATAGGAAGCACTCTCATGATGCACTTCACTTCTTCAACTTGTTGCATTGTGCATAGCTTCCATGGATTCACAGGCTTACCATCAGCCTCCAACTTGTCTTCAGGAGCCAAGATCGCCGCCTTGTCGAGAAACCTGCCAAGTATGATGCTTTCTCTCAGTAAACATAAAACATCAAAACACATGACGAGACTAGTTTTTACTGTGTGGTTATAAACAGTGTTTTTACGGGTTTTTACTTTGTTTTAAGTTTTTTTTTACTGCGTCAAAGTATATGTATAAAGTATAAACGGTGTTTTCACAGGTTTTTAAAGTGTGTGTGTTTACCTGAATTGGTCGGTGTATTTGAGCTTGGCGTTTGCGTATTTTGCTGGGTAGTAGTTGTAAAGGTTCAGCCAAGGCTGTTCCACTGACTTTAACCCGTGTTTCTTGATTGCAGCTGTTATAACATGAGCTATACTAGCCAATGGACTACCTGAGGCTTCGATCTTAACATACAACTTAGCACCCGCAAAGAAAATCACGGAGGCCAAGAACATTAGAACGACCGGGATGGTTAAACCGATGGTCCAACTAACATTAGACTGGATATAGACAACTACTGTCAGAGACAAGATCTGCGCGAAAGTGAAGGTGAAGAAATACCAGTTGAAGAAACTATCAATCCCTCTTTTCCCTGACCCGCTCTTGGGATTAAACTGATCAGCTCCGAAAGCTAGATTGCACGGTCTAATCCCTCCTGCTCCCACTACAAGAATCCCAAGACCCATCAGTAGAAACGCTATCTGGCCACCACTTGGCCCGATACACGAGCTCGCTGTTCCGCATGGAGCTGGATGGAGTTGTGGTACTGCAGCAGTCAATAGTATCGCAAGTGATCCCTACAAAACAAGAATTAGATTTAAAGGTTATAAACCAAGATTTCTTGTGGAGGAAGAAAGAGTTAGAGAGGACGGATCTTTACAAGAAAACAGGCGATGACCGCGGCGGTAAGAGTCTTGTATCGACCGAAGTAAGTGTCACAGAGGAAAGCAGCAACGAAAGTTCCAAAGTTGACTGTGCCAGCAAAGGCATTGATGATTGTTGCAGCTGTGATACTCTTCATGTTGAAGACAGCAGTTAAATAAACCAGAAGGTTTGATAGTGTTCCAATGATCCCAAGCTTCTCAAATGTCTCATTTCCTGGTGGTAACAACAACAAAAAAATAACCAAGAACCTAAGACTTTGATCTTAAGACAACAACACGACAAAAGAAATAGTTTCCAAAAGAAGAAAGTTTTTAAAAATGAGATTTTGTCATAGTTGATTCTAGGTTATTGTTTCTTGTTGATCAAGAATTACTCTATTCGGGGTTTTCTTAACTTCGTGAAACCAATAGTTTCCACAAGAAGAAAGTTTATAGAGCACGGCAAGTGATTGTATTTTTGTGTTACCAATGATGAAAGGCATGACTTTCCAGCCTCTATAAACGACTTTGGTCTCCTGGACATCTTCTTCAACAGGGCCATCGTACACGGCGGAGGAAAGTTTTTGGTGATCTGTCGACTCGACTTCGAGAGGCTTTCTCTCCATTTTGTAGTAATTATTACTACTAAAGTAACCGTTAAATTGGTACTTTATTTATTTTTGTATGTTGTTGTTGTCTCAAAGGCTAATGACTATGTTCTTCATCTTGGACCTGACTCTATTTATAGTGTTCAGAATAAAGAAGATGGTGGAGACAGTCCTGGGTGGAGCTGTCGGAATCTAGACAAATCGGTAATTTATGAATATGGCCATGAAAGAGACATGTGTTAGTTAGTGATTATAATGTTTATTTTACAATTACTTAATCAAACCTTTATTTTTCTTTTTTCTTCCAAAACTAAACTTTAAAGAAAAAAAAAACGAAAATCCATGGAAATCTAGATTCCATTACAAGTGCTATGGCCCCATCACAAGCAACTATCTCTTAATAACAGCACGTTCCTATAAATGTTAGCTTATGTTTTCAAAAGATGTACATTAACTTATGTTTTATGTATATATGGAGAAATGTAATAAGTCATTATATGTATAAATTTCATATAAATAAAAGGTTTCTTCTAAAAATGCGAAAAAATTGTCTTAAGCTTTTTGTCAGTTTTGTTTCTACATTCTTATGATATATTTCTACTTCTTATTCTTAAATGAGTAATTATTGGGTTCACTCCCTATGGTGAACTTTTAGATTCACCAACTAATAGTATTTGACTATTTGATATTTGATATCTTTTAAAAAAGGAACAAAAATAATAAAGATTTTTCAAATTATATTATGTTTTAAAATAAAAAGATAAAAATACTTAAAAATAGTAATAATTACAAAAATAAATAAATTAATATTATTAACGTTGTCAACATAATATTACGCTCTAAATCCTAAATCATAAATCCTAAATCCCAAAACATAAACATTAAATCATAAATCTTAATAACACTAAATCTAAATCATAAATCCTAAATCCCAAAACATAAACATTAAATCATAAATCTTAATAACACTAAATCCTAAATCATAATCACTTAACCCTAAACCCTTGGGTAAACCTGAACTCTAGAGTTTACGATTTATCCAAGGGTTCATAATTTATCCAAGGGTTTAGGGTTTAGTGATTAGGATTTAGGGTTTAGTGTTATTAAGATTTAGTGTTTGATGTTTATATTTTAGAGTTTAGGATTTATCCAAGAGTTTAGGATTTATGATTTAGGATTTAAGGCGTAGTATTATGCTGATGACTTTAACAATATTAATTTATTTTTTCTTTTTTGCCACTATTACTATTAAGTATTTTTATCTTTTTATTTTAAAAATATAATATAATTTGAAAAATCTTTATTATTTTTTTTACTTTTTTAAAAGATATCAAATATCAAATAGTCAAATATTATTGGTTAAAGGTTCACCCTAGGAGTGAACCCAATAATTACTCTTCTTAGATTCTTATTTTTACATTTATGTCATACATTCATGGAATTGTTTTACATAATGTACACATTCCAGTAGAAAGTAAAAAGCATAAATAAATTTACAAGTATATTCAAACAAATCCGAAATTTATTATAAAACAAACAATGCTGATGTTAAATAAAAAAAATTCTTTGTATAATATTTTAAACACCAAAAAATCATAAAATAATTTTATTCATGTTTTAAGATGAGTTTTTACTGCTTGTAATTTTCACTTCAAAAATAGTTTTTTTAGAATATATATTTTTTTGTTTAATCAACTTGCCTTAGATCACTAAATGCTTAAGCCCCAATATCACTTAGGTAATGTATTCTCTTAGTGGCTAATTTAATCGATTATATCTGAAGCAGTATCATTACTTGAATAAACGACAGTGCGAGCAAACTTGCTCATCATGACGTTTTCTTTGTATGTATTACAATTTATATGAAAATGGTGTTTCTAATCTAGGTCGAAAATCCTTTTTGTTTTAAGGCCTACATGTATAACGATTTTTTTACTGGTAATGTCAACTAGATGTATAACTGAATTATCGAATGTGAGTTTACGGCTGAACGGAATAGGTCATTTCATGTTCAAACCTAATCAACTAATCTAACCATGTAATTATATTTAGTTTCTTTGGTCGCACCTTGTAAACTAATCAAGAAAACGTTAAATACTAAACTGAAGTTGGTCTTCTTCTTTTTTTCACAAAAACCGAAGTTGGTCATTGATCAAGTTTTGTAGCTTTTTCTTCTTCTTCTTTTACTAAACTGTAAAGATAGCTATACTTATATAGTTATATTTCTGACCAAAGAAAGGTTAATTTCAGCAAGAGAAAACTAACTGACTCGGAAGAAAGTGGTCCCTTCCGCTCTAGACTATATTGTTAGTATATTTGTTGTTCCTTAATTATTTACGTATTGTATAAATTTAATTCTAAAACGGAGTACTGAAAATGTTTTCAAAAAAAAACGGAGTACTGAAAAGGAAAAAAAAAACGAAGTAACGGCCTACCAAGGTAATATACAAACACATTTCTATATATATATATTTATATTTATATGTGGAGCAACGATCTATACAATAAGTAAATAACAAAAATCTTTGCTTTCTTGAATAACTAATACGCCGGCTGGATCAATACACTTAATTAGTTAACAAATCTGATTAGACTTATATCTAAAACTTGAATTTTGAGATGAAATAAATAATGATATTGACGGTGTTTTTTGTAAGCAGACCACACCACTCGAACACAAACGCTGAAACGCATACATGGAAAAAAACGTAGGTAACACCATGAGCATGACTTAGTCGCTTAGATAATATAGTAAGGGTTAATTAAATATATCAGTCGTTCAAAGACTCTTAATTAGTAGCATCAAATACTTCGTGTTTTTTTTTAAAAAAAAAAAACTTAATATCAAATACTTAGTTAACACCATGAGGCATGAGGTTCGGTTTGATCGATTATATTAATATATATTACCATAAGGTTTTGTCTTTTGTTGATTTTTTTACATTTGTTTTTTTTTCTTTATTTCTTTGCCACCTTCTTGATTTGTTTCAACATTATAAGTTTCATCATTTACAAAAGAAAAATTATAAGTTTCACTCACCAAGAAAACTATTGTCAGATTAATGTCGTTTGGCAAAATGATTTTATGGACGAACTTTTGGATAAAATTGAGCTGAATAATATAACATTCTGGTGACGTATACGCAACAATTATTCCTATCCCTGTTGAATTGTGTTGTGCGATCACTCCAGTCTCCAACTTATTTGTAGATACGATTAATGGAAAATATAATTATGAAAATCGAATAATGTTAATAAATTAATTTCAGTTAGATTTTAGTTCGACAAGTCGGGAACACTTAAATTAGTTTGGACCCAGTAGTAAAAGTAATATATATATATATATATATATATATATATATATATATATATATATATATATATATATATATATATATATATATTATCACACAAATAGCTTTTTTATCCTAGCTAACACAAACACAATTTTCAAAAAACAAATTCAAAGTATACACTGCAGTTCAAAAAAAAGTTTTGGACCAAAACTCATAACCTCTCAACTTAAAGTTACAAATGTAATATTATTTTTGTTAAGTGTTAGTCAATTAAAATTTGCTTGATGTATTTTCTAATTGAATTTAACAATATCTTCACATTTTATCAGATTATATAACAAGGAAAAAGTAAATGAATATTAGAATTGAATGAACGAAAACTGGCGCGTTTACATAATCTGAAGAGACACCAAAAGATTGTAAAAGCAAATCCACTAGAGTCAACCATCATGCTCATTACATTCACATAACTGCCGAGGCCTTTTTGTGTAAGGCCATTTTCAGGTGGTCAATGATGGAAAAGTGTAAAACATTATTCTTCTATGTAGTATATATTTAATCGTGTGCTTTATAAAATTATATTTCTATAAAATCTCCTCTAATTTTTATTTCTTGATTGAATGATTTCAAATCTGTTGATAAAGGGATCGCAATGAAAGTCACCTTACCATTGCAGCAAGTGGCAACTTGTTTTTCTTTTGGTCATCTGAATTTTATTAAGTTAAAGAAGACTCCAGATTACAAACTTACAGTTTACAAACAACACAGCAAGTTAGCAACAAAACCAGCAAGTTCATAGAGAAGTAGAGAACCTCCGGAGACTAAAGCCAGCGTAAAAAAACATTTATCTGAAAACAAAGGTCAGTGATCGAATGAACGATCCAGTTAGCAAAAGAAAAAAGAACGATCCCCGAACAAACTAAATCCATAAACAGACTAAAAATAAGAAAGAATAAGAGGAAAACAAACTTAAATGGTATATCAAAACTTAGACCAAGAAGATGGTATATGAAGACTCAAGAGTTAAAAACTAAATCTAGCTACTATTGAATCTCTTTTATGACTTATAAGAATAAAGCTAAAATAATTGTTAATTTGCACGGTTGGAGTTTTAATCAAATATAATTTTCATACTTATACATCATTTCTTCTGTAAGTCTTAAACAAATTTTGAATAGCATACTGTATGTAGTGTTCCAATAGACTAAAGTTATTTTGGTCGGCAGAAAAAACTCCATATATTGGGACAACAGTCATTTGGATATATCTCATATATTTGGACTTAACGATAGTCTGAACTAAATTATATTTCTATGAAGTACATAATCTTACAGAGTTTAAGTGAGACTTAAAGCCGGATCTGAGAATAGACGAGTGAAACATTGATCTTGTTCCCCAAAAAAATTTAGGGATTTTTTACATATGAATAAATTATAATTTAAAAAAAAAAAAAATTTACAAAAATTCTTAAAAAATATTTCAAATCTCAAAAATTTCAGATTCGGAATAGGTGGGACTACGAAGAATTATCAAGATTACTTTTCAGAGGGTAATCAACATTATAAAAACGTTGACTATTAGTCCACCATTCACAAATTTCCTCTGATTTTAGTTATACAGTGATTTACAAAGAACGATACTATGCTCAAGCTGTCCAGATCTACAGGTAGAGCAAGTAAAAAAAAATTATTTACAAAAATACAATCATACCACAAGGTCAAGAAAGAAGAAACACATAGAATGGTTAAAGAGGCTGTGATCTGATTAAATATTTTTGCATAGTGCAGTTAATGATGAAACTTCATTTCAATTTTAAGTGGATATCAGCCTTTTCGTGATTGCTTTTCAATCATCAATCTATTTTGTTGGAAACATTAATTATAATATGATCACTTCCCAACTACAATGGCTCTTGTTAGAAAACAGAAGACAATACTCATAATTAATAACTCAAAACATATCTTATACTTAATACACTTCTAGTAAAATTGTAGCCAAGTTATTTGGTTTCGTTATAATAATGCTTTATATTTAACATAGAAACTAGAATTTGATCTGCGCGCTCGCGCGGATTTTGATTTTCCTTTTGTTTTTATAAATCTTTTAATGACATTTTTAAATATATGGATTATTTGGATATTTTTAGATTCATATGAGCCTATCCGAATCCGGAATGATCCGACTCAAACTTTGTCTGGAAATTTATATTTTCCAAATGGAGTTTAATTTTAAAACAAAAAAAGTGATTTGTACTCGAATGGATATTTGGATGCCCATGTCTAACTGATTCTGTGAACATATAAAATTTTGTTAACCGGTTTGAATTTTCGTCACGAATAAAGTAATTTTATTCAAAACTATAAAATTATTATGGTTAACACGTAAAATAAATAATATGAATTATTATAATAAATACAATTTTATGAAATAGTTAGGAAGAATGACAAAAGGAAGATGCAATAAAACACTTTAAAATAGGTAATTTATACTTAATACTTTGTGACGATAAATGATGTCAAATTAATCAAAAATACAATTAATTTGAGTGCCCTAAATATAAACTAATAGTGTTGCAGGTCTATCATCATCATATGCAGTGGCGAATCTAGAAAATATTTTGAGTGGGGCATAATTTTTTGATATTTTACATATAAATGTATTTTATATCTTTTAATAAAGATAACATTTAGAAGAAGAAAAATAACTAAATAATACAGCTAAAAGAATGTTTTATAACTGAAAGATGAAAAAGAATAAACACATTAACAAAAAAACTGGAACTATTTGTTAAAGCTAAATTTAATTGAAAAGAACATATGACCAAAAAGGATTTTGAAGGAACAAAACGTAAGGTAAAAAAAAGAAATAACACATAGAAAAAGGAAAATTAGAAAAGTAAAGAAAGGGCAAGGGGGGTTCGAAACTTGGTGTAGTGGGGGCAAAGAGAGGGCTTAAGACTTAGAGATAATCGGCAGAAAGACAAGATAAACATTATCTTCGTCATTATCCAATCAACATTTATCACAAAGATTTACAAGAGCATTTACAAGATGCTAATGCTCTCCAAATGCTCTTTACTCAATGCCTCATATGGAGCTTTGGTAGAAAGATTTCAGTTAGAATATATAAAAATTTAAAAATAATTATATATAATTAATATATTTTATTTAATAATATAAAAAATTATGTTCATAATAAAAATAAATAAATTTACATTTTAAAAAATAAAAGTTGTGATGAATTATTTTAACTTTTTAAAAAGAACAATATTTCACATTTGAAATATAATATAACTTATATAATTACACATATCATTCATTATTTTTAATAAATTAAATAAAACAATATATATATCTATATATTATATATTATAAATTAAACATATCTATATTATTTATAAAAAATAAATTATATGTCATATATTAATTTTTCTGATAATACTATATGAATTATTTAATGCTCTACCAATAGATAAATAATGATAATTTATATATAAATTATATATAATTAGTTTATTTTATTTAATAATATCAAAATTATTTTTACATCCAAAAATAAATTTATATTTTAAAATAATATTTACATTTATTTTTTAAATAATAATATTTTATATTTATAATTTAATTTAATTTTATAATTAAATAAGATTCATTGTTTTTTAATAAAACATATATTATTAATATATATTATAATTTAATATATATTATTTTAAAATAAATATATTATATACTAACTTTTATGATAATTTTAAAATTGTATACTGATACTGCTTTACCAATCACTTTATTAAAATTTTTAATGAGAACATACAGCTTCTGCAGCATACTGCTACTATTTCTTCATCTGCTGTACCAATCGAGGCCTTAGATGCAAGATTTCTGTGCATTCTAACGCGGATAAATTTAATTATAACATTTTATAGGGGCAGCTACATCTATTCTAGGCTATGTAGATCCACCCCTCCGCCCCTGATTATATGTAAATATATTAAGAACTTATATGATGATGTAATTGGTTATCTAGTGTTAAAAAAAATAAATAAACTAATTGAAAAACTAAAACAAACATAACTATACTTTAAGAACATTATGAGAGAAAGATGTTCAATTTTCATCTTTACATATATTGTCAACAAATTCATCATATATTCATAGCATCCTCTCTTTATAGAAGACCGAAAGTAAGTTTGTATATGTTAGCATCGAATAAAAATGTATCAACACATATTTTTCTAAAAAAATATATATAGAGAGACGCAAAGGATACATAGATCAAAATAAGGCTTCTTACAACATCCAACTAATTGGCAGAAGAAAAGCAGCCAATTAACATTGAACCAAAAAAAAGTTAAGTAGATTAATGCATTTTATTTTAGATTTAGTTTTGGTATTAAAAATTAATGTACTTGTCTTTAAAACTTAAATATAAATTAAAATATAAAAAAAATGAGTGTTGAAATTTTATTTGTTAAACCAACAATAATGAACAAAGAAAATTAAATATTTGTAAAAATCTTAAAACATTAATCTTTTAAATATAGAGGAAAGTAACATATTAAATTAATATGTATTTGTATTTTTGTCATCAAATATATGTATTTGTATTTTTGTCATCAAATATATGTATTTGTATTTTTGTCATCAAATATATGTATTTGTATTTTTGTCATCAAATATATGTATTTGTATTTTTGTCATCAAATATATGTATTTGTATTTTTGTCATCAAATATATGTATTTGTATTTTTGTCATCAAATATATGTATTTGTATTTGTGTATGTATATGTATATGTATATGTATATGTATATGTATATGTATATGTATATGCATATGTTGAGTGTGTCATTTAATTACTTTTATGATAACAAGTTGGATTTCTATATTTCTCACCGGAAAAATAACGAACGGATTTTCTTTTCACCGAATATATGGTTTTGGAGATGACCAAAAACTGGTGTTAAAAACGTAAAGACTAGAATCAGTTCGAAAAAAAACGTAAAAATAGGTTTGTTATGGCAAAAAGTAATCGAACCTTCGACATGTGGTTTCTCTACAACTTTATGATAAAGTCGCAGTTTGCCAGTTTCAATAGTACGTTTATAAAACTGCCCAATCAGGTAATCGCTCCTTGGTTCTTTCTTCATATTTAATTTGCAGTTGTGTTGAAGCATTTTATTTATATATATATATGTATATGCATATGTTGAGTGTGTCATTTAATTACTTTTATGATAATTTTAAAATTGTATATCGACATCGCTTTTACCAATCACTTTATTAAAATTTTTAATGAGAACATATGTTCTCAAAGATAATCGCTACTATTTCTTCATCTCATTGTACCAATCGAGGCCTTAGATGCAAGATTTCATTGCATTCTAACGCGGATAAATTTAATTATAACATTTTATAGGGGCAGCTACATCTATTCTAGGCTATGTAGATCCACCCTCCTACCCTGATTATATGTAAATATATTAAGAACTTATATGATGATGTAATTGGTTATCTAGTGTTAAAAAAAATAAATAAACTAATTGAAAAACTAAAACAAACATAACTATACTTTAAGAACATTATGAGAGAAAGATGTTCAATTTTCATCTTTACATATATTGTCAACAAATTCATCATATATTCATAGCATCCTCTCTTTATAGAAGACCGAAAGTAAGTTTGTATATGTTAGCATCGAATAAAAATGTATCAACACATATTTTTCTAAAAAAATATATATAGAGAGACGCAAAGGATACATAGATCAAAATAAGGCTTCTTACAACATCCAACTAATTGGCAGAAGAAAAGCAGCCAATTAACATTGAACCAAAAAAAAGTTAAGTAGATTAATGCATTTTATTTTAGATTTAGTTTTGGTATTAAAAATTAATGTACTTGTCTTTAAAACTTAAATATAAATTAAAATATAAAAAAAATGAGTGTTGAAATTTTATTTGTTAAACCAACAATAATGAACAAAGAAAATTAAATATTTGTAAAAATCTTAAAACATTAATCTTTTAAATATAGAGGAAAGTAACATATTAAATTAATATGTATTTGTATTTTTTGTCATCAAATATATGTATTTGTATTTTTGTCATCAAATATATGTATTTGTATTTTTGTCATCAAATATATGTATTTGTATTTTTTGTCATCAAATATATGTATTTGTATTTGTGTATGTATATGTATATGTATATGTATATGTATATGCATATGTTCACGTGAATCACGTTATAAATGCTATAAACGTGCATAGGTTTAGGTGTGGATGCATTAAGTCCATTCAAATTTACTTTGTAGTTAATTATGTCGACGAGTACTTAATTGAGTTAGCAAATGATAGTCTGGCAATTAAAACCAGAAAGTGGGAGGAAGAGAATCAAAATGCGTCAGGTTTTAGCAAATACAAATGGTATGGGAGAGAAGAAGTGAGTGTCGTTTTCACCATTCCACTAAAGTGATTCTTGGTCAATTATTCCAAAAGCAAGTGCGATTACTACCATCATCGAACGGCCAAAGCGCTGCGGTTACCTTTTCACTTTTCTCTTCTCTCTCAATGCTGTTGTACAGAACTATAGATACGTACCTCTTCAAACAATAATTGCGTTGTCTATGCAGAGCTCGTCGTGAGTACAAGTTATAACTAACGAAAGATTCGTTTATGGTCTCCAAAATATTAAAAGTTAATATGCATAGATAATTTAGCTTCAAAATGGCTAAAATAAGAAATCCCATCTATGGAAACAGAGAAACAATCTCATCCACAACAGCATCTCTATCTGCACATCATAGGTCTTCAAAGGGATTGGATAGAGAGAAATCCGAAACACCATAGCAGCAAGAAGACACAAGAACTAATTCAGAAATATTTTGTCAAATTAGTTGATTTAGGTTCTTTTTTTTTTGAGAAAGGGT
Organism: Brassica carinata; assembly: GCA_016771965.1. NCBI lineage: Eukaryota > Viridiplantae > Streptophyta > Magnoliopsida > Brassicales > Brassicaceae > Brassica > Brassica carinata. The sequence goes on along the minus strand of JAAMPC010001587.1, from coordinate 28,682 downwards.
ATGATTTAGGTGTTTTAAGCTTTGATTATCCTTGTTCCACAGTTTTGAAAGGTGTAACAGATCAAATACTCTTCTTTTGTATTTTGTAAGATCAAAATCAACAATACTTACAGTTTAACAAAAAAAAATGTTTAAAATATATATTTGTTAAATGTTTAAAACCTCATATGTCCGAGAACCGACCCAGTATATGCATATGTTGAGTGTGTCATTTAATTACTTTTATGATAACAAGTTGGATTTCTATATTTCTCACCGGAAAAAATAACGAACGGATTTTCTTTTCACCGAATATATGGTTTTGGAGATGACCAAAAAACTGGTGTTAAAAACGTAAAGACTAGAATCAGTTCATTGTTGTGTTCAAAAAAAAAAAGACTAGAATCAGTTCGAAAAAAAAAACGTAAAAAATAGGTTTGTTATGGCAAAAAAGTAATCGAACCTTCGACATGTGGTTTCTCTACAACTTTATGATAAAGTCGCAGTTTGCCAGTTTCAATAGTACGTTTATAAAACTGCCCAATCAGGTAATCGCTCCTTGGTTCTTTCTTCATATTTAATTTGCAGTTGTGTTGAAGCATTTTATTTATATATATATATATATGTATATATAGTATGCGTCTGTGAAAAAAAATCATAAATGATATTGCAACCAAAAGTGTGTACCAAGTAGTCAAGTACAAATACCCTCGAGTCAGAGATCCATTAAAAATTATAAATATTAGTAATATAAATTTTGCCAAAAACGATAATTGGTCCAATGAACTTTGCTATGAGTAAAGACAGGTTATAGAATTGAAAGTAAGATCAGATGATTCGATTTGAAATGCACAAGATTTAATATGTGTGGTCTACACAATCGTCAAACCCAAAACTAGTGAGAAATATTGAACCCTTGTTCTGCAAAAACAAAAAAAATATTGAACCTTCGTAATACGTATGTGAGATGTTCCTGGTATAGGTATTTCTCATATAATGTAGAATCACACCATTCTAGAAAATATCTCATAAACATGCACAATGAATACACTATCAAATTGTTCGTTAGGTCCCATACGAGCCGGTCCACTCCGGACAAATAAGACTCGAAAAAATCTACGGTTTTAAAAGTTCCTATAGAATTTCTTGATAACGAAGTTGGCATCTAGAGATAATGCTGTTGACACTTGACAGAGAGTATATTTGTCCATATCTTGATTGATACTCTCGTAAATGAGAGTGTCACTAAGGATATATACGAATACGATCACAAATGATGAGCAGCGAGCGGAAGTTAGAGTTGCATCATCAAAGACAATGTATTCTTTCTTTTTTTTTAAAAGTAAAGGATTAAAATCGGATCTATTAAAGACACAAGTCTAACTCCCGGATATGAGGTGCAGTCCACGGATAGACCCTCTCCTGGGTATTCAAATGGACCGTAAGCATGAGTCTATATCCGCGTGGCCACATATAGAACTAATAATCTCGCATTAGAGGGGAGTCGATCACTGGTCTTGACCAATAGGGTAACTCCTCCTCTAGTGAAAACCACTACACCACCGCTAGATGTGCTTAAAGACAATGTATTCTAAAAGGAAATTTTCCATTTCATATTGCTTTGACTAGTTCTTGAAAAGACAGAGGCGGCTTTTTTTCGTTAACCAGTACAAAGATGAAGTTGAAAATATACAGATGAAAACATTCAATTTTATTTCTCATTTTGTTCCTTTGTTTTGGTTTGGTTTGGCATGCATATGAAATTGCCAAAATATAAAGTTGAGTACGTCAACAGAATCAGTCATGGGCATAGGCTCATAGCAAAATAAAACACTTATTTTAGTTTCATATTTTTAAGAGTTTATATATATATGACATAAGTTTCCAAATTGTTTATTTTTACATATATCAAAGTTTCTAATAAATTATATTTGGTATCCAACATCTCATGATTCATGAATGGTCCTGATCGCCAGATCGAGTTTGGTTGGTATAAATAGTTTATTCATGGACTAAAGTATATATGGTTTGAATCGGGTACAAAAAATTTAGGGATGTAAAAACATTTAACGAATCTTTGATATGAAGAATATGGATACAGTGGAGATACATCATAATCCGACTTCTACAGCATTGCTTGAGACATATATGTAAAGAATATTCGAGTTATTTAGCAAACAACAAAAATAAAAATCTGAAACACTCGATGCCTCGACCATTTCAATAATACAACATCCACTATCCTCACATAGGTTCCTTGGTTAGAATCATTAAATCGGTTAATAACTTGTTCATTTTACACACTGTACATCTTTTCTTAGGAAAGCACACTTTAATTCTACACTCGTTCATCTATTGATTGGACTATTACGTGCTACGTTTTTACTATTGTTTAATTATATATTTGAAAGTAGGTGAGATCGATATAAAAAGATTATCTTATGAAACAAAATTGATTTTTTGTGTACTACCATTTTAGAATTCCGCGATAAGATTCTTAGTTTATGATATTTAAATTTTTGTTATGCTTATCCAAATTGCCGTATAGCTTAGTGATAAGAGTTTTGTTGGACAGGGAGTCCATGACTGTTCTACACGAACAATGGATGGTGTTGTATCAGATCATCCATTCAAAATCCTTGAAACATCATCTAAGTTCAAAAGAAAAAATTCTTGAAACATCATATTATTAAGATTAATATTGTTATTGCTAATTTGCTATTAGCAAGTGCCCTGGTTTAGTAATAAAAAAAATAATCATGTTGTATTATCATTGATATTGATACACTATTAAGATAATTAAGTGATGGGTGATATATGTAACATGGTATAGTAATAAGAAAACAAACGAACATGTTCTTGATTCCATGAAGTGATGGATGATATATGTTATGGAATCACTTCCTCTTTCGCTCTGTTTAGTATTTCTTTTTGAAAGCTGAAAAGCGCGTTTATTTGTCTTCCCATTCAATTAATAGAATAAAAGGGCTTATCACACTAATATTTTTATTTTCCTAATGTTCTGATTCTTGCTCTATGTTGGCCTTCTGAAAAATCAAGAACCACAGGAATAGTACCCCTTTTTAATAATTTAATTTACTTTCTCTAAAGATGAATCCACATGTCGAGTTATAATAACTATGGTGTGTATAGTGCCAACGCCATTAAAAATAGTCCAAAAACTCTTATGATTCGTTGCCTTCCTTGGTACAGTCTTACAAAGAACAAATTCTTAAACGACTATTATTATCCATCAAAGCAAAAGTAAAATTTGTTTAATCACAATGGGAGCAATATTTACATTTTAGAAATGCGTCTACATTTTCACGTGTAAGCACTTTCAGAGGCTCAAAATCGATTTGAACAATTGCATCAAACGGTAGTATATTAATACTTAGGGCTTTGAACTCGTTTTTCTAATTTTGTTTTCTTTATCAGCTTTATATTTGTTCCAGTTGAAACTCTGGCCATAAGATCATGATGTTTACCATGTCTGTAATTCCGCAACAAAAAGAGCAAATATAACTTGTACTTGTCAGAAGAAATTAAAGTCTGATGTGTTAGTCTTCGATTGTAAGTGTCACTTACATATGTCTGTATAATTCCAACAAATTTTTAAAAATTGTGCCTGCATTCTCCAACTAAACTGTCTGTCTATTGCTATTATCGACAATTGTAAATTAACGAAAAATGAATAAAACAAGTTAAAAAAAAATTCAAATAGTAAAATATCAATACTATTAAAAGATAAGGAGTACTAAAAAAATCTACTTATACAAATTATTTGGACCCTTTCCATTAACTAACAATATTATTGATCTTACCAAATATTTCTCTAACTAAACATACTACTTTATATTTCTATGGCATTAACTTTTATTTAGTGGGTCCAATCCTTATAAAAGAGGATTAATATGTATGTATCTAATTATACAAGTAATGTTTAACAATATGATAAAACTTCAATTCCCTTTTTGGATCGAACCTGGCTTCTTATTAACATTTGTGTTTCAATTTAACCAAATTCAGTGTAATTTTGAAATTGAGATTTAAGTTATATATAAGAACATTCCCATTCACTAACCAATATGTTTTAAACCAAATATATTATTAACTTTAAAGTAAACATATTTATAACATAATATACGTTGATAATACAAAAAACGGTTTACTATACATATACATATATATATATATTATAGTATTCTAATGTCTGTGGAATATTTATATAAAAAGTTAAAAACTAATGATTTAATATTCTAGAAGATATTTTTAGCCTTTTATTTAACAAGATATCTAGATTCGTGAAAGATCGTAACTTATACTTTATGTATTTTCGTGACTAATCTAACCTCTATGTATATCATGTATGGTAAACGTGATAGATCCCGATTGCTATTAGAGATTTTTTCTCATTTATTAAAGAACTATTATTATTACTCCAGTATATAAAGAATCATAAATATAGTAATGTTTGATGTTATATTTATTGAGAATCTAAAATATAATAATTTTTTGATGAAGTAAAAAAAAAAAGCTTCTTTCGGATATGAACCAATTTAAATTCATAATTCAAATATCCGTAAAATACATGTAAAGGTATATAGCAGGTCCGAATAGGTTTTGGTACCTAAATTCTGAAGTACCAGCACACCCAAAAAATATGTGAAACTCAAAAAATACCAGAAAACCCAAATAAATACCCGAAATATATTCAAATACCCGGAAAGCCTGAATTTTTATCCAACGTCTGACCTGATAAACCAAAAAATAACCAAAATTTAATTTGAATACCCAAAATATATTTTTAAAAATTTGAAATTTTACCCAGAACCTTGAACTATAACCGAACACCAAACCTGCGGGTTTGGATATCTGATGGGGTCTCGCGTATGATCCGAAATATATGTAATACAAAAACATATACGTAATACCCAAACATACCTAATATAAAAAAAAAATCTGAGTACTTTAGGTATCTGATGGGGTCTCATGTATTATCCGGACCAGAACCAAAACTTGTGGGTCTTAAAAATAACCAATAGGTACTTTGCTATGGATCCAAACTGAATTTATATTTTGGGATCCGTTTCTGTTCGTGTTTTGGATCCAAATAAAATGCACAAACCTAAAGATTTACATAAAAAATACATACAAAATTTCAGATAAACTAATTTATAATTTATATAATTTTAAAAATATTATCTGCTTCGATATAATACGATATCATAACATAATAATGTACAACAATCTACAAATACTAATTCATATTAAACTTTTTATAGTTTAAGAAAAGCCCGCGCTTTCGAAGCGCGGATCAAAATCTAGTCTATACTATTAAAAGGGAAGGAGTCCTAAAAAATCTACTTACAAAATGTTGGTGCACCTATTCATTTAAGTTAATCTATCATATAGAGTCAAATATTATAACATGCCTTTATTATAGCAACAACTTAAAACTTATTACATTTTAATTAATAACCCACGATTTCCAACAATTATTATAACGACAATTATTATTCTTTTACATTTTACCAACCCACATTTATTTCAATCAAACTAATGTACAAGATATCTTGACTTTTAAGACATTTGATTTAAACTTTTGACTTTTAGTCGAAAAAAAACTCGTGACATTTAGAACATTTGATTTAAAATATATCAGATGTTTCATATGTTAGTTTCGTTATACCAACATCCTTTAATATTTCTACCTTACATCGAAGGAGATAAAATGTTTCAAAACATAGAGTTCATGTTTGGATCTGCGGATCTGAGTTTTTCAGATCTTAAATATTTGGATATAATTAGATATTTTAAAATCTTCGGTTTGAGTTATGATCGGTTCTTTTCAATTCTGTATTGGTTCGGATTCATAATTCAAATATCTATAAAATAACTTTAAGTTTTGGGTATGTAATAGGTCTGGATTGGTTTGAATATTTAGGATCTAAAAAGATACAAAATAACTGAAACACAAAATTAAAGACTTGAAACACAAAAATTACAAGAAATTCAAATATATACCTAAAAATATTCATATACTCAAAAGATCCAAAATTTTACCTGTAAACCTAAACCGAAGAACCTAAAATACCTAAAATTTTGACAACCCAAAATATATTTTAAAAAAAATTTGAAATTTTATCCAAAACTCCAAACTATAGTCGAAAACCCGAACCAGAAATTTAAAAATATCTGTAAAGCCGAAAACATATATGAAATACCAAAACATACATAATATATACAAAACATCTCAGGTACTTTGGTTACTCGATCGAGTCTCGTGTAGGACCCAAACTCAAACAGAGATTCGCAGGTACAAAAAGATACCGAATAGATACTTTACCCAGGACTCAGATCCAAACTGCACCTATATTTCTAGGTCGATTTCGGTTTGTTTTTTCAGGTCCGATAAAATCCGAAGCCTAAGAAAAAATTAGATAAGAATGTACCTTTCAAATAAACTAATTTATAAATTATATAATTTAAGCAAATTTCTTTCTTCAATATAATATGAGTTTGTAACATAATAATTTTCAATAATCTCAAAAATATTAATTTATATAAAAAAAATTTGTAATCCAAAAACACCCGCGCTTTTTAAGTGCGGGTCAAAATCTAGTTAATACTATTAAAACAGAAGCATTTTTTATCTACTTACAAATAGTCTAGGTTTGGACCATTATAATTATATTCATTTCTTATTATTTCAGTTTATATCTAATTTAATTATTATTAACTATATATTATCCCTAAAATTAAGGAACTAAATAACTAATCAATTATTTTCAAAATTAACGAATTTATTTAATATAAATGCTAAATATAACTAACTAATTTATTTATTAATATAATAAATAATGATGTATGCCTATTAATTTGAATATATATATATAACTGTACATTAACCAAAACGTAAGAAACAAATTCTTCAAAACACTTTCCAAATACATAACATATAATTCCTATATTTAAAGTATCAAAAGTAGATATACATATATATAAATATAAATATAAATATGCATATATATATTTGATAAAATAAATATGTATAGTTAGCTACTATTAATATTTAATATATGATGGAACATGTTATTATTGATATTTTGATGAGTATATATTTTTACGGGTTAATCGAAATACATGTAATATATTTATTAAATATAAACTAACTGAACAAATATATCAATACAATTTTATCATAATACTAGCATAAATCGATGTAAAAGAGTATAAGTCAATAGTTTAATTAATTTTAAGATATATATATATATATATCAAATTTTAATTAGTTAGAAACTAGATCTAACTAGCTATTTTCATATTTTCAAAAAAAGATATCTAAAAAAATATTCTTAAGTATCTTTTTCTAAGATTACATTTTGATAATATCTTTTAATACCTTTTATTTAAAATGTAAATATACATTTATTTTTAATATTTAATTTTAATTAATAAAATTCGAATCATAATAAAGCATACCAGATAACTTGATCCGTACCCGGATGAACCAAGGGTTAAAAAATAAATTAATTTTATTACATAATAATATATTAGCTATGAAAATAAATATATATAACTTTAGTTAAGTATTTTCTAATTTTTAATAAAATAGAAAATAATAGTTTGGATATGTATATATAATATGTTTTAAAACATTTAGAGAATACTGAAATTTTGTTTCTAAATCTACTCTATTAATTTAGGGTCCTAAAATTTATCTACCATTTAGAAGTTGTCATTTAAATTTGGACCTTCTCTAAGATAGTAGGTGTTTGTATACTTAAATCTGTTTGGTTCCTTGAATATATAGACATAACTAACAACTTAATTTAAACCAACATATAAATACATATTATAATTGATTTAACTAATTGGCTTTGGAAAATTATTAAAATTGTGTTGATTTACAAATAAAGGGCCATACGATTATGTAAACCAATTTACATTAGGCCTTATAAATATTGGGTTTTAACCAACTAACATTGTATTTAAAATTTAAAAATAAAAAGACTATATAATATATCCCACAAACAATATTATAATAAAAAATATATTAATTTTTTTTGTGGAATTAAAGTTTATTTGATTTTTTTTCGTTTTCTCAGTAACAATTAAAAAGCATTGTGTAAATATATTTCTTATAAATTTTGGATCTCACACATATTAACGTTTATATACAGTATAACCTTTTTAAATTAATATTTTATAAATTAATATACACTAAATTTTCTATAAAATAATATAATTGTATAGTCCCAAATTAAAATTTTTGGTTCAATTATTATATCGATAAATTAATAACCTCTATAAGTTAAAAAAAATATAGTTTTAGTGTAGTCCCAACATTATTATTTTATAGAAGTTTCACTGTAGAAGTTGAAATTAAAAAAAAGTGTATATTTTATAATCAAAAACAATATTATTCAAATATTATATATATAAAAAACTATTGTTATTTTTGTTATAATTTGTATATTCTAATCTCGGTAACAATTTGAAAAGTTTATTTAAATAATTTCCGTCCTTGAAAAGGGCGGGTCAGTATCTAGTTTTTATTAAAAAAGAAGCATTTTTTATCTACTTACAAATAGTCTAGGTTTGGACCATTATAATTATATTCATTTTTTATTATTTCAGTTTATATCTAATTTAATTATTATTAACTATATATTATCCCTAAAATTAAGGAACTAAATAGCTAATCAATTATTTTCAAAACTAACGAATTTATTTAATATAAATGCTAAATATAACTAACTAATTTATTTATTAATATAATAAATAATGATGTATGCCTATTAATTTGAATATATATATATATATATATATATATATATATATATACATTAACCAAAACGTAAGAAACAAATTCTTCAAAACACTTTCCAAATACATAACATATAATTCTTATATTTAAAGTATCAAAAGTAGATATACATATATATAAATATAAATATAAATATGCATATATATATTTGATAAAATAAATATGTATAGTTAGCTACTATTAATATTTAATATATGATGGAACATGTTATTATTGATATTTTTATGAGTATATATTTTTACGGGTTAATCGAAATAAATGTAATATATTTATTAAATATAAACTAACTGAACAAATATATCAATACAATTTTATCATAATACTAGCATAAATCGATGTAAAAGAGTATAAGTCTATAGTTTAATTAACTTTAAGATATATATATATATATATATATCAAATTTTAATTAGTTAGAAACTAGATCTAACTAGCTATTTTCATATTTTCAAAAAAAGATATCTAAAAAATATTCTTAAGTATCTTTTTCTAAGATTACATTTTGATAATATCTTTTAATACCTTTTATTTAAAATGTAAATATACATTTATTTTTAATATTTATTTTAATTAATAAAATTCAAATCATAATAAAACATACCAGATAACTTGATCCGTACCCGGATGAACGAGGGGTTAAAAAATAAATTAATTTTATTACATAATAATATATTAGCTATGAAAATAAATATATATAACTTTAGTTAAGTATTTTCTAATTTTTAATAGTTTGGATATGTATATATAATATGTTTAAAAACATTTAGAGAATACTGAAATTTTGTTTCTAAATTTTTATTTTTCTTACTAAAATGCAAAATATCAAAAAAATATGCTTGAAAACAGGTAATGAAGCATATTGAGATAGAAGCAATGACGAACATAGTAGTAGTAACAACGGCATCAAGGAGATTAGTCAAAATAATTTGACAAAGAAAGTGATCATGACAGATAAACAAAGTATCAATTAATCCTATGCGTAGATGCATCTCACTAATCTTGATTCCAAGATTTGTGTGAAGAATAAAATATATAAAAGAAGAAGTGAGGATTACGATTCAATATTGAAAATCGTGAATTCATTGCTTCCTAGTGGAGAATTTTTATTTATATATAAAAATAACAATTATGTCAAATCATACTATACTCCATTTTTCTTCTTCTAGAAAGTATACACTAATAAGGATTTATAAAGTTTTGGTACCAAAAACCAGTTAATAATATTTAAAATGATAAAAACAAAATAATTCTATAGCAAAAATATTTCAACTATTACTAATGATTGATATTGTTTACTGTGTAGAAACGAAAATGCACAAAAATTGTTTAGGCTAAGATCAGCTTTATTGTTGATATAAGAGGTTGTTTTGCAAAACATAAATTAAGAAATCTGAAACTGAAGAAAGGAAAACAAATGGAATAAGAATCTTATATAGTAAGATAGAGTGTTTATGTTCAATTTATTTTTTTCTTTCAAAAAGAGTACGAATCTAACCAGATTATTTTCCCTACATGATGATCTGTTTATCTTTCTTGTTGGATAATTTAAAATGGGCTTGCATACTAACAACTGGCCCAAACGCCAAGTCAAATTTCTTAATTTATGTTTTAATAGTATAGAAATATACTCCCATCCAATTTATTCAACAGGATCATTGTAAATAGTCTTATAGTTCAGGCCTCAAGGCCATTGTAACTAAATAGTCTTAGCTCAAGAGGAGAAGAAGGAAAATAAAAAATAAAAGATTAAATAAAAAAAAAACTTCTTTTGTTAAAACAAAAGTAAGATTTTTCATCATGAGTTTAGTCCTCAACCCAATCACCAATATCTCTCCATCCTCAGAGTGAGGGAACTCCTTTGAGGATAAAGTTCTCATCTTTTGACTTGTCTTCTCCTTTGATTCTAAACTAAAGAAGATCCCTTTACTTGGAATATGTTGAATCAGAGAAATGGGCATCTTGAACTGGATTCTCTCAGTAGTTTTTGCAGCTACCATTTTAGTTTCATTGTAACTAAATAGTCTTAGCTCAAGAGGAGAAGAAGGAAAATAAAAAATAAAAGATTAAATTAAAAAAAAAAACTTCTTTTGTTAAAACAAAAGTAAGATTTTTCATCATGAGTTTAGTCCTCAACCCAATCACCAATATCTCTCCATCCTCGAGTGAGGGAACTCCTTTGAGGATAAAGTTCTCATCTTTTGACTTGTCTTCTCCTTTGATTCTAAACTAAAGAAGATCCCTTTACTTGGAATATGTTGAATCAGAGAAATGGGCATCTTGAACTGGGTTCTCTCAGTAGTTTTTGCAGCTACCATTTTAGTTTCATACTCTCTCTCTCTCTCTCTCTCTCTCTCTCTCTCTCTCTCTCTCTCTCTCTCTCTCTCTCTCTCTCTCTCTCTCTCTCTCTCTCTCACCAACTTCAAGATTCTCATCTATGATTATCTCACTGTGGGAAGCTTAGACGATCTTCTCCATGGTAACTGCACTTATACATATCTTTCCTATGGTTTAGGTCTATTATTCATATATCTTTGTGTGTGTTTTTGGTTTCTTGATCTTACAAGAACGATCTCAAGAAGATGGTTTATTGAATTGGAACGCACGGTTGAGTGTAGCGCTAGGTTCAGCGAGGGGTCTGGCTTATCTGCACCATGATTGTAGCCCTAAGATAGTTCACCGTGACATAAAGTCAAGCAATATTCTACTCAATGATAAGCTAGAGCCTCGAGTCTCTGACTTTGGTCTGGCAAAGCTTCTTGTTGACGAAGAGGCTCTACAACAGTGGTAGCTGGCACCTTTGGTTATCTTGCTTTAGGTACTGTTCTTTGATGAATCTTGGAGAACAAGTAATTGATGAAGTTTCTAACCTTCTTGTGGAAACAGAGTATGCAGAATGGTAGAGCAATGGAGAAGTCTGATGTCTACAGCTTTGTTGTACTTCTCCTTGAGCTTATTACTGGAAAAGGACCAACAGACGCTACATTTGTTAAAAGAGGGTTAAACGTGGTAGGATGGGTAAGAAAATAAGCTCAGATCTTGGACTTGGAAGTTGGAACCAACAAGAACTGTTCTGTTTCTAATGAACTGTTCTTTTCTATCAGATGAATACTTTGCTTAAGGAGGACCGGTTAGAGGATGTGATGAACAAGAGATGTGTCAATGTAGATGAAGACTCTGTGGAGGCATTGATTGAGATAGCTGCAAGGTGTACAGCTGCTAACCCGGAAAACAGGCTGGTTATGAACCAGGTGTGGTTCAGTTGCTTGAGCAAGAAGTAATGTCGCCTTCCTCTCATACTGCAATTGATTACTACGATGATTCTCATTCGGATTACTGTTAGGACTTATGAGAAAGTAACGCCTTTGTAAATTTGAGTTTAAGAGGATGGTGTAAGATTTTTGAGGTGCATTGTACTTGTGCACGTTTAAGGCTTGAAGCAGAGGAGATTTGAAAGTAATGAGAGGACTGCAGTTTTATTTTATGATATTCAGCCTATTTTCATAGTTAAAAAATGATTTATAAAACTGAATGACAATTTTGTATATTTTAAAATTAGTATTTGTCAGAAAAGATGATTTTTAATCTTATAACAGAAATTGCATAGGTTTAATATAAGAAAAATGTATTAGATTTCAACAAAAGTTTTGATTTTTCTATTCTGGATTTTTTAAATGGTAATACCTGAATATTGACCTTTCGCTTATTGGAAGAGTCTTCTGCGTCCATCTCCGAGTCCCATCCACCTTTTAAAAGGGCAACACTTGTGCCCTATTCGCTTTGCTAGTTTTTCTATTATTTTTTATTTTTTATTTTTATTTTGCTTAAATCGCTTTGCTAGTTGCTACACGTACGTACTTACAAATATAAAATCATTCCTCTTCTTAAGTGACCACAACAACTTCTACCATATACACGGTACGCAATATTATTTCGTATATAACAATATGATATAAATTTACGTAGATGTACAAGTGAGAAACTTGATATCAGTATCATTTTACAGAAGCCAAATTTTGGAAGAGTTCGATTGGTTTACAAAATTATAATCAAAGTAATGGACCTAATGCCTACGCTAATGAATTCAAGTCACATTGCGATTGGATATTTCATAAGCCAGTTTGGACTTTAGTTTGAGATCCTCTATTATGAAATTTATTAAGAGAAGCCTATACCTATTTTTTTGCATGAATTAATTGGAAAATGTACTCTTTGAGCCAAAACATTTTAAAAATTTAAAGTTTTAAAATAATTCGTAGCGCACAAGAAACAATTGGAAACTGTACACTGCAATTATTAATAGTATATTTTACGACCATGACGGTGAACTCATTTTAACAATAAAATGACGGTGAAGTCATTAATACCGCTATATATTTTTTTCCAACAAAAAAAAAAATCCAACACATATGTGTGTAAGGAATAAAAGTTCAATATGAAAAAAAACAGTCGACCAGCATGCACATGATCAAGCTTAGATATTAACAAATATAAAATAATTAAAATTAGTTATATAAATTTGTTTAAGTGCTTGTTCTGATGAGTTACTTCGTGATAATTGTAGTTAGCATATTTTCTATATATTAAAATCGATCTCCATCGCTCTCGGATAGATTTGTGATTAGGTATTCAAGTATTTGCTAATCTCGTATATATATAATATGCACTGCACATATCTGCTGCGTGCGTACATAAAAGAGATGCTAATCACTTGTACCTCTCGGCCTCTCTCCTATTGGTGAAGGGGAGCGAGAAGAAGAGTAATTAGATTTTTGAGCGGTCTTATCTTCTCCTCTAGCTCAAGCTACTATTTACCATGGCTATGGTTCCGGTAACGCCACTACCTCCTCCGGCTAGCTTACGTATTCTTCGTCGGAACACCACAACGGCGACGACTTTGAGATCTCCGCCAATGGTTGCCGCCGTTATGAGCCAGCATTTTCTCGGGTTCCCTACTTATAATAAATGCTTTGAATTTAAATCCTTGAGCCAAATGATGAATCCAGCGTTTTTGAGCCGCCGGCGGCGAGTAAGCACGGTGGTGTCTTCAGCGGGAAACTTGACGGCTCCGTCGTCGTGGGAATCTTGGAAGCCAGATAAGAAGGCGGTGGCGACGCCTTTATTGCTGAGTGATGTCATTTGGCCTGCAGCTGGTATGTGGATTATTTAAGGAAATAGAATACTAATGAGTAATTAAGATCAAGCATTTGTTTGGTCAAATGATGTTGAGATTAATAGTACATTTTTGTTTCTAAATCAGAAGAACTACAACTGGCGATTAGGGTTGTATAAGTTGAGAACAAACATAATTAATTAATTAACTAATTAAGAAAAAAGAAGAGGTACACATAAAAAGAATATAAAATTAATGAATAATATTAATTCCTGAGTCCTGACCTGACCAAAAGATGAGGAGATATTAAATAATTGGAGAGAGGTGTGTCTCTTCCTACGGCCAAATGGTCGTTTATGACCTGTCTTTAGAGTGTGACCATTTTCTCGAATTTACCTCGAAATTAGGGTATGGTTTTTCATGGTAAATGTGAAGAAATAAGCGTAAGAAAGAAATTTAGATAAATTTAATTTGTTAGGGAAATAGCTATTGCCTGTAAAAGACAGAAAATAATATTGTTTCGAGATAAATATATCCACTGTTAAAGTATATACTTGAATCGTAAATAAATATATATGTAAACCCTTTATAAAAAAAAAAAATATATATATATGTATAAATAGTCAAACTAATGTTTGTGTCTTGAGAATCCTAGTTTGTGGTTTTCTTTACCTATGCTGACAGATTCCTAGTACTCAAAGGTTATGTATGGCTGACTTCTTCCAACAAGTATGATACCATATTCAACGAAAATCCAATTAAAAAAAAACAGAAGATTCAACTAATTAAGTCTCTACTAGTCATATACTCCCATTTACTAGAAAAATTAGCCAATTGGTTGATGAAAAAAAATACAAAAAATATTGTTTTCTGAATGACCGTGTCTGTATCTATAACAAAGAAAATATTTTTGAAATTCTTGTTAACCCCGATAAAATAAAAAATGGAGTTATAATATTTTTAATAAGTTACTCGTCTCCTTTGGAACACTAGTTATTTGTCTCTTAATTATCAACTTATATTGCTTGTGAATAGGAGCGTTTGCGGCAATGGCAATATTGGGAAGAATGGATCAAATGTTATCTCCAAAAGGAATTTCAATGTCAGTTGCACCACTTGGTGCCGTCTCCGCCATTCTTTTCACCACTCCTTCTGCTCCTGCTGCTCGGGTAATTTTTAATACTCTTTTTACATATGGTTAGCTATATAATCATAACAAGCGGTTGAACACAAATGTTTCTTTTCCAAAATGTAAACCAAAATAAGCTTTTAACTAGAGTTTAAATGATGTACAATCAACAAAATCAGTGAGGAATCACCATAGTGGATTTTGTATTTGCCCTACCGTTTTGGTAGCTACGTATTTAGTGCTAGTGTATACTTTTCTTTTCTTAAAGAACCATCATATAGCTTAATCCGAGTTTGAAACACTTTTCAAAAAATGTTAAAATGTAGTTGGATGGTATGTTGCCGAACCATCGTGTAAACTGAAATCTGAAAGTATTTATCTAATACTCACAAACTAGTTTCAAAAAACGTTCCTCAAGTTTCAAAAAACTAAAGAGGTCCACTATTTTCTTTCTGACTGTTTAAGATAACAACTTCCACCTTGTTTCAAAAAAAAAAAAAAACAACTTCCACCTAAAATTTACTTTCATGTATCAAGTCACAACCTAGATGTGCCATCACATCATGTTAAAATAGGAAAGAGATGGCATCACATCATTTTAAAATAGCAACTTTGATAGTAGTAGTTGTGTCAATGTATTACATTATTACTTAACTAATTAATTGATGAGTGTCTTTTTGTACCATGGCTTGATGAGTGTCTTTTTCATTATATTTTCAGAAATACAACATGTTTTTGGCTCAAATAGGTTGTGCTGCGATTGGAGTGGTAGCGTTCTCTGTCTTTGGGCCAGGCTGGCTCGCCCGGAGCGTCGCCCTCGCTGTTTCCATCGCTTTTATGGTCATTGCCCGAGCCAATCATCCTCCTGGTAAATTATATTCTCATTTTAAAAAAAAATAAATTTTATAGAGTGGCATTAATAAAATTATGTTCTCTTATTCATCTGACTAATAAATAAACAAAAAAATACAGCGGCGAGCTTGCCTCTAATGTTTATAGATGGAGCAAAGTTCCATCACTTGAATTTTTGGTACACATTGTTCCCAGGTGCAGCTGCTTGTGTCATTCTCTGCCTTCTCGTAAGCGTTCTAATTCTTTATTTTCTCTAACTTTATACTTATATCCTAATTTCTCAAAAGTGTATTAACTAGAAACTTCGTCCTTAATTAGTGATCATAATTGTGTTTTCTTTTACTAATATGATACAATTCCTTCTTTATGCAGCAATCGATCGTAAGCTATATGAAGGATAATATAAAATTTTGATTGATCATCAAGCAACACATACGATCAAATGATATATAATACGAATAGTTATAATAATGTACAAATATACATGTACACATTGATGGAAATCTTGTGAAGATATTTGATTCATGTATACAATTGATTTGAATTTATGTAAATGACTATAAAATAGTAAAATACGTTCATTCAGCATATCTTACTCAACTTTTCTTTTCTTAAAGAACCATCATATAGCTTAATCCGAGTTTGAAACACTTTTCAAAAATGTTAAAATGTAGTTGGATGGTATGTTGCCGAACCATCGTGTAAACTGAAATCTGAAAGTATTTATCTAATACTCACAAACTAGTTTCAAAAAACGTTCCTCAAGTTTCAAAAACTAAAGAGGTCCACTATTTTCTTTCTGACTGTTTAAGATAACAACTTCCACCTAAAATTTACTTTCATGTATCAAGTCACAACCTAGATGTGCCATCACATCATGTTAAAATAGGAAAGAGATGGCATCACATCATTTTAAAATAGCAACTTTGATAGTAGTAGTTGTGTCAATGTATTACATTATTAGTTTTTTTTTTGCACCAATATTACATTATTACTTAACTAATTAATTGATGAGTGTCTTTTTTTTTGTACCATGGCTTGATGAGTGTCTTTTTCATTATATTTTTCAGAAATACAACATGTTTTTGGCTCAAATAGGTTGTGCTGCGATTGGAGTGGTAGCGTTCTCTGTCTTTGGGCCAGGCTGGCTCGCCCGGAGCGTCGCCCTCGCTGTTTCCATCGCTTTTATGGTCATTGCCCGAGCCAATCATCCTCCTGGTAAATTATATTCTCATTTTAAAAAAAAATAAATTTTATAGAGTGGCATTAATAAAATTATGTTCTCTTATTCATCTGACTAATAAATAAACAAAAAAATACAGCGGCGAGCTTGCCTCTAATGTTTATAGATGGAGCAAAGTTCCATCACTTGAATTTTTGGTACACATTGTTCCCAGGTGCAGCTGCTTGTGTCATTCTCTGCCTTCTCGTAAGCGTTCTAATTCTTTATTTTCTCTAACTTTATACTTATATCCTAATTTCTCAAAAGTGTATTAACTAGAAACTTCGTCCTTAATTAGTGATCATAATTGTGTTTTCTTTTACTAATATGATACAATTCCTTCTTTATGCAGCAATCGATCGTAAGCTATATGAAGGATAATATAAAATTTTGATTGATCATCAAGCAACACATACGATCAAATGATATATAATACGAATAGTTATAATAATGTACAAATATACATGTACACATTGATGGAAATCTTGTGAAGATATTTGATTCATGTATACAATTGATTTGAATTTATGTAAATGACTATAAAATAGTAAAATACGTTCATTCAGCATATCTTACTCAACTTTTCTTTTTCTTTGCTTGTTATTAATTTTTTTGTCTAAGAAAATAAACACCCCTTCACATAAAACTAACAAATGGACTCTGTTCCACCATTAAATGAAATTAGTTCGAATACATACCTACGCTAAAACTTAAGAGGAATTACGTTTCAGTCAGCGCTAGTAGATATACAAAAAAAAAGGATGATTTGTTTTTGGCGTCCTAAATGCATTGGTGAGGCCCGTTAAAACTTATGTGGATCCAAACGAGAAGGCTCAACTACAAGTTGAAAGAGTTGTGTTAAATTAGTGTTTTGCATTCACATAGTTTTGTATATAATTCAACCGAACTGTCATTGTCGATCATAATATATCCGCTGACAACAAAGAAAGAAAGATTTACATATATACAGTTGTATTCTAAAATATCATATAATTTTTATGTAATTTTCTGTATAAAATATCGATCAAATTATCAAAATTGAAACATCAATAATGTACAAATATACATGTACACATTGATGGAAATCTTGTGAAGATATTTGATTCATGTATACAATTGATTTGAATTTATGTAAATGACTATAAAATAGTAAAATACGTTCATTCAGCATATCTTACTCAACTTTTCTTTTCTTTTGGTTTTGAGGAAATCTTCAGTGGTAGGCGATAAAGTGCATGGTTTTAAATGATTTCTTTTTATATTGTAAACCTCGATGTGTCGGTTTGGATTTGATATTAAGTTTTGGCGGTTTGATTGTTGTAATGGAGACTATAGTTTTATACATTTTTATGTCTACATGTAGTTTCTTTTAAAAATTTCTAGAATCTATCAGAATGTTACCACGCATTTTCCAAAGTCGCCCCTGCATGTGTCTTTTAAGAAAAGATCAACGAGCTATTTTCCTCATAATAGCTACCATATAACATCATATATTTTCTGAACTATGATCCCATTTTATATATATTGAAATAATAATTTCAGATTTAGTTCCTCACAAGATATTAGTTTGAGACTTATATTCCCATGTTCTAAAGTTCAAAATCAATAAACTCACAGTCCATAATTATAATTAATTTACTATTTTTATATTAAATTAGAAATCATTTTAAATTGACATCTAACTAAAATTAAAACGTGAATTAGATCTATAAAAACTTATGAATGAAAAACCTGAATTAAATTCACGATTGGATCTAATTGGGATCTTGATTTGGTTAAACATCGATTTTAAATGGTTTATAGTTTTAGATTAATAAAGGTTTATGGATTTTTAGATTTCAAACTTTAAAGACATGAGAAATTAAAACTTATGTGGATCCAAACGAGAAGGCTCAACTACAAGTTGAAAGAGTTGTGTTAAATTAGTGTTTTGCATTCACATAGTTTTGTATATAATTCAACCGAACTGTCATTGTCGATCATAATATATCCGCTGACAACAAAGAAAGAAAGATTTACATATATACAGTTGTATTCTAAAATATCATATAATTTTTATGTAATTTTCTGTATAAAATATCGATCAAATTATCAAAATTGAAACATCAATCTTGTATGAATTTGAGAATAGCACATTGGAGACATCTTACAAGATACTTTTCATTGTCTTGTTTCACAAATCACTGCATTTTCTTGAAGGACCAAAATCCATAGTATGAGAGATACCACAACCTTGTATTATTTGCTAGGAAGAGGTTATTTCGTTAGTGTTAGTTTGAGAGAAAAAAAAAAGATTTTTTTTTTAATGTGAAGCTATGTTTTGAAATCTAGGACAATAGATCTATTTGCTTGATAAATTGATAACTATAATCCTGAGCAGACTTTCTCTATCCTAAGTTTATATAACGTCATTTCAATGACATCATAAACATTTCCATAATCAATGTTACATAAGAAAAATAACTGAACAGACAAGTTCATCACCTCGGGGAGTAAACGTGACATCGATGAAGATAACAAATTTTTTTTTTCATTCAGGTTATACTTTTCTAAATACTAATACCACTTGAACTAAAATGGAAGATTTATCATCATTTTGCCCATTAAATTTAAGCATCTGTGGTTTAGTGGCTATTACGCTCCTTGTTAGATACAATGATGTTTTGAATTTAACTAAACTTTGGAGATTTTTGGCTCTAATGTAATCATACGAATTTGTTTTTATTTTCCTCCGTGAATAATTACAAAAATACGAATATTTTCCCGTATATATATACTCGACCTTCGAAGGGACCCAACTCACGAAGCGTACCATCTTTTTCTCTCTAATAAAACGTTTTCTCTCTCTTTTTTTTTTGGTCAAACATAAAACGTTTTCTCTCTAATAAAACGTTTTCTCTCTCTTTTTGGTCAAACATAAAACGTTTTCTCTCTAATAAAACGTTTTCTCTCTAATAAAACGTTTTCTCTCTAATAAAACGTTTTCTCTCTAATAAAACGTTTTCTCTCTAATAAAACGTTTTCTCTCTAATAAAACGTTTTCTCTCTCTTTTTTTTTTGGTCAAACATAAAACGTTTTCTCTCTAATAAAACGTTTTCAGACAAAACTCTGCAACATCTGTCCGAAATGCAGACGAGCCGGTTACTCTCTCATTCCCCAAACTCTCCTAGTTTCGACAGCTTCTCCTCCTCCGGCGTAGACCTCGCCGCAATCGCCGCTCGAGTCGTCGAGGAACTCAGAGACCACGAGCCACAATCCGACTACCACGACGACGACGATAATTTCGAGTTCGACTGTCCAAGCCGCAGATTTTCTCACCCCATCGCCACCGCCGACGAGATTTTCTACGACGGTAAGATCCGTCCTTTGAATCCGTACGGTGGTGGAACAGGAAATGCTCCCGTGTCTCCGCCTAATATCACCCTTCCACGACGTCGTAGACCGGCGCTCAGGAAACTGATGAGCGAGGAGCGAGGTCCGACGTCGGAGGAGGATCTCACCGGTGTTTCGCCGGAGACTTACTGCGTATGGACACCTAAAGGCGGTGGAGATGCCGGAGACGACGACGACGATCTTCAAGAACTCTCGTCTTCTCCATCACAGAGCAAAACCAAAAGCAATTCCGTGGGATTCTCGAAACGATGGAAGCTACGTAATATTCTGTACGCGAGAAGCGGCAGCGAAGGGAACGGTGAATCTAACTCTGATCACAGAGAAGAAGAAGAAGAACCACCGTCGTCCAAGGTGGTCGGAGAGGAAAGAGTAGGGACGAAACGACAGGCGTCTGTGCCGTTTAATAAGGATATGATGGGAATATTGAAAAATGTTAATGGGCTTAGTCGTCATTTGCGGCCTTTTTAAAAGGTGACGTGGCTCTCGTGAAAGGGACAACAACGGAAGACGCGGACGTCAAGTGGCCTTCGGTTTCTTTCTTTCTCGACTTTTTTGTTCTCTCTTTCAATCTTTTTCTTTTTCTTTTGGTTTTTGAGGAAATCTTCAGTGGTAGGCGATAAAGTGCATGGTTTTAAATGATTTCTTTTTATATTGTAAACCTCGATGTGTCGGTTTGGATTTGATATTAAGTTTTGGCGGTTTGATTGTTGTAATGGAGACTATAGTTTTATACATTTTTTATGTCTATAAAACCTTAAGTTCAAAATCGATTTTTAAAAGATTCTGATTTTAAAAATGACACTTCCTACTAACCATAACTTAAATCCAAAACACAGATAAATCATTCTTTTGCACTACCGCTAAATCACCACATAGTTGGGTTAAACATCTTTTACTCACCTAATGATATATTGTAAATCCTATTATATTCAGATTTCAGATTACATGTATGTGTTCAGAACTTGGATAAGTGTTTCATGTTCTTTAGTTTAGACAGAGAAGAGTGGTGGACCTTTGACGTGTGAAATCGAAATGTACTTTTTAATATAGATATGGATATGGATTGATTAATTTTTGATTAGAAAACACTTTAGGTGGATACTTTAGGAATGGTTTGGTTTGCCTTGAGATCTTGTTCAAGTTTCTATAGAAAGAAATTCGTGTTCACATTATTGGTAGAGTCACTCGAGTCATCTCAACCACATACAAAACGTGTATTCAGAAAAGAAAGTTGACATTTGGTGTCTAGGTTTTAAATATGTTCGGTGGAATCCACAACGAAATTATTCATTTGGGAACTAACTATATACATTTCTTTTGAAACTATACATTTTCTAAACGTTAAAATAGACAAACTATATACATTTCGGTTCGGTGTTTTATGTTAAGTACAATGGGTTTCACATTTTCATTATTGGTAACTCTTGTACCAATGGTAAAAGCAGGGCCGGCTCAACTCTGTCGTAGGCTCTTGGGCAAAAAAACCTTAAACCTTATGTTACACAAAAAATTTTTTTTATGTCTATAAAACCTTAAGTTCAAAATCGATTTTTAAAAGATTCTGATTTTAAAATGACACTTCCTACTAACCATAACTTAAATCCAAAACACAGATAAATCATTCTTTTGCACTACCGCTAAATCACCACATAGTTGGGTTAAACATCTTTTACTCACCTAATGATATATTGTAAATCCTATTATATTCAGATTTCAGATTACATGTATGTGTTCAGAACTTGGATAAGTGTTTCATGTTCTTTAGTTTAGACAGAGAAGAGTGGTGGACCTTTGACGTGTGAAATCGAAATGTACTTTTTAATATAGATATGGATATGGATTGATTAATTTTTGATTAGAAAACACTTTAGGTGGATACTTTAGGAATGGTTTGGTTTGCCTTGAGATCTTGTTCAAGTTTCTATAGAAAGAAATTCGTGTTCACATTATTGGTAGAGTCACTCGAGTCATCTCAACCACATACAAAACGTGTATTCAGAAAAGAAAGTTGACATTTGGTGTCTAGGTTTTAAATATGTTCGGTGGAATCCACAACGAAATTATTCATTTGGGAACTAACTATATACATTTCTTTTGAAACTATACATTTTCTAAACGTTAAAAATAGACAAACTATATACATTTCGGTTCGGTGTTTTATGTTAAGTACAATGGGTTTCACATTTTCATTATTGGTAACTCTTGTACCAATGGTAAAAGCAGGGCCGGCTCAACTCTGTCGTAGGCTCTTGGGCAAAAAAAAAACTTTAAACCTTATGTTACACAAAAAAATTTTTTAAGCCCTATAATTATTAATTGTTAAAGTTTAAAAAGTATTATTAAAGTTAGTTTTACATAAAATAACTAATATGTTTGTTTTATTCGAATTTTTAATACTATATAAACTTAAATTTAGCACAAATATATCAATAAAAGTTAAAAAAAGAAAATTAAAATGGAGTGGGTCCTGGGGCGGTCAGATTCGAATTTTTAATACTATATAAACTTAAATTTAGCACAAATATATCAATAAAAGTTAAAAAAAGAAAATTAAAATGGAGTGGGTCACAGGGGTCGCTCAGCCGTCATGCTTGTAGCCCGCAGCATTGACTGACTAGAGCCTTGGGCAAAAAAACTTTAAACCTTATGTTACACAAAAAAATTTTAGGCCCTATAATTATTAATTTTTAAAGTTTAAAAAGTATTATTAAAGTTAGTTTTACATAAAATAACTAATATGTTTGTTTTATTCGAATTTTTAATACTATATAAACTTAAATTTAGCACAAATATATCACTAAACTCTTATCGCTTAAAATATAATCAAATTACAGTGTCATTCTCAAGTATAACCTACAAGTCGTGCATGTGTCCAGAGCCGGCCCTGAGATTTTGAAGGCCTTTTGCAATGTCAATGTAAAAAAAAATTTTGGGGGCTTAAAAATTTTTTTGGGGGCTTATGTCTATGTAGTTTTCTTTAAAAATTTAGGAGCTACATTGAATGTTTACGTAGCACGTGGCAAAGCCATACATGTGTCTTTTAAGAAAAGATCAACGAGCTATTTTCCTCATAATAGCTACCATATAACATCATATATTTTCTGAACTATGATCCCATTTTATATATATTCGAAATAATAATTTCAGATTTAGTTCCTCACAAGATATTAGTTTGAGACTTATATTCCCATGTTCTAAAGTTCAAAATCAATAAACTCACAGTCCATAATTATAATTAATTTACTATTTTTATATTAAATTAGAAATCATTTTAAATTGACATCTAACTAAAATTAAAACGTGAATTAGATCTATAAAAAACTTATGAATGAAAAACCTGAATTAAATTCACGATTGGATCTAATTGGGATCTTGATTTGGTTAAACATCGATTTTAAATGGTTTATAGTTTTTAGATTAATAAAGGTTTATGGATTTTTAGATTTCAAACTTTAAAGACATGAGAAATTAAATCTTAAGCTATTATTTCAAATATACATAGAACAATATCATAGTTCGAAAAACACCTTATACTATATAAAATTTTCGTGGATATATAGTTCATGGACTCTTTAGAAAACTCAGGTAAAGTGACAGCACAAATAATAAGAAAATTACATAATGAAAAGAATGACTTTCAAGTTACAACTAATGATAAACTTACAAGCTTTTTTATCATATTGTTATCCAAGTATATTTATTAATAATTATATCTACATAAAGAATATCATCAGTTCAAAATAACAAGCAACATTCTTGTTGTTTGAAATTGCAAATTTACCAGACATTTTATTAATCTAGTGTGAATATATGTTCCATTTATTACTTACAAGTTAAAATTATTCCTAATGATTTTAGTGTTGGGAGTAGGTAATGCACTCTTTATTCTTCCTCTACAATGAAACAATCGTGATTAGTTTTCTTAATCTAAATTTATTCTATGTAATCATAAAAATATGATAAAAGAGAATATAACGAACCATTTATAAGAACAATAATAATACTAAATGTGTTCCAAATGTTCTGATGTTAAATTTTTTTTGCATATCTATGAAAAAAAGTTAAATCTTTATTTATATTGCCATTTCCACAAAATTAAATTAACTAAAATTAGTCAAACTAACAAAAAAAAATTAAACTGTAAAATACAAATGATATAAAGCACCAATTAACATTAAAGTTTTTAATAGAAATTTGAAAACAACATTACAGAGTAATACTGTTTCATTTTGTTTCATGGGTTTAAAATTTCGGGTTGGCTTGTTTGGATCACTTATATATTAGGTACAACTTATAGTATGTAATCCCTGCCAAAACAGTGTTAAACACATTCTCTTCACTAATCTTCTTACAACAGTTCTAATCACTTCCACTAATCACTCCCGTCCAATAACTATGTATCAGGCAGGAACTGGCCTTGCACCAGAAGAAAGCTGTACATTCGCAGCATATTCACGCGCCCACAAGTCATAGTGAACAATCTCTTCAAGAGACGGTGATGTTACCAACTCGGTTCTATGTTTATCACATGTTAGCTCCACAACCTTGAAGATATCCAAATAGCTTATCCTACAAACAAGAAAGTGAATATAAAAACAATGTGATTTGTTTTCAAGATTACTTGAGAACTAAGATGCTCGTCTTACTTTTCATCAATGAACATTTCAACAGCCTTCTCGTTAGCTGCACTGAGAACTCCAGTCATCGTCCCTCCAGCTCGTCCAGCAGCATAAGCAAGATCCATAGATGGGTATTTTACATTGTCTGGTTTCTTGAATGTCAAAGAACCGAGCCTGCCAAAAAATCACACAATTTTAACCCACTTTCGGTTTAGCAATCTTTAAACCAAGCTTAGCTTAACATTTGATTAAACTGAGGGAATGTATGTAAATGTGATTTTGCTTACTTGCAGAGGTCAAGTCTTGGCCAAGTTACTTCAGAGCAAGGAACCCTATCAGGCCAAGACATGGTGTAGAGAATAGGTAAACGCATATCAGGCCATCCTAATTGAGCAAGCACAGATGAATCCTATGGAACAAAAAATTACGTATATGTTAATAGATTCTTTATTTCTGAAACCAGAAGATGAAAATGCAGTTTCTTCTAGAAGCAAGACCTGTGTTTCGATCATGGAGTGAATGATACTTTGAGGATGAATGACAATCTCTATATCGTCATACTCAGCTCCAAACAAATAATGAGCTTCAATGACCTCAAGACCCTGTTTCAAGAAATCAAGAACTCCATCTCACACCTTGATCAAAGCTACTTTTTAGATCAGAGTTTAGTCAATGATCTCAACCTTGTTGAAAAGCGTGGCTGAGTCCACTGTGATTTTCTTTCCCATGTTCCAGTTAGGATGCTTCAACGCATCTGCTACTTTAACTTCCTTAAGCTTCTCAACAGGCCAATCTCTATAACCGATATCCAGTGAGAAAGAAGAACAAAATCTATCGAAATTCGAAAGAGAAGAATACTGGAACAAACCTAAAAGCTCCACCAGATGCAGTCAAGATTATCTTGCGCAGAGCGCCTTCAGGCAAGCCTTGAATACACTAGAGACCACATAAAAGAAGAAGAATAAGTTCACTCAACATCGTCTGAGATAGTATGGCAATCACCAAAACCACATTTTGATACCTGAAAAATGGCTGAATGTTCTGAATCTGCTGGAAGAATCTTAACATTATGTTTGTTGGCTAGTGGAAGCACAAAAGGACCACCTGCTATTAATGTCTCTTTGTTTGCAAGAGCAATGTCTTTCCCTGCTTCAATTGCAGCAACAGTAGGCTGCAAGGAAATAAACAACATCTTCTAACATTCATACTCATGCTCTAGTAAAATTACAATAGAGTATATATACCTTTAGTCCTGCACAACCTACTATTCCGGTGACAACAGTTACAGCGTCTGGGTGGCGAGCAACCTGTTGATGAATTTTAAACAAAAAACTCAATGATGATCTTTAAAAAAAAACTGTAATCAAAACTTAAAAAGAATGCACTGACCTCAATCACTCCTTGCTCCCCAGGAATGATTTCAGGTTTATAGTCCAAATCAGCTAAAGCCTCTTTAAGCTCATTGAGTAATGACTCATTTCTAACAGCAACCAATGCAGGTTTAAATCTCTTTACCTGCATTCAGAAGAGTGTCACAGAGCTATGAGATAGATGTTTCTCGAGTTCACTGAAGGCGAAAAAACTAATTAAGCACCAAAGTTTCTTTGCTAAGAATCTAGTTTACAATATCTTGCTTATGATAATGCCATTAAGTGAGCGATATAACTGATTCCAGGTGGTTTAGTGTACCTGATCAGCAAGGAGAGTAACATTCGAACCAGCAGCTAGAGCCACGACTCTAAATTTGTCAGGATTCTCAGCCACAATATCCAATGTCTGCATATACGGAAAAAAACAAGATTCTGTAAGTTGTGATCGATGAGATGATTCAACAACAAATAACTCGGTATCATCACTACAAAGAATCTTAGAGGCATGCCATATATAACAATGCCTAATCACCTCAAACACAATCTACTGTCTGGTCCTACTCAATAACTGAAAAACAATGTCCCTAATCCAAGCTATGGAGCTAAAATAATCTGGCAAAGAGCAAGAAAACAAGAACCTGAGTGCCAATAGAACCAGTAGATCCAACGATAGAAATGGGTTTAGGGCCATCCCAAGATTGACGAGGCTGCTCAGGAACAGCTCTCCCAGGCCATGCTGGAGGAGGCTGTTGCTCCTGAACTTTCACTGAACACTTGACTCCTTTTCCAAAACCTCTCCACTGATTCCTCTTCCTCAAACTAAACCCACCTGTGACAACTCCAAAAGATGTAAAATTTCATACTCTCGGAACTTAACTAACCCAAAAGTATCGAACTTTCAGAGCTAAGTCTCACAACTAGTGGTTCAAATGCGAAGAATTTACAGAGAAATGAGTCATATGTCAACAGTTTGAAGATACCCAGATGGCAAAAGTGTCCAACTTTCTGAGTTAAATCGTAAAATTTCTAGAGAATTGAATCATATGTCACAGTTTGACGATACCCAGATGACGAAACTCATAAAGGCCGAAGAAGAACTAATGAAAGATTGAAGCTTTTTTTTGAATCCAAACCTGGGATTTTGGGGGTTGGATTGAACCTGGAGGTATCCAAGAAAGAAGATAGAGATTTGGAATCAGCAGGAGAGAGTGAGTTAAGCGTCATCATCAGTCTTTTTTTTTTTTTTTAATCGAATAATTCTCAGAGAATCCACTTGTTTTTTTATTCTAACTGGGATGAGATAAGAGAAGAAACAGTAAGGAAGAGAGATGATAAGAAGGAGAATGCATGGATTGGGTGGTAGTTTGACATTACTATGCTGAGATCCGTCAACCTCTATTAAGGTAACGACACGACACGTTCTAAATGGTGATAGCATGCTTGTCTTTTACAATGTTTCCACTCCTTTTTTCTTTAATTAAATAATTCTTGTCATATATAGAAAAGAATATCCTAAAAATAGTGTTATGATGACTATTATAACATGTAATCTCTTTACAAAATAAAACAATTATCATAAGACCTATATAAGAAAATGACAAATAGAAGTTGTTTTGTGATTCACATGTTGTCATCTTCAATAACTTAGATATTTAATCTTTGATTATAGTGATTAGTGATGATAACAAATTCTAAGACCCACTAGCAGAGGGAGTCATGTGTTTTGCTCATCACATGCTGCGATCCAAGAAGGAAGAATCATATTATATAATTTTAATATTACAGGATATTCCATTAATTTGTGTCAATTAATTATGCTTCGAGTATCTCCATTCTAATTTTATTTTTATTTTTATATATTCTAAAAAATAAAAATAAATTTATTTCAATTTAAATCTTCATAATAGATTTTTTTATTTTTATAAGAAAATGTAGAAAAATACTACATTCACTTAAATATTTTGAAATGAAAGTGACATTTGTTTATATTTTCTCATGAAACTAGAAGAAAAAAAATTGATTATAAAGTATTAAAATAAATCCACTTTTATATTAAGTTTCTAAAATATTAAAAATATAAAGATGAAATAAAATTGGATAGTCTACAAAAATTATTTGAGGCCCATATGATCTGAGGCCCATCTGTTCAGCGGCCTCGATATGAGCTACGCCTCGT